>CM057142.1:18296396-18383965 GCA_029964075.1 Patiria pectinifera | reverse complement strand
TTCCTCAAAAGTTCACACGAGGTGCCTAGAGGCCAGAATTGAATTCCCTGAAGAGTTCAACTCATCACATTCAGTATCCAGTGAGAAAAGACAACTTTTAGATTTTTTACAAAATGCCCCAAAACTTCAACGTTTTCCATAGCCGGCATCATCGAAAAAGTCAGTTTTTGACCCAAAAATCCAAGTTCACCAAATTTCCTCAAAAGTTCACACGAGGTGCCTAGAGGCCAGAATTGAATTCCCTGAAGAGTTCAACTCATCACATTCAGTATCCAGTGAGAAAAGACAACTTTTAGATTTTTTACAAAATGCCCCCAAAACTTCAACGTTTTCCATAGCCGGCATCATCGAAAAGGTCAGTTTTTGACCCAAAAATCCAAGTTCACCAAATTTCCTCAAAAGTTCACAAGAGGTGACGAGAGGCCAGAATTGAATTCCCTGAAGAGTTCAACTCATTACATTCTCTATCCAGTGAGAAAAGCACACTTTTAGCTTTGTACAAAATGCCCCAAAACTTCAACGTTTTCCATAGCCGGCATCATCGAAAAAGTCAGCTTTTGACCCAAAAATCCAAGTTCATCAAATTTCCTCAAAAGTTCACACGAGGTGCCTAGAGGCCAGAATTGAATTCACTGAAGAGTTCAACTCATCAGTGAGAAAAGACAACTTTTAGATTTTTTACAAAATGCCCCAAAACTTCAACGTTTTCCATAGCCGGCATCATCGAAAAAGTCAGTTTTTGACCCAAAAATCCAAGTTCACCAAATTTCCTCAAAAGTTCACACGAGGTGCCTAGAGGCCAGAATTGAATTCCCTGAAGAGTTCAACTCATCACATTCAGTATCCAGTGAGAAAAGACAACTTTTAGATTTTTTACAAAATGCCCCCAAAACTTCAACGTTTTCCATAGCCGGCATCATCGAAAAAGTCAGTTTTTGACCCAAAAATACAAGTTCATCAAATTGGCTCAAAAGTTCACACGAGGTGCCTAGAGGCCAGAATTGAATTCCCTGAAGAATTCAACTCATCACATTCAGTATCCAGTGAGAAAAGAAAACTTTGAGATTTTTTACAAAATGCCCCAAAACTCCAACGTTTTTCATAGCCGGCATCATCGAAAAAGTCAGTTTTTGACCCAAAAATCCAAATTCATCAAATTGGCTCAAAAGTTCACACGAGGTGCCTAGAGGCCAGAATTGAATTCCCTGAAGAGTTCAACTCATCGAAAAGCAACTTTTAGATTTTTTACAAAATGCCCCCAAAACTTCAACGTTTTCCATAGCCGGTATCATCGAAAAAGTCAGTTTTTGACCCAAAAATCCAAGTTCACCAAATTTCCTCAAAAGTTCACACGAGGTGCCTAGAGGCCAGAATTGAATTCCCTGAAGAATTCAACTCATCACATTCAGTATCCAGTGAGAAAAGACAACTTTTAGATTTTTTACAAAATGACTCCAAAACTTCAACGTTTTCCATAGCCGGCATCATCGAAAAAGTCAGTTTTTGACCCAAAAATCCAAGTTCATCAAATTGGCTCAAAAGTTCACACGAGGTGCCTAGAGGCCAGAATTGAATTCCCTGAAGAGTTCAACTCATCACATTCAGTATCCAGTGAGAAAAGACAACTTTTAGATTTTTTACAAAATGCCCCAAAACTCCAACGTTTTTCATAGCCGGCATCATCGAAAAAGTCAGTTTTTGACCCAAAAATCCAACTTAACCAAATTTCCTCAAAAGTTCACACAAGGTGCCTAGAGGCCGGAATTGAATTCCCTGAAGAGTTCAACTCATCACAATCAGTATGCAGCGAGAAAAGACAAATTTTTTGATTTTTTACAAAATACCCCCAAAATTTCAACGTTTTCCATAGCCGGCATCATCGAAAAAGTCAGTTTTTGACCCAAAAATCCAAGTTGACCAAATTTCCTCAAAAGTTCACACGAGGTGCCTAGAGGCCAGAATTGAATTCCCTGAAGAGTTCAACTCATCACATTCAGTATCCAGTGAGAAAAGACAACTTTTAGATTTTTTACAAAATGCCCCCAAAACTTCAACGTTTTCCATAGCCGGCATCATCGAAAAAGTCAGTTTTTGACCCAAAAATCCAAGTTCACCAAATTTCCTCAAAAGTTCACACGAGGTGCCTAGAGGCCAGAATTGAATTCCCTGAAGAGTTCAACTCATCACATTCAGTATCCAGTGAGAAAAGACAACTTTTAGATTTTTTACAAAATGCCCCAAAACTTCAACGTTTTCCATAGCCGGCATCATCGAAAAAGTCAGTTTTTGACCCAAAAATCCAACTTCATCAAATTGGCTCAAAAGTTCACACGAGGTGCCTAGAGGCCAGAATTGAATTCCCTGAAGAGTTCAACTCATCACATTCAGTATCCAGTGAGAAAAGACAACTTTTAGATTTTTTACAAAATGCCCCCAAAACTTCAACGTTTTCCATAGCCGGCATCATCGAAAAAGTCAGTTTTTGACCCAAAATTCAACTTCATCAAATTGGCTCAAAAGTTCACACGAGGTGCCTAGAGGCCAGAATTGAATTCCCTGAAGAGTTCAACTCATCACATTCAGTATCCAGTGAGAAAAGACAACTTTTAGATTTTTTACAAAATGCCCCCAAAACTTCAACGTTTTCCATAGCCGGCATCATCGAAAAAGTCAGTTTTTGACCCAAAAATCCAACTTCATCAAATTTCCTCAAAAGTTCACACGAGGTGCCTAGAGGCCAGAATTGAATTCCCTGAAGAGTTCAACTCATCACATTCAGTATCCAGTGAGAAAAGACAACTTTTAGATTTTTACAAAATGCCCCCAAAACTTCAACGTTTTCCATAGCCGGCATCATCGAAAAAGTCAGTTTTTGACCCAAAAATCCAAGTTCACCAAATTTCCTCAAAAGTTCACACGAGGTGCCTAGAGGCCAGAATTGAATTCCCTGAAGAGTTCAACTCATCACATTCAGTATCCAGTGAGAAAAGACAACTTTTAGATTTTTAACAAAATGCCCCCAAAACTTCAACGTTTTCCATAGCCGGCATCATCGAAAAAGTCAGTTTTTGACCCAAAAATCCAAGTTCATCAAATTGGCTCAAAAGTTCACACGAGGTGCCTACAGGCCAGAATTGAATTCCCTGAAGAGTTCAACTCATCACATTCAGTATCCAGTGAGAAAAGACAACTTTTAGATTTTTTAAGAAAAGCCCCCAAAACTTCAACTTATTCCATAGCCGGCATCATCGAAAAAGTCAGTTTTTGACCCAAAAATCCAAGTTCACCAAATTTCCTCAAAAGTTCACACGAGGTGCCTAGAGGCCAGAATTGAATTCCCTGAAGAGTTCAACTCATCACATTCAGTATCGAGTGAGAAAAGACAACTTTTAGATTTTTTAAAAATGCCCCCAAAACTTCAACTTTTTCCATAGCCGGCATCATCAAAAAAGTCAGTTTTTGACCCAAAAATCCAAGTTCACCAAATTTCCTCAAAAGTTCACACGAGGTGCCTAGAGGCCAGAATTGAATTCCCTGAAGAATTCAACTCATCACATTCAGTATCCAATGAGAAAAGAAAACTTTTAGATTTTTTACAAAATGCCCCCAAAACTTCAACGTTTTCCATAGCCGGCATCATCGAAAAAGTCAGTTTTTGACCCAAAAATCCAAGTTCACCAAATTTCCTCAAAAGTTCACACGAGGTGCCTAGAGGCCAGAATTGAATTCCCTGAAGAATTCAACTCATCACATTCAGTATCCAGTGAGAAAAGAAAACTTTGAGATTTTTTACAAAATGCCCCAAAACTTCAACGTTTTTCATAGCCAGCATCATCGAAAAAGGTCAGTTTTTGACCCAAAAATCCAACTTCATCAAATTGGCTCAAAAGTTCACACGAGGTGCCTAGAGGCCAGAATTGAATTCCCTGAAGAGTTCAACTCATCACATTCAGTATCCAGTGAGAAAAGACAACTTTTAGATTTTTTACAAAATGCCCCCAAAACTTCAACGTTTTCCATAGCCGGCATCATCGAAAAAGTCAGTTTTTGACCCAAAAATACAAGTTCATCAAATTTCCTCAAAAGTTCACACGAGGTGCCTAGAGGCCAGAATTGAATTCCCTGAAGAGTTTAACTCATCACATTCAGTATCCAGTGAGAAAAGACAACTTTTAGATTTTTTACAAAATGACCCCAAAACTTCAACATTTTCCATAGCCGGCATCATCGAAAAAGTCAAAAATCCAAGTTCATCAAAAAATCCAAGTTCACCAAATTTCCTCAAAAGTTCACACGAGGTGCCTAGAGGCCAGAATTGAATTCCCTGAAGAGTTCAACTCATCACATTCAGTATCCAGTGAGAAAAGACAACTTTTAGATTTTTTACAAAATGCCCCCAAAACTTCAACGTTTTCCATAGCCGGCATCATCGAAAAAGTCAGTTTTTGACCCAAAAATCCAAGTTCACCAAATTTCCTCAAAAGTTCACACGAGGTGCCTAGAGGCCAGAATTGAATTCCCTGAAGAGTTCAACTTTTCACATGCAGTATCCAGTGAGAAAAGACAACTTCAACGTTTTCCATAGCCGGCATCATCGAAAAAGTCAGTTTTTGACCCAAAAATCCAAGTTCACCAAATTTCCTCAAAAGTTCACACGAGGTGCCTAGAGGCCAGAATTGAATTCCCTGAAGAGTTCAACTCATCACATTCAGTATCCAGTGAGAAAAGACAACTTTTAGATTTTGTACGAAATGCCCCCAAAACTTCAACGTTTTCCATAGCCGGCATCATCGAAAAAGTCAGTTTTTGACCCAAAAATCCAAGTTCACCAAATTTCCTCAAAAGTTCACACGAGGTGTCTACAGGCCAGAATTGAATTCCCTGAAGAGTTCAACTCATCACATTCAGTATTCAGTGAGAAAAGACAACTTTTAGATTTTGTACAAAATGCCCCCAAAACTTCAACGTTTTCCATAGCCGGCATCATCGAAAAAGTCAGTTTTTGACCAAAAAATTAAAGTTCACCAAATTTCCTCAAAAGTTCACACGAGGTGCCTAGAGGCCAGAATTGAATTCCCTGAAGAGTTCAACTCATCACATTCAGTAGGCCTATTCAGTGAGAAAAGACAACTTTTAGATTTTTACAAAATGCCCCCAAAACTTCAACGTTTTCCATAGCCGGCATCATCGAAAAAGTCAGTTTTTGACCCAAAAATCCAAGTTCACCAAATTTCCTCAAAAGTTCACACGAGGTGCCTAGAGGCCAGAATTGAATTCCCTGAAGAATTCAACTCATCACATTCAGTATCCAGTGAGAAAAGACAACTTTTAGATTTTTTACAAAATGCCCCCAAAACTTCAACGTTTTCCATAGCCGGCATCATCGAAAAAGTCAGTTTTTGACCCAAAAATCCAAGTTCACCAAATTTCCTCAAAAGTTCACAGGAGGTGCCTAGAGGCCAGAATTGAATTCCCTGAAGAGTTTAACTCATCACATTCAGCAAACAGTGAGAAAAGACAACTTTTTGATTTTTTACAAATGCCCCCAAAACTTCAACGTTTTCCATAGCCGGCATCATCGAAAAAGTCAGTTTTTGACCCAAAAATCCAAGTTCACCAAATTTCCTCAAAAGTTCACACGAGGTGCCTAGAGGCCAGAATTGAATTCCCTGAAGAGTTCAACTCATCACATTCAGTATCCAGTGAGAAAAGACAACTTTTAGATTTTTTACAAAATGCCCCAAAACTTCAACGTTTTCCATAGCCGGCATCATCGAAAAAGTCAGTTTTTGACCCAAAAATCCAAGTTCACCAAATTTCCTCAAAAGTTCACACGAGGTGCCTAGAGGCCAGAATTGAATTCCCTGAAGAGTTCAACTCATCACATTCAGTATCCAGTGAGAAAAGACAACTTTTAGATTTTTTACAAAATGCCCCCAAAACTTCAACGTTTTCCATAGCCGGCATCATCGAAAAAGTCAGTTTTTGACCCAAAAATCCAAGTTCACCAAATTTCCTCAAAAGTTCACACGAGGTGCCTAGAGGCCAGAATTGAATTCCCTGAAGAATTCAACTCATCACATTCAGTATCCAGTGAGAAAAGACAACTTTTAGATTTTTTACAAAATGCCCCAAAACTTCAACGTTTTCCATAGCCGGCATCATCGAAAAAGTCAGTTTTTGACCCAAAAATCCAAGTTCACCAAATTTCCTCAAAAGTTCACACGAGGTGCCTAGAGGCCAGAATTGAATTCCCTGAAGAGTTCAACTCATCACATTCAGTATCCAGTGAGAAAAGACAACTTTTAGATTTTTTACAAAATGCCCCCAAAACTTCAACGTTTTCCATAGCCGGCATCATCGAAAAAGTCAGTTTTTGACCCAAAAATCCAACTTCATCAAATTGGCTCAAAAGTTCACACGAGGTGCCTAGAGGCCAGAATTGAATTCCCTGAAGAGTTCAACTCATCACATTCAGTATCCAGTGAGAAAAGACAACTTTTAGATTTTTTACAAAATGCCCCAAAACTTCAACGTTTTCCATAGCCGGCATCATCGAAAAAGTCAGTTTTTGACCCAAAAATCCAAGTTCACCAAATTTCCTCAAAAGTTCACACGAGGTGCCTAGAGGCCAGAATTGAATTCCCTGAAGAGTTCAACTCATCACATTCAGTATCCAGTGAGAAAAGACAACTTTTAGATTTTTTAAGAAAAGCCCCCAAAACTTCAACGTTTTCCATAGCCGGCATCATCGAAAAAGTCAGTTTTTGACCCAAAAATCCAAGTTCACCAAATTTCCTCAAAAGTTCACACGAGGTGCCTAGAGGCCAGAATTGAATTCCCTGAAGAGTTCAACTCATCACATTCAGTATCCAGTGAGAAAAGACAACTTTTAGATTTTTTACAAAATGCCCCCAAAACTTCAACGTTTTCCATAGCCGGCATCATCGAAAAAGTCAGTTTTTGACCCAAAAATCCAAGTTCACCAAATTTCCTCAAAAGTTCACACGAGGTGCCTAGAGGCCAGAATTGAATTCCCTGAAGAGTTCAACTCATCACATTCAGTATCCAGTGAGAAAAGACAACTTTTAGATTTTGTACAAAATGCCCCCAAAACTTCAACGTTTTCCATAGCCGGCATCATCCAAAAAGTCAGTTTTTGACCCAAAAATCCAAGTTCACCAAATTTCCTCAAAAGTTCTCACAAGGTGCCTAGAGGCCAGAATTGAATTCTGAAAGAATTCAACTCATCACATTCAGTATCCAGTGAGAAAAGACAACTTTTAGATTTTTTACAAAATGCCCCCAAAACTTCAACGTTTTCCATAGCCGGCATCATCGAAAAAGTCAGTTTTTGACCCAAAAATCCAAGTTCACCAAATTTCCTCAAAAGTTCACACGAGGTGCCTAGAGGCCAGAATTGAATTCCCTGAAGAGTTCAACTCATCACATTCAGTATCCAGTGAGAAAAGACAACTTTTAGATTTTTTACAAAATGCCCCCAAAACTTCAACGTTTTCCATAGCCGGCATCATCGAAAAAGTCAGTTTTTGACCCAAAAATCCAAGTTCACCAAATTTCCTCAAAAGTTCACACGAGGTGCCTAGAGGCCAGAATTGAATTCCCTGAAGAGTTCAACTCATCACATTCAGTATCCAGTGAGAAAAGACAACTTTTAGATTTTTTACAAAATGCCCCAAAACTTCAACGTTTTCCATAGCCGGCATCATCGAAAAGTCAGTTTTTGACCCAAAATTCAACTTAACCAAATTGCCTCAAAAGTTCACACGAGGTGCCTAGAGGCCAGAATTGAATTCCCTGAAGAGTTCAACTCATCACATTCAGTATCCAGTGAGAAAAGACAACTTTTAGATTTTTACAAAATGCCCCAAAACTTCAACGTTTTCCATAGCCGGCATCATCGAAAAAGTCAGTTTTTGACCCAAAAATCCAAGTTCACCAAATTTCCTCAAAAGTTCACACGAGGTGCCTAGAGGCCAGAATTGAATTCCCTGAAGAGTTCAACTCATCACATTCAGTATCCAGTGAGAAAAGACAACTTTTAGATTTTTACAAAATGCCCCCAAAACTTCAACGTTTTCCATAGCCGGCATCATCGAAAAAGTCAGTTTTTGACCCAAAAATCCAAGTTCACCAAATTTCCTCAAAAGTTCACACGAGGTGCCTAGAGGCCAGAATTGAATTCCCTGAAGAGTTCAACTCATCACATTCAGTATCCAATGAGAAAAGAAAACTTTTAGATTTTTTTTCAAAATGCCCCAAAAAACTTCAATGTTTTCCATAGCCGGCATCATCGAAAAAGTCAGTTTTTGACCCAAAAATCCAACTTCATCAAATTTCCTCAAAAGTTCACACGAGGTGCCTAGAGGCCAGAATTGAATTCCCTGAAGAGTTCAACTCATCACATTCAGTATCCAGTGAGAAAAGACAACTTTTAGATTTTTTTACAAAATGCCCCCAAAACTTCAACGTTTTCCATAGCCGGCATCATCGAAAAAGTCAGTTTTTGACCCAAAAATCCAACTTCATCAAATTGGCTCAAAAGTTCACACGAGGTGCCTAGAGGCCAGAATTGAATTCCCTGAAGAGTTCAACTCATCACATTCAGTATCCAGTGAGAAAAGACAACTTTTAGATTTTTTACAAAATGCCCCCAAAACTTCAACGTTTTTCATAGCCGGCATCATCGAAAAAGTCAGTTTTTGACCCAAAAATCCAAGTTCACCAAATTTCCTCAAAAGTTCACACGAGGTGCCTAGAGGCCAGAATTGAATTCCCTGAAGAGTTCAACTCATCACATTCAGTATCCAGTGAGAAAAGACAACTTTTAGATTTTTTACAAAATGCCCCCAAAACTTCAACGTTTTCCATAGCCGGCATCATCGAAAAAGTCAGTTTTTGACCCAAAAATCCAACTTCATCAAATTTCCTCAAAAGTTCACACGAGGTGCCTAGAGGCCAGAATTGAATTCCCTGAAGAGTTCAACTCATCACATTCAGTATCCAGTGAGAAAAGACAACTTTTAGATTTTTTACAAAATGCCCCCAAAACTTCAACGTTTTCCATAGCCGGCATCATCGAAAAAGTCAGTTTTTGACCCAAAAATCCAAGTTCACCAAATTTCCTCAAAAGTTCACACGAGGTATCTAGAGGCCAGAATTGAATTCCCTGAAGAATTCAACTCATCACATTCAGTATCCAATGAGAAAAGAAAACTTTTAGATTTTTTACAAAATGCCCCCAAAACTTCAACGTTTTCCATAGCCGGCATCATCGAAAAAGTCAGTTTTTGACCCAAAAATCCAACTTCATCAAATTTCCTCAAAAGTTCACACGAGGTGCCTAGAGGCCAGAATTGAATTCCCTGAAGAGTTCAACTCATCACATTCAGTATCCAGTGAGAAAAGACAACTTTTAGATTTTTTTACAAAATGCCCCCAAAACTTCAACGTTTTCCATAGCCGGCATCATCGAAAAAGTCAGTTTTTGACCCAAAAATCCAAGTTCACCAAATTTCCTCAAAAGTTCACACGAGGTGCCTAGAGGCCAGAATTGAATTCCCTGAAGAGTTCAACTCATCACATTCAGTATCCAGTGAGAAAAGACAACTTTTAGATTTTTTACAAAATGCCCCAAAACTTCAACGTTTTCCATAGCCGGCATCATCAAAAAAGTCAGTTTTTGACCCAAAAATCCAAGTTCACCAAATTTCCTCAAAAGTTCACACGAGGTGCCTAGAGGCCAGAATTGAATTCCCTGAAGAGTTCAACTCATCACATTCAGTATCCAGTGAGAAAAGACAACTTTTAGATTTTTTACAAAATGCCCCCAAAACTTCAACATTTTCCATAGCCGGCATCATCGAAAAAGTCAGTTTTTGACCCAAAAATCCAAGTTCACCAAATTTCCTCAAAAGTTCTCACGAGGTGCCTAGAGGCCAGAATTGAATTCGCTGAAGAATTCAACTCATCACATTCAGTATCCAGTGAGAAAAAACAACTTTTAGATTTTGTACAAAATGCCCCCAAAACTTCAACGTTTTCCATAGCCGGCATCAATGAAAAAGTCAGTTTTTGACCAAAAAATCCAAGTTCACCAAATTTCCTCAAAAGTTCACACGAGGTGCCTAGAGGCCAGAATTGAATTCCCTGAAGAGTTCAACTCATCACATTCAGTATTCAGTGAGAAAAGACAACTTTTTGATTTTTTACAAAATGCCCCCAAAACTTCAACGTTTTCCATAGCCGGCATCATCGAAAAAGTCAGTTTTTGACCAAAAAATTAAAGTTCACCAAATTTCCTCAAAAGTTCACACGAGGTGCCTAGAGGCCAGAATTGAATTCCCTGAAGAGTTCAACTCATCACATTCAGTATCCAGTGAGAAAAGAAAACTTTTAGATTTTTTACAAAATGCCCCCAAAACTTCAACGTTTTCCATAGCCGGCATCATCGAAAAAGTCAGTTTTTGACCCAAAAATCCAAGTTCACAAAATTTCCTCAAAAGTTCTCACGAGGTGCCTAGAGGCCAGAATTGAATTCCCTGAAGAGTTCAACTCATCACATTCAGTATCCAGTGAGAAAAGACAACTTTTAGATTTTTTACAAAATGCCCCCAAAACTTCAACGTTCTCCATAGCCGGCATCATCGAAAAAGTTCATCAAATTGGCTCAAAAGTTCACACGAGGTGCCTAGAGGCCAGAATTGAATTCCCTGAAGAATTCAACTCATCACATTCAGTATCCAGTGAGAAAAGACAACTTTTAGATTTTTTACAAAATGCCCCCAAAACTTCAACGTTTTCCATAGCCGGCATCATCGAAAAAGTCAGTTTTTGACCCAAAAATCCAACTTCATCAAATTTCCTCAAAAGTTCACACGAGGTGCCTAGTGGCCAGAATTGAATTCCCTGAAGAGTTCAACTCATCACATTCAGTATCCAGTGAGAAAAGACAACTTTTAGATTTTTTTACAAAATGCCCCCAAAACTTCAACGTTTTCCATAGCCGGCATCATCGAAAAAGTCAGTTTTTGACCCAAAAATCCAAGTTCACCAAATTTCCTCAAAAGTTCACACGAGTTGCCTAGAGGCCAGAATTGAATTTCCCTGAAGAATTCAACTCATCACATTCAGTATCCAGTGGGAAAAGACAACTTTTAGATTTTTTACAAAATGCCCCCAAAACTTCAACGTTTTCCATAGCCGGCATCATCGAGAAAAGAAAGCTTTTTGATTTTTTCATCGTGGAATTGATAACGCTGGTCTTTACAACTGATCATTCGCAAACTTCTCCCTCTATTTCCATGAATTTAATGCAAAAAATTACAGCCAAAGAAAATGATGTATTTTCCCTTTAAAGTACATGTACTTAAGTACAGTTGCGAGATTTCATTCATAATTTTTTTTTTTTTGGAACTTTGAGAAAAAAAAATTAATGGACTTATCTCGAACATGGGATAATCGGTATCGAATATACTCGATATTTGATTTCCGATATTTAGATTATTGAAGATTCTCATATCGACGGTGCTTACAAACTCATCAGCTGGGTGTAAATTTTTAACCTTGGAATGCTGTGAAATCAGATAACCGTTATTCGGTTTGAAAAAATGAAGGAAATAACCGGATTTGTAAATCTCCGATTTCTCTCAGTCAGTGCACACTGCAGAATTGTCCAAAATGTACTTTTGACACTTCGGAACTTCCCTAAAATCAAGCATGGAAATAATGCTGAGATTTGTTGCATTCCCCTAGTGTACGTGTACATTAGCTCACCCAATAAGCGGAGTCGGTTTTGCTTGTTGCCAAAGCGGTTGATCATCTCCCCTTCGGTGAGGGCGCTATAGGGACAGTTCAGCTCGCTCAGTAGACCGCTCAGCTCCAGCTCAAAGGACTCAGCTTCCTCGGCAGCTGTTGAGGATCAGGGGTTGAAAGGTTTGATGATATTTGGCAGTGCAATTTAAAGGTATAGTCCATCATTTGTAATTTGTGCATTTTGTTCGTTTGAAGCAACAGAAGTACTCAAAATCTAAAGAAGGGTGCTGAACAACTAACCTGTTGAAGTTTCAGCTCAGCTTCAGCTGTATATTTCGAGAAAAACAACATTCTAGGATTCCGATGTCAAATTAAAAGTTGCTGAACCATGTTTTGAATTGGGCCTGAATTCAGCGTCCGAGACAAGTTCTCACCAGCCGATTGCAGCTACGCGATGTCGCGCACCGATCCGACGAATTATAGCAACCACGCGCGCGTGTGCATCGTGTCAACGCTTGCGTGCACTTCGCCGAATAAAACAACAAACTACTAACGGAAATTTCCAACAATACTTCTTAAGACGCACTGTTGGAAAGGCCTTCTTTCGTTGATTTCTTCAAAATGACAGCTTGCCAGAAAGAATAATTTCACAGGGAGTTTAGTCCCCTTACTATCTTTCAACCAAGTATGTTTTTCAACAATAATTACACCAGTTACTTTTTGGATAGCTGCAAATGATGGACTCTGGCTTTAATAGACCTGATGCATTGCAGGTGCCTCAGACAGTGTTCTTTGTTATGCAAATTTTAACAACAAAAGCATGTTTAGGGCCGGTCTCCATTCATATCTGTGACGAGTTCTGGACAAGTTGCAGGTAGAATCATTCACTTTGTCCGGAAGAAGCTCTGCATTTGTCCCGGACATGTCTTGTGGAAATTTTCATTAGCAACTGCTTGACTCACCAGTACTGAAAACATTGCAGGAAGATTGCAAAGAAGTTGTTCAGAATCCTGACTTATTTATACCCGATACAATGTCTGCAACTCGTTCAAGACACGAATTGAGACGGGCCCTTATCACGCCTATCAAAGAGATCATACAAAAACATTTGTCCGCTAACTTCGCCCTACCACATAAAGGTATATGGACTGATCCAAACATTTGTGATTTTGTGATTGGTCAAGACATCATGAGGCAAGGCCTAATTGATTAGTCTCATATTATGTTTCAAAACCGATGTGAGGCCTGGTCGCTGATAGCCCTTGATAATCACCTAACTTTGGCTTTGGCCATTATCCCTTTACCCCAAGGGGTATTCTCTAGGCACCCTGCCAAATGCAACAGAATGCAGTGAACTAATACATGTACATGCCAACCTTGGTGCCAAGTAGCTACCCTGCCAAATGCAACAGAATGCAGGGGTGCAATGTATCAGATCAGGACACTGCTAAATGCAACAACTTGCAACATAACTTTTGACCACTGGTACATTCTGTTGCATTTAGCAGGGTGAGGGTTATCGTACCTTGGTGAAAACACAGGTCCGCCTTAATGCGGAACTGGGTTCCATCGAACAGAGGTAGGAAAGGCGCACCGTTCACACTATGTGGACAAGGGTTCAGCTGTAGATACTTGGTTTTCTACCCAGGTTGAACATCTCAAAACTCGATCCCAACCAGGGTTGAATTTTACCCGGGGAGAGTGCTGGACCCGTGTCCAGCTCATGTTGGATCTCGCTAGTGTGAAAGGGGTTTAAAAAAACTCTGTGATGGACCGACGGGTCCAACACGGAGATTTTGGTCAGTGTGACAGGTTTTGATCATTTTCTATTGACCAAAAACAGTGACACTAGAAAACTGTATTCTATGAATTAACCCTGCATCACTCAGACCATGTCATTATATAAGTCTTACACTTACAGGAGGTGGCTGAGACGGTAGCCTCTATGCTGCTCAATTTGTTGAGTTTTTTTACTAGCCAACTGACGAGGGCGGTAAACTCGGTTGAGCTGGGGCCTCCATCGACGGCTTGCTGAAATGCTGCTTCGTCTTCAATGAGGGGTCCATCATACCTGTGTGTGGGAAAAAAAAAGAGTTGTTAGAGAAAACTGTCATCTTACAGAAAGGAGACACAGGGTTTCATAATGATTCCTGATTCCTAAAAAAAGCTGAAGAGATGAACCACTGAGACGGTGAAATTATTTGTTTTGACAATAAAAAAAAAACATCTTATGCATCTTCTCCTGCTTATTCTTCCAAGAAAGTACATCCCTCTTAGGAGCTAGAGCTCCCGAAGATACTGGATGCGATGCAAAGGGTACAATGTGGGAACAAAATTTCACAAAAAGATAAAACCCAGAAAAAGTGGTGACGAAGTGAGAGTAAAATAAAAGGGAAGGGGGGATGAAATAACGTAGGGACAATGGGCTGAGCTGGTTCTGGTTGGCCTCCAGTGATGGGGTGGACAACTGAGACGGGTAGTACGTTCCACAGGCATATGACGCTTGGGAAGAAAGTGTCTTGGTATGATTGAATTCTGCAATGTCGTCTGAATTGTTGAGTGACCTCTGGTGAAACCGGTAGTTGGTGGGCCGCATGGGGTGGCTATTCTACATGTAGCATGATGACAACCTTGTTGTGGGCACGACGTTCACACAGAATTTGCCATTGGAGGTCTGTGAGCATACCGTATGTAGCTGTGACTTCGACTGTGGTCAGATTGGACAAACTTATGCTAGGCCTACAACATGTTGTATCAATTGTTTGTGCAAATCACAAGAAAACGTACAATAGGGGAAGATGAAGTGGGGGGGGGGTGCATTATGATCTTGTGGACATAGTGGGGAATCCCCCCTCAGCCCCATAACTAGGTGGGAATCAAATAGGCCTAGGCCTACTTGAACTCCTCCATATTTAGGCCTATTTAGAAATATTACATATGTACTAAGAGAAAATACAAAGTTTTAATTTGCGCAGTGGCTATCGTTACGGCAGCCGTAACGCATTTCCCATTTTCTATCGTTACGGTAGACTGCAACTTTTATAAAAACATGAGAAGAAAATATAAAATTAGATAGAAAAAAAGGGAATTTGAACGTTATGAAATTCGGACTTTATTTCCCTTTTAAAAAAAATCCTCCAAAGCCTCAGGTTAGAAAAGGAAAAAAAATTGAGTGCAAAACTGAGATGCGAACCCGCAACCTCGCGATGCAAAATCCTACGGTCTATCGACTGAGCTGTATCTCGCTGAAACGTGAGGAAACAAATAATTATATACCTGCGTGCGTATCAAAAAAGTATCGTAGAGGGCGCTAAACAACGGCTGCCGTAACGATAGCCACTTCGTTTAATTTGTGAACATAATTTATCAGGGTTTTTAAAATATGGAATTCAATTCAATTCAATTCAATTCACTTTATTTTCCACATAAAAAGACGATCAGAGTTGCATGTAAATGTATACAAAATATGTGGATGGGGATCCCTAAAAAGCAATGCTTGTCGAGTAGAGATCCCCAGTTACAATCATACAAAAATATTACAAGTTACACACACAAACTAAACATAAGGACATAACACCAGACATGAATATTCGAATAACATGCAGCTGCAACCCCGTGAAAAAAAAAAAAAAAGCAATTAAGTACTTAAATATTTTTCCAATAATTTATTTTTGTATTGGCCTATTTGATTTGGAGACCCACTGTGCCCAGGCATGCCAGGGCTGATTCTCCCCCCCCCCCACCCGCCCCTCCGGAATACCCCGTCCCGCCCCTCCCGCCCCTCCCGCCCTCCCTCCCCCAAAAACCCCACAACAACAACATCAGCAACCTCCCGGCTCCCCAAAGCTAAACTTAACAAATTTACCCTAAATCTTCAAGACTATCTAAAACATCTCCACACGCAGAAGCAGCTACGCTGTCCATGTTTAACACCACCAAGACTCGTTGCCCGAATTATTCAGCTTTATAATGAAAATCTCGCTTGAATCTGATGATGCCACGTGCTATATATTGCATGTATAGCGCGCTGGCTGCGGCCAAAATTTGACTGACAATATAATTGAAACAGCGCCCCCAAGAGACTGGATCGATTAGGTAAACAAACACGGTGGAACGGCCAAAACTTGCAACTTCACTCACGATTCACTAGAGTCTTCAGAAATAACGACAATAGTTTTCGCCATACTAGTAAATTTGTGAATAAAAATGCCTGTAAGGGCTTCCAGTGATGAGGGTGTTGGCTTACCAAGTACAGTAGAAATCGGAGCTCGTTTCATTAGCGAAGACAGTTTTGGAACCTTGCGATACGTTGGTGAAGTTCCGCCCACGAAAGGTATGGAATTGGTAACGATCGACACGCGTTGTGTTGGCTAAAGTCCTTAACCAGTTGCGATATTAAATTTGTATCTGAGTCTACATCATTGTAAGTTCTAATTCAGATCGCTCTAGCCTTTGGGTTTATGCTGATTAGAAGGTATTACGGGGCGATTTCCACATGTTATACAACACCTGAATAAATCCCCGTCGTCTGTGATTGGTGGATCGTTGATCACATGTCATTGAATTATTTGTTCCAACCATCATTACCATGGAGCTATAAGTATAACGCACTGCGCGCGCGTGGTATGCAGCGCACAGTGCAATGGAAGCTCTATTGCACGGTGAATAGAACTTCCATTGCACGGTGTCACTGCTGCTGGTTGGTGGTGGCGCTGTTTTAAATCGAGATAAATTGAATATGATTGATTGTTCTCAACCTGTTGAACAGTTTGCATTAATTTAATATGATGAACTTGTCGAACTTTTAAAAGTTTTTAACCTGAATAAATTGGCTATTAAAAGTCAACCAATCAGATGACAAGGATTTAGTCAGGTGTTATATAAAACAAATAATGAATGTTTCACGTTTGTTAGCTGGAGTTACCCAGCCCTGAGTTTTATCATTGGGTTGTCATCTAGAGCTGGAGCTCATTTTTCTCGAAAACGATAGTATAGGCAAAACAAATTTGGAAAATGTTGAATTTTGTCCCCGTTACACACTAATTGCAACTGCAACTCACCCCAAACTTGCCTGGAATAACCATTACACAGGTCCTTGAAGTAAAAAAACGATCCACGATGAAGATTCAGCCTACAATTGCAGTGAAAACAGGAAGAATAACCGCTAACCTGACAACCTTGCGAGCATGGCCAGGATCGCCGATGGTTTGTGCATAAAAAAAATTTGTGTACGATTGAATGGCGGTCGGTTACCGGTACCAGGCTGTCAACTAGTCGTTTTTGCCGGCTGGCGATTGGCTGTTGGCGATGACGCCGCTGAGCGTAACACCCGATGACTGTTTCATGCACTATCGGTTGCGGTTCCAGTACCGTAGCTGTGATGCGAGTGGTAAACTTAATATGAGTACATGAAACAGTCATCGGGTGTTACGCTTCCGCGCGACGTCATGCGCCAACAGCCAATCGCCAGCCGGCAAAAACGACTAGTTGACAGTTGCAATTAGTGTGTAACGGGGACAAAATTATTAGTTATTCTTCCTGTTTTCACTGCAATTGTAGGCTGAATCTTCATCGTGGATCGTTTTTTACTTCAAGGACCTGTGTAATGGTTATTCCAGGCAAGTTTGGGGTGAGTTGCAGTTGCAATTAGTGTGTAACGGGGACAAAATTCAACATTTTCCAAATTTGTTTTGCCTATACTATCGTTTTCGAGAAAAATGAGCTCCAGCTCTAGATGACAACCCAATGATAAAACTCAGGGCTGGGTAACTCCAGCTACACGTTTGTCACTTTGTGCAATGGAAAGAATAATTTCATTCAGTGACAGATGAAATTATTCCATTCCACTCGGCTTTGCTTCGTAGAATGGAACATTTCATCTGTCACCTCATGGGATTATTCTTACCATTGCACTCACAAACATTCATTACATGTATTTGTATATTATTGATTGTCAGCCATAATTTTCATACGTCAACAGTAATGTGTGCAAAATACTGGGAAAGAATCGCAAGTGTTTAAGCCGAAACAGTCCATCTCAAAATAGGACTCAACTTCAGACTGACTTTTCATATTTAAGGCGAAATAAAATAAAAAGGAAAATATTTGATGGTTTTACTTTTAGCCCCAAAAAGTTGGGAATTTGGAGTAAAATTTTTAAAAAAATTTCAAACTTATAATGAAACCAACGACCCCGTCTTGCATGTCTTGGATTCGTGCATTAGGCCTATTTGTATTACATTGTCTGGACTGTTTTTTTGGCGATCGTGTATCTATCATGTCTATGTGCCCGGTTCTTATAAGGAAACAAAATCCACTTTAAAATTATTTAACCTACCAAACTAGGCCAAGATGGCGACATTAAGAACATACATTTGTACAGGTACCGGTATGTCATAGATAAACTGCAGGGTTTTGAATTTTTAATGAAATTTCTGGGTAAAATGAAGATGACAGCGACAGAATGCAATATAAGAAAAGAATGCAACAGAATGCAACGTAATTTCTACCCCAACTGCCCAAGAAACTGTTCAAAAATTACCAAAAAGGTGTCATTACATTGAGAGAAGTCTACTACATGTAGGTTGACAATGACATTTTTTAGTAGGCTACATGTAATAAAAAAACATTGATTCTAATTTGATCAAAACAAAAAAGGGGCCCTACACTACACGTTTGCTGTTGTTTTTTTTAGCATTATAACACAAATTTTCAGTGAAAAATATCACTAACTCCTGCGTGAAGGACATTTCTGGGGTCATGTCCGGGCCAGTCCGGCCCTTTTAGGGTTAAGTATTTATTAACAGAGGCTGTGTATTGCAAATAATGAGGTTTCACATGGTATTATTAATTTATTCATCAACCCTCATTTCCATATTTTAAAGAGTATTTAATTGTATTAAGACTGGTACAATATTGAGCATAAGGGGCCAGATGATGTTGTTTACATCGACACGTACAACTTGATGGAGGACATTTCTTATGGAGATTTGAGGATACAGGAGGAGGAATTGTGATGTGGGCTTCAGGCCAAAAAAAAAAAGTCTCTGGTTTCTGGTATGCGCGCGCGTCGCCGTAGCCATGCCCGTCGGCAAAATGAAAAAGTTTTTTTTTTCAATGAAAGATGATGTCTCAAAACCGCCAAACTCACTGGTTTGGCTGGAATCCTGCTGCTGCACAATTTTAACTTGTTTTTAGATTGGGTTAATGGTCGAGAATAAGCTTTACATGTACATGTATGTGGCCTCTCTGGACTATGCACTAAGTTTAGTCGGGCACCATTTGCAGTCATCAGCCGACATTTGAAGCAAAAAAATAAGGTAAAAAAAAAAAAAATGCGTCGCCGCACCACTTTTGGGGCAAGTTCCATACCAGAAACCGGAGACTTTTTTTTTTGGCCTTAATAAGTTGAATTATACCTGCGACAGAAATTTTAAAATCTCACAAATTTATCAATTTAAACAGCAAATAGGCCTCATCTCACGAACTAAGATTCTTATTTGGAAACAAATACATCCTTGAATTCCTCTTAGCTGCAATTTGATGCATCACTTACACATATCTTTTGGGTGCAGTGGGGTATTGCAAACGCTACATGTATATGATGGTCGCATTAGCGGCACACAAATGTATTTTAAAAGTCAAAAACCCAAAAAGATATTCAAACACAAAGTGCACCACTCATTCTCTCTCAGCAAGATCTTCAATTTGATGTACATGTATAACTTGATGCATTTAGACAATTGATTAAATTGAGATTTTAAACGAGATCTTTTTAATTACGGTGTTATACAATCTACCTACAATGTAACAAATGTCTATTAAAATTCTGTGAGCATAAATATAGATTGCAAAATACTTCCTGTCGCTGAAGCTACGAAACAAGTCACTACTATTTTTTTTACTGAACTTGTTACGCCTACATGTACATATACATGTACATGTACATGTACATGTACATGTACATGTACATGGATGTACAAAAAAAGATTGGAGTTCTCGGATCCAACGTGATATCACTTTTGTTCCAGTCATTGACCAATAACAAAGACCTACATTGTACCGGTAGCGATGGGTGAAAACAAAGCTTGCCACCACTTTGACTTCATGTGTGCATGGTGTGTGTGCGTCTGTGCGTGCTGAAATTCTTCTAGCTTTTTTTTTTTAATCATTATTATTAATTGTTTATTAAACTTTCACGGCCAAATGGCTGAATTGCAGTTTCAGTCACAGTTACACACATCAAACATTTTTATATATTAAAATTACAGAGAATTACACCATGTGAAAAATACTTTAAAAATAGTAAATCACAGTGATTAAGATACACACAAAGTATACAAAATCGGGGGAAAACATTTAATCATTCGAAAGAAATTAAGAAAAGGTACGTTACAAAGTTAGAAGTTATTGAAAACGTACGCCCAACCCCCGGACCCGCCCCTGGTACGTGCGTGTACATACACTGTACTATCAAAAACAATTCTACAGAAGCTTGACCTACATGTAATGACTCAACTCAACTCGAGTGACTACTTTAAAATGACTAGACTAGTCTTTTGTGACTCATTACAACTCTGGTGTCACGTACATTTACATCCATACCTGTCAGAAACACTGGCATTTTTTGTTTGCTTCTATTACATGTACTTGAAAAGTCAAGACGCCGGTTCAAAGTAATCATGGCGGCAGCCGCTGATGTACAGTTCCGGATTTAGTACGCATAACTTAAGTGAACAGTTCTTCTTGCAGTTTGGTTATCATCATCCAAGAGTACTGTAGGGAGTAGTCCCTGCCTTTCCAAGTGGACCAGACTATCCCATGGCCCTGACCCTTACTGGCAACCAGCGTCTGGTTCCCTTTGCCCAAGTATTTGCCGTTCAGGTTAGAGTTGAGGCAGTCCTTGAACCACCATCCCCCGCTGTACAGCTTAGCGCAGTTGGCGTTCGACAGGTCGTTGTCTCTGTCCTCGGTGGAGAATTGCATGCCACTGTGTGCCTTCAAGGCATCCCCTGGATCTAAAGATAAAATGAGTGCCCAAAAAGAAGAGTTGCAGTAATTGTCTACATACTGGTAGTATAAAGGCGTACATGTACGTGTACACATAGTTTGCGGACGACAAGGAGGTGACAGGGGAGAACGTCCGATGGCCAATTTCCAATGGGGCTGCAGTGCATGTGCCCTTGGGCAAGACACTTTGCCACAATTCGCTTCTCCCCACCCATGAGCAAAATCGATCATTTTGCTAACAACGAGGCAATTAATGTGATGCTTTCTGCAGGTGACAGGGGCCCCAGCAGCTCAATAATTTCTCGTTGAGCAATTAATTTTGTAGTCAAATAGACACTTCCTCCCCCCTCCCAGAATTGTACATGTATACATGTATTAACCGGTAAGGTAAAAGAAAGAGCATGATGGACAACGCATTCATAATTATTTGTTCCTCGTCATATAGGTTTATAGTGAAATGAACGGGACCGTATTCTTTCCCCCACTTTCACACCGACGGAAGGTGCCCCTTTCTCTGAGCAAGTGCCCTTTTTGGTGTTGGGCGCCCCCCCCCCCTTCAGTTTGAAAAGTGTTCCACCGCCCCAGCGTACCCTCATCACTGTCAAAGGCATATCCATCGGCATATAGCCTGTAGCCCTCAGCCTCATCAGAAATGTTGAAGTTGGAATAATAACAGGACCGTGATTCCCCGTCCCAGTCCTGGAGAACGGCCCCTAATGCCCATGAGCCGGAGGAAGTCAGCTTGTGTAGGTTCTCATTGCCCAGCCACAGGTTGCCTTGGGTTGGGTCGCCAAACCCATGTTTGTAGTCATCCCAGCTGCGGTCGAAGTTTTCGCGGGCATGCAGGCGAATCTGAATAGCCTGCAATTGATGAGAGATGATTAGGGTATTTATTATAATAATACTAATAATAATAATACCAGAGTCTTATATAGCGCACGTATCTACCAACAATTAGGTACTCGAAGGCGCTGGAAATTGTATCAATAATTAAAGACAGGTAAATGACGTTCATGAGAAATATGAGACCCATTATGTAGCACCTTACAAGGGTTTACAAGGTGCTGCGGCGCATATTGCAGCCACGCCAGAAACACCGGGGCAAACCCCTTCTCTTAGCGAGTGTTACTGGGTTCTTTAACGTGCATTACACAACACACGGGACCTACGGCTTTACGTCCCATCCGAAGGACGAAGCAATAATTGTAAAGTGCCTTGCTCAAGAGCACAAGCACAATTTTCCCACAGTCAGGATTCTAACCCATGTACATGTACATGTACATCACCACAGCGCACGAGTCGAACACCGTAACAAATGGACCACAATGTATACATGTACGTACATGTACATGTACATTGTACTTAATTGTACATGTACACTGAATTTGTTTTTTAAATTCAATTCACAATTGCGTTTACAGCAACTGTAACTAATGTAGACATACCTGTACGTGTACATGTACCGGTACGTACTGGAAATGTATGCATCCTACATGTACATTATACCATGAAGTTTGAATATCAAAACTTTGCGGTACATGTATAAGGTCTGGTTGATCAAGTGAAGGGGGGGGGGGCGCCTACAGGGGGCGCAGGGGAACAAAACCAATGAGAGCTGTTTCTACAAAATTAAAGTACAAACAAAGGAATGAGGATAAGGGACAATAGGGGCCGGGTCCACGATTGCCGGTGTTTACAAACATGTTTGCATTTGTTTATGGTGTAAATCGAGGACACACACATCATCGACAAATCGAGGACAGAAACCAAATTGAGGACTCCTCGGTTGGAAAACATGTACAAAACCAATGACAGCTGTTGCCAAAAAGTTAATAGTACAAACAAAGGAAAAGGGAAGAGGAACAAAAGAAAATCCTCGATTTACAATGTACACCATAAACGAACGTGCGTGACTTTGTGTGTGTGTGTACAAAACACACAAGGGATTAGCCTGTTGAGACTTCACCCAGAGACGAGTGCAGGCAATCTTGACGTTATAACCCGTCAGCCGTGCCTGTGTATAAAAACAGCCAGTGCGTGTTATCACGTCCTCGGACGCAAACTGTTTAACTACATTTGAGTGTTACAAATGTACATGTACTTACCATCCATTGTCCGAAACACAATACTTCCAGTGGCTCCTCAAAGCCAACGGGCTGAATCATTGAGATGGTGTATGCTTCGCTCTGGCCCTTGTAGTATGCGTCAACGTCATTGCAGTCTCGGAAAGTAAGATCAGAGTTATCACCAGAATAAGTCATGTCATATTCTGGAAAAAAACCCAAATTTTACTTAATTTTAGGAAACAAGACTTTTACAAAAACATAGGACTTAAGGTGTTTGGTATAAGCAAAGAGCCTGTAGAGTGCATAGGCATGGGGGGGGTATCCACCCCCCCCCCCAATATTTTCGAAAGACTGCCCTTTTCCATTAAGGCTGAGTATGCGCCGGTGCGCAAAATAGCCATGCGCGTTTTCAACGCGCAAAAGAAAAAGTTTTTTTTTCAAAACAAAATGATTTTTCAAAACTCCAAACTGCTGCTGAATTCTGCTGCTGCTTTTTTTTAACGTTTTTAGATGGGGTTGATCGGGAATAAGTTTAAGTGGCCTCTCTAGACACCCACTTATTTTACTTTTAAGTTTAGTTTCAAGTCATTTTGCGCCATTTTAGGCAAAAAAAAAAAAAAAAAAAAAAAAAAAAAAAAAAAAAAAAAGCCGCGTCGCCGCACCACTTTTGGGGCAAGCTCCATACCAGAAACCGGAGACTTTTTTTTTTGGCCTAATGAAATGCCCTTTTTTTCACCAACTCTACCGTCCCCCCCCCCCAATATTTGTGTAGGAGTGCCTTTTTTTATGAAGAAGTGCCCTTTTTTTCTGAACAAGCTACATGTAGCATGTGTAGTGTCCTTTTTAAAAGGAATTGGTGCCCTTTCTGTGGTAGCTGCCGTTCGGATGCCTTTTTAAATTTTTTTTTATTTGACACATACATCACCCTGAATAGCCCCATACATGTATATTGCCCTTTGGTGTCAATAATGGTCGATTTTGAACAGCGCCCCCATACCTGCCCCCCCCCCCCCCCCCCTTTTTTTTATTTTTTTTTATTTTACGGAGGCCAAGTGTCCTCGGAAAAAAACAAAACGGGGTAACATTTTACGACGGATGTGCAAGTGCCCTTTTCAAAAAATGTTAACCACCCCCCAATCAAAATGACCGTGCTACGCCACTGGAGTGGCTATATATACCGGTACTCTTTCAACAGACGGGGACATTGAGTACGGGGGAAAAAAACATGCAAAACAAAATCAGGCCAGCTTTACTCACACTTTAGCCTACAAAATTCCCTAAAATTTTCAAAAGGCGAAAGACAAGGTCCTCAGTATTTCACCAGCCAAGTTTGAGGTTTCATTTCAATATTTAAAGGAGACTTTTCTTCAACTTTTTGCACCTTGGGAGTTATGCAAAGTGATTTCAGTTTGAAGCCTATGACTGTAGACTGGTACATGTCCAACTTTTTGAGAAAAAAAAAATTACTGACCAAGTGATCGACCTCGATATTGGAATGCAATTAGGAAACTTAATTAGGTGCTAATGGCCAAAGCAAACTACAGACGGTGTGATAAATCTTTCTTCCTGATTGACAATGAATCATTTAGACAATTTAGACAATCGAGGCCACTTGTAAACACTTTAAAGAGCGTCCTTCTTCCAACAATATTTAAACTACGCCATACATGTCCTATCTCTTCAAAGATTAGGAACAAAAATGAAAATATAGGCCTCTGGTTCCCCACTTTATATTTAACACACTTTGAAAGAGCAAGTTTATTTAAAAATGAAATAAAAATTGCTAAAACTGTTGCTAAAAAAATCGGTTAAAGTGGTGAGAAATTGTCTCAGATATTGCACCACAGAGCATCTAAAATCCAAAATGTCCTTGACCCAATGCTCCACGCCCACATCCAGAGGTCAGGGGCCAGGGGGAGGGGGGGGGGGTTTCAAATGTAGGTACATGAACATGTATGTCCCCCCCCCCCACACACATACACACTTTGAGAAGCAATCCACGCCCCTGCAAACACATATTGTAAGAAAAAAGGGATACTGTATGTAAGGCCAAAAAAAATTAAAAATCGGTCTCTGGTCAGACCAAAGTTCCGGAATTGACGCGGCCACGCGGCTTTTTTTTTTTTTTTTGGCTTTTTTTTTTTTTCTTCAAACTTGGATTGTACAGACAAGGTGGGTACTATTTTGCTTTTTTGGTGTCCTCATGTACATTGGTGTCCTCCATAATTTGCCTTGGTGCTTTCGATCATTTGCCTTGGTGCAATTTCCCATTCCTTGGTGCTCTTTGGTAAAAAAAAATGAGGCGCTGTTGGAGCTACCGCGGAACATTTTGGAGAAAAAAAAAGATCGACGCACATGATTAAAATCGACGCGCGCGCTGACCAGAGACCGACTTATTTATTTTTTTGGCCTAATGTATAATTGGTTGATCTGTGTGGTCGATCATGCTGGGCCATCAGACGATCATGATCGACAGATAGCGTCATCATCGACCAATAGCACAGCGCGAACGACCAATAGAGCACATGGACTGATCGTGCCCAACACACATTTGTACATGTTTAAGGAATCTCACCTTCATGAACTTCTAAGCCTGGTGTCTTGAGTTTGGAGCTACAGGGTGATATCTGAAATGAGATGTGGCCCTTTTTATTCATCATTACTTGTGTGTTTTTTTAAGGGAGTTTATGCCATATTTCGTAACGTTCCAGTTGGAGTGTTGGGTATTCCAAGCATTGGTTAATACACAAGAAGGAATTGTTAACCAGAGTTGTAACGAGTCACTGATTTTTGTGACTCGAGTTGAGTCGAGTCATTTTAAAGAAGTGACTCGAGTCGAATATTAGGTCAAGACGGTCGAGTCGAGTCGAGTCGAGTCACAGTGTGTAGTCGAGTCGAGTCAAGTATTTAGCTCGAGTCAATTCGAGTCACAAATATTTGAGCACTATACAATAAATAAACACAAGAGAGAAAGTCATTTTTTTTTTGGCTTTTTAGATTTTAAATTCGGGCTACTGCATGATGTGGCGACACCACATTTGATTCAATAATGAAAATAAAAAGGGGGTGCCAGCTGATCGTCATTTAACTAGGGACACTGATCAAACCACATACGTATATGTATACATTATTCGCGAACATTCTAACGTGACGTGAACAAAAACCGGCACCGGCGTAAGTCATTGCAAATATTTTTCGCAAAGTTTTGCTTTTATTTTTGGGACTCGAGTCTCATTAGCCTTCCTCGAGTCAAGTCGAGTCACTCTGATGAGGGACTCCAGTCGAGTAGAGTCGAGTCATTTACTCGCAGTGACTCGAGTCGAGTCGAGTCATTTGTCCTTACTCGAGTCGAGTCGAGTCACCAAAAATTGTGACTCGAGTCGGACTCGAGTCGAGTCATTGACTCGATTCATTACAACTCTGTTGTTAACTTACGTACAGTGTACAATGTACATGTACATGTGTGTATGTACATGTACATGTACATGTAAGTTTCAATAAAAAATATGAAAAGGGACAAATTGTCTCAAAGCATTTCAACCATGTCAACAGTGCGATTCAGTTCTTTCAACTTGAAATACTAAATGAAATTAAGGTAAATGACCTATCGCCGTTTGCCAGTTAAGCATGGTTAGCCACGTCCCTTAGACAACCCTATGGAATTTCGTACATTAACTTTTGTTTGTCTCAGATTTTGCGCGTTCTGCACCCATTTGTATATCATTTAATTTGACGATATTTCACAAGCCGTGTTGACACGATTAAATTAATAATAATAATAATAACAGGTTCTTATATAGCACTTTTAACTAAGATCAAAGCGCTTTACATTATTATTACCCCTAATCATTGGGCCAATTAAACATTCCATATACCATCTCAGCTCCCTGGGGAGTATACAGCTCGATGCTGCCTGTTAGGCGCAAGGAAACTAATTCAATCACAATAACCATCACTGCCCTCATAGGTACCCATTTACTCCTGGGTGGAGAGAAGCAATGAGTGACAAAGTGCCTTGCTCAAGGGCACACGCACCATGACCCCGCCAGGACTCGAACCCACGACCTGCAGCTTTACCCACAGACCACGAATCAGTGCCCTTAACCACGAGGCCACAGCACTCCACTGCATAATAGCATCTTGCATGACCCACCATGAGCAGCACTAGAGCAGCACATACACACATGTACGTTTACATACATGTATACATTTTTACATGTATCCGCATTATTAACACAATTATGGAAAAACTAACTTAAATTTTTTTTTTTTTACATGAATTAAACAAAAATACTACATGTACTGGTAAGTTAAAAATTCCTGCTTGATAGCCACTGCGCCGTTGCTAGTATGATGTCATTTCAGGCATTCAAGACACTGTTCAGTTTGGGGGTTAATTTTCTGTTCAAATTGTCAATCCAAAATTTGCTCAATGAAAACATTCATGAGAAAGGATTGCTCATTGGCTTAAGATGGCCATGTCCTTGTACACTCTACTTGCACAACATAGAATCAAGAAGGAAAAAAAAAAACATTTATGACAGCAAATATTCAAAATTCTAGCAACTTTTTGTGCTGAAGTAGCTGTATCATTGAAGTTTCTACCCGGAATGACATCATAGTTTTGCTCATGAATATGGAATTTTGCACACACAAAAACCCAAAAGGCACCAAAATTTCCTTGGGAAAATGGCAAAAACAAAAATTGAAAAATGAGGTTTAAATGGGACACAAAGGTGCATTTTCAAGGATAACATTATTACATTGCATGGGCCCTTAAAGGGAACATTTGCAAGCATCAAAAAACAAACCTACCAAATTATAATGAAATACCTCACTGGACTGTTAGTGAATGACAGTCTAAAGCATCCTGCAAAATCATAGCACCTGATTTGCCGACATTTTTAAGAAAAGTGGTATTTTTGTATCAATTTCCAGTGTTGGAAAAAATCAAAATCCATCAATTTCTGAAAGTTACAGCAAAGGCAAATGTTGTATATTCTCGTTAAAGCACAACCTTTTTGCCAACGGTTGTAAAAAAAAAAGCATCATGAAATTGATTCATGTACTCACCCCAAAACGAGAAGTTTCTTCAAACCGCTGAATATCGTAGCTGACAGAATTGTCATTCAGGTGCTGTGTTTCAGTACTGCTGTTTGACGGAAAATCATAAAGGCTGCAAACAGTAACTGTTGATCCTGAGCCTTGCTGAACTTCATACATGTAGCTCCACGACACGCACAGCGGATGGGACAGACCGTTTGCGAAACACTTCGCTGGCGAGATTCCTCGAAATACCGCCAGGGACTTTTCAGCAGGCACTTGGCCAAACGTGGCCGTGGCACTGGCTGATCGCAAGTGTGCAGAAGTGGGAGTAGGAAACTGCAGGACACTTAGAAATAATACGACAAATGTGCAGAAACATGCACCCTGACCAAGAACTGCAGGCACACCCCAGCATTTAAAAAGAGACATTTTTTTGTATAATACTCGTAGCTGTCAGTCAAATTGCACAATTCTTTCTTTCGGATCAAACAGCAGTCTGATACTCGAGCGCAGTGGAATCCGTTTAGAGTTGACACATCTGGATTCTGCCGAAATGTCTCACTCGGAAATACCTCAGCTAGTGCATTGTCGTCTTTTGGATTCAGTGTTCAGCTTACTGTAACTCTGGAAACAGATTCAGAATTGCACTAGAAAATACATGTACATGTACGTACAGTCAACCCTCGTTTATACATGTACAAGCTCTAGTAATACAAATTCTGGTTATAGCAAACATACGTTTGTGTTGTAAAGCCTTCCTGACTGTACTCTTACAATGTATGTGTACAGTGAATAGGACCGGCACTTCACTTTAAAATTCTGATATAGCAAACGTTTTGGCTAGGTCCGGGTTTTAGGTTTGTATTTAAACGAGAGTCGACTGTACATAATGGCTACTTCTGGTCTTTATATACTGCTTTGCAGTATTACACAAGTACTCCGGTGCGCTTACACAAGAATTTCCAGCGAATAAATTGGTAATCAATCAGACAAATTAGAAAAAGGACTTGAGAAATTGCTAGAACCCGATCCAGAAGGCCTGTCATTAACCATAGTGACAGGTGTGGACGGAAGCTAATAATTGCTGATCTATCTTTACTGCTCCAGTGAATATTACGTACGCTGTCTACATGTAAGTATGGCCATACGTTAATTAACCAGTTTCATAAAGTCTGTCGAACCGCGTGAACTGCATCGCTGATTCAAGCGTAGTTTTCCTTCAAAGTTTGCAACGGTGACTAAAGTTTAACTAACAACTGGCAAAACGGCAAAACAAATACTTCAGATTCTAGCCCAAAAAAAAGCTTTGTATTTGTGTCTACTGGTTTATTGTTAATTCCCATTCTCTTGTTTCTTCTTTTTTTCCATCAGGAATTTGGCTGGGCGTGGAATGGGACAATCCAGAACGGGGTAAACATGATGGCTCCAACAATGGTGTGCAATACTTCCAAGTCAGGTACACGTGTATGAGTTGATGTACATGTAACTATTCCTGGTGTCAGATGGTCTCTGGTCCTCTAGGTACCCCTCCCCTCCCCCTTCCCCTTACTTTTTAGGTGTCAGGCGGGCAGTCAGTTTCTGGAAAAACAATTTGCTCCCAACGTTACTGCTGTCTATGTTTTAACTCACTGTTTGCATACATGTATTGATCATACTTTCCTATGCACGAATATATGAACCTTCTGATCAGGTTAAAGATACAGTCCATCATTTGCAGCTATCCAAAAAGTAACTGACGCAATTATTGTTTAAAAACATACTTGGTTTAAAGATAGTAAGTGGACTAAACTCCCTGTGAAATTATTCTTTCTGGCAAGCTGTCATTTTGAAGGCCTTTCCAACGGAGCGTCTTGACCGTTGGAAATTTCCGTTTGTAGTTTTTTTCGGCCAACGCACCCAATCGTTGACACGACGCACACGTGCAAGCGGTTGCTATTATTCGTCGGATCAGTGCGCGACATCAGGCCCAATTCAAAACATGATTTAGCAACTTTTGATGTGAAATCGAGATCCTAGAATTCTGTTTTTCTCAGAATATACAGCTGAAGCTGAGCTGAAACTTCATCAGGTTAGTTGTTCAGCACCCTTCTGTAGATTTTGAGCACTTTTGTTGTTTCAAACGGACAAAATGCAGAAATTACAAATGATGGACTATACCTTAAACAGAGGTGAGGTATGTCCAGATTTTCTACACTTATAAAGAAACCTCAATGAAAATTCTTCAGGCTATGTATTTATTTTTTAAAGGTTCATGAAAGGGTAGCACAGGGCATTAAGAGTGCCCCTTTAAACAAATTCATATACATATATCTACAGTTTTTTGTACATATACATGTACTGTAAACTCTGCCCTAGGACTTTGATGGCCCTTAACCCGCAGGTGATTTTTATTTTTTGTTGACTTTTAATTTTTCCCTGAACCTCATCACGCTAGTTGTTTTTTCTATTGTTATACATGTAGTTCACCTACGGGTGGGTCCTTCATCCGTCCCAAGAAAGCGGACTTTGGCGTGGACTTCTTCTCGGCACTGCGTGACCGGTACATCCCGGACAACGCCCAGACAGCGGACATTGACGAGAAGGAATTATTCATCCGCGGAGCCAACAACCAAATAACTATGGTGGAGATGGTTGGTGCTGTGAAGGTTGCTAAGGAACAAAGGTCAGAGACTGAGAAATTGCATTTGTAGTTGAGTACCAGTGTTGTAGTCGAGAACATTTTTCTGAAAACCGAGTACTGCCGAGTACTAAGGTTACCGAGTGCGAGTATGAGTATGAGTACTTCCGAGTTCAAGGACAGGCCTCCGAGTACGAGTACTTTTATTCTGAGTACAAGTATGAGTACTTCTTTTTCTGAATACGGCCATACGGCAAATGGTTCATGTGCGTAATTGGCCCAAGCCCAGTCAGACCGATATACAGACCCACTCACGGCTAGTTGTTAAATGTGTTTATCCGGACGTGCACAGAGGAAAATCAGAAACTTTGATTTCTCTGCAAGCCAATCAACCATTTCAAACTGTAAGTATCGATATTATCGATAAGGCCGTGGTAAGTCAAGCTATACCATTTTTTTTTCGAGTACTGCTATTCGAGTACGAGTTCTTTGATGATTGAGTACAATTTCGACATGTCAAGTACGAGTACTTTGCTACCTGAGTACTGTCATTTCGAATACGAGTATTTTGACATTCGCTTACGAGTACAATTACTCTAAAAAGTACTACAATACTGTTGAGTACATCACAAGTCAAATCTCAAATCAGGTCATGATGAACATTAACAATGAAATACCGTTATAACAGTTGGTTTGAAGAACAACAACTTGAGACTGGATGACTTGTTCCCGACTTGTGACTGACTTATGACTGATTTGTGACTGACTTGTGCATGACTTGTGACTGACTTGTGACTGACTTGTGACTGACTTATGACTGATTTGTGACTGACTTGTGACTGACTTGTGACTGACTTGTGACTGACTTGTGACTGACTTGTGACTGACTTGTGACTGACTTGTGACTGACTTGTGACTGACTTGTGACTGATTTGTGACTGACTTGTGACTGACTTGTGACTGACTTGTGACTGACTTGTGACTGACTTGTGAATGACTTGTGACTGACTTGTGACTGACTTGTGACTGACTTGTGACTGACTTGTGACTGACTTGTGACTGACTTGTGAATGACTTGTGACTGACTTGTGACTGACTTGTGACTGACTTGTGACTGACTTGTGACTGACTTGTGACTGACTTGTGACTGACTTGTGACTGACTTGTGACTGACTTGTGACTGACTTGTGAATGACTTGTGACTGCCTTGTGACTGACTTGTGACTGACTTGTGACTGACTTGTGACTGACTTATGACTGACTTATGACTGATTTGTAACTGACTTGTGACTGACTTGTGACTGACTTGTGAATGACTTGTGAATGACTTGTGACTGACTTGAAAAATCGGAAAAGTGTGCCCCTGGCTTCAGTCTTGTAGTCAAGTTCTTTGTTTAAGTTCAGCAGGTGTTCTAAAATGTGGTGTAAGGATCAAGACTGAGAAACTACATATGTAGATAATGTGGTCGGAGTCGTAGGGACTTTATCGAGGATAGGAGCCTGATCATTTTGACCAAAAGCATGCAGAACATGTCAAAGAATGTTGCTCAAGTACTAGAATAGGGACTGAATCAAGGTATTCATTGATGGGAACACAGATTTTATGGGGTCTTTGGATTCCCCTTGTATTGCCTAAACAAACCTGTCAAGTTAAAAATCTGACTAAAGTCACTGAAGCCATGAAATAAGGTTGAAAAAAAAAGGTTAAAACATGATGCAGCAATTCCCTAGTTTGGCAGCACTGTAAGGAAGATCACTTTTGGTAGGACAATGTGGAGTGAGTTGTGTGGAGTTCAAATATTCTATCAATTTTATGGTCCCCATATTAACCAACCTACATGTACATCTCAAGCATGTCAAGTGTATTCCCCACTTATGAGAAATGAGAAGGCATGTACATGTGTAAGTACATGTACCTGTGTAAGTACATGTACCTGTAGATTGTACCAGTGATTTGTACAAGTCTTGTGGTTTTTTTATTGCAAACAGTACCTTTGCATCCTTGAGAGATGTCGTCTTGCGAGACATGAGAATAAACCAAGTCGGAACCACACAGCTGGAACAGGAAACACCGGGTATGAAATACATGTATTTTACATGTACATGTACATGTTACATTTTGAATTGATCAAGTACATGTTGTCCCATTGAATCACCCTCTGTAAATTCTTGTTTGTCTGGGTTTTTTTTCTTCAAAAAAGTTTATGTACATGTGTAGATATCACGACCTGTGCAAATCTTCTCCAGCAAAATCATGGTGAAATCCGGGGAATTGTTTTTTGGGGTTTTTTTTAATGAGATTTCAGTATTATCAAAAGAAAAATTGTGTCTTTTAAACTGTTAAAAGACTTACATGTAAGATGCAAACAAATCTTGCAGCGCTAGCTTAATTGGGTTTTTTTTAACACCAGTGAGCATGAGCAAAGAAAACTAGACTAGATTTTGAGGAAATACCATGTTTTTTTTTGTACAATTCACTGCCAAGTTTAATATTAAGGATATAAAATCTTACCAGAAAGTCATAGGCAGTGTACACAATGTGTTATTTTCACTTTGATTATCCCAAAGGTATCAAAGAGCTTGATTTGTCCAAGAACCTGCTGCCATCTTGGCAAGCTGTGTCTGAATTGACTGGTCAGCTCAAGCAGTTAAAAAGACTTTCACTGAGGTAAGGTACAGCCATCGGGTGACATGTGCCCTAAATTTTAGTAACTTTTACAGATAAAATCTTGCCATAAATTTAATCAACCATTACACATAAACTCTTACCATTCTGTCACTTTGATGTCAAATTTCAATCAAACTTTGTCATTGCATGGCTAACATTTGGGGGATCGGAGATGTGGGGGGGGGGAGAAGAGAAGGTCCAACGCTTCCCTAATATCGATACATATTTTCTCTTCGATGGAGAGAAGCAGTGAATGACAAGGAGTTTTGCCACAGGACCCGTGCACCATAATGGACATTGACCCACGATCTACAGTATTAGCAAAAATATATTTAATGGGGCCAATTGCCTTGTCGAGGGATGACTTTTGACTGCTTTGGGGTCAAGCAACTCGTGAACAACTACACACATACATTTGTACACCCTTTCTTCTTTATAGTATAGCGGTGATGCTATTGCATACTAAGCATGCAGCCTTTCAATTTCTTCCCCAGTGAGAACAGGTTGCAGATTCCGCCCACTCCTTCCAGTCTAGCCAGCTGTTTCTCAAATCTCCAGGAGCTGTCAATCAATTACATGAATCTCACATGGGCCATGGTGAGTCACTGGCAAGTGCTCTACGGTAGCTGCGCGTTTCAGACTGCCGTTCCACAGTAGCATGGTCAACCCAAATGGATTTTGTTTTCCGACAGGCGAATTTTAAGTATTAATTTTCCATGGCATCAGTTTTGTGCTTTGTAAAAAAAACGCTGAAAACTTGGTTTTTCATTTGATCATTTTCTAATACGTAGCAACACATATCGTCACCGACACCACAAAGTAACACTCATGTACATATAGGTAAAAACTAGCAATCGGAGAAAACGACATCTAAAGTTGAACGCCTTCTAAAACAACACTTTGCGTCAAAAGGACAGAGTATTTTCAGTTGGGTTTCTCGTTGTGGACACTTGATGAGTTGAATTTATTACATCTGCTGTTTTTCACCCGTTTGTGTATTAAATAAACAAGAAATAAGAGAAAAAAGATGAGTGTTAGTTTGTGAAAACGAAAAAGCTGCGAAACTGTACATTTTCGTTTTCACGAAGTAACACTCTTCAATGTATACAGCACGAGGAAAGTGCAACTTCAGGTCAGCGTGCGCACGCTCATACAACTTGTTACAAGAAGAGTGTTACTTCGTGAAAACGTTTTTGCTCACTTATGAGCAGAGTGTGCGCCATGCATTGCAATGGAAAATGGAACTTGAGTGTTACTTCGTGAAAACGAAAATTGTCACTTTTGCGCAAAAGTGGCCATGGATACTTAGCGTAATTATTAAAGTAAAGCTCTTGAAGCTTTGAAACTTCGTGCAATGGTAGGCCTTGATGAATAATGTTTAAAAATCCAAAAAACTGAAAATCGAAAAAAATATCGTTTAACACGGTAGAGTGTTAGTTCGTGGTGTTGGTGACGATATGTCTGTATGAATTGTTCATTCCTGCTGTGTACTTATAGGTGGCTGAGTGTGCACCTATGTGGCCTAGTCTACAGAAACTCCATGTGTGCTTCAACCAAATATCAAGCATAGACAGGTACATGTACATATATGGTTGCTGGTCTTCATCAGTTTCTTCATAACACAGGAATTGCGCCCAGTTTTCTCAAAAGAGTGTCTGAATCTCATTGGATATTGTTTGGTCATAGACATTAGTGTAACATGGCTTTAAAAAACAGAAACGCAAGCAAAAAAAATTAAGGCCACATGCCAAAGAAACAGTATCTATTACATGACACTTTGGTTGATCGCCGGTTCACTTCTTTAACAAAGAAGGAAATATGCTGTCGAAATAACTTCTCATAATTTTGTTATGAGACTGTAAACTCAAGATTTAAAATTGGGATATTTAGAACTGTATGGAATTTCACTTCCTTTGAAATTTGGGGTGAAGTTTTGCACTTGCAAAATCCAATGACATTTCCGAAGCTGTGAAGACATTGCCTTGTCTCATACATGAGGTGATCCAGATGAAAATTCCAGTTGAAACCATTTCAACTGGTTTCGAACTGGTTTAACTGGTTTTGAACTGGTTTAACTGGTTCAAACCAGTTATACCAGTTTTCAAAACCACTTTGCAACCAGTTAAACCAGTACTCACCCAGTTCCAGTTCAACTGCTACGTGTAACAGTTAAAACAGTATGAACTGGTTTCAACTGGAATTTTCACCTGGGAAGGTCACTTGTCCATACTCCAAACTTTGACTCGCATACTTGATGACCCCTCTCATTTATTTTGCACACAGATTAGCTCCCCGGACATTTGAGACGTTGCAATTACTAAACCTAGAAGGCAACCAAATATCTGAGTGGCAACACATTATGTGTCTTTCACATCTACCAAGGTAAGCCAGCAAGAAGTTGGGAGTGGTCTGTTTCTGAACTTAAGCGCTAAATTTAAGCGTTTCTCTATTTTTCAACACCTTGTTCCCTGTGGGATTTATTAAGCTTCAGAGCTAATTAAAGTGTTGTGCTTTTTTGAAGAACCTTGCTTTTATTTTCAGAAAGAGTAAGGATAAATATAAACAATAATCAATATTTGAAGCATTTACAGAATTTTGGGTAGAAAAACCAAACCTCATGTGTTGGGGTTCAATATCCTCTAACTTGTGTTATTTTGTGAAATCCAGATATCACTTCTTCATTTTTTTGACCCCAAAATTGTTTATTCAAGAGATGGTTATTGTGATTGAATTAGCTTCCTTGCGCTTAACAGGCTGCATCGAGCTGTATACTCCCCAGGGAGCTGAGATGGTATTTGGAATGTTTAATTGGCCAAATAATCAGGGGTAATAATAATGTAAAGCGCTTTGATCTTTGTTAAAAACGCTATATAAGAACCCGTTATTATTATTATTTATTATTAAGAACAACTCTTGATTCCATCCTCAAATGAAAATTGTGAAGCTTGAATTGTCATCCTTTTCCTTACCAAAATAACAGTGCCAGACGCTGAATTATAAAATAGCATTTGATGAAATTCTCGTGAGATTTCTGCCCTAATGTTGGCATTTTCCCCGTGATTTTATTGCAGGTTGGATACCCTTATCCTCAATTCCAATTCCCTGACAAGCTTGATGTTTGAAGACACCCCTGCCTCTGCCAAGACGCAGCACTTCGCCAGTCTGAGGTCCCTGTCAGTCAGTGACAATTTGCTCAGTAGCGTAAGTACACATAACCATTGAAATCTTGGTGTGGGAAAAACAAATACAGCGTGGAGATGCTAACACACATGCAACTCATACACATGTATGTGCTATTTGTACACAAGCGCGGAAGTGGCGTCAAGTTGCAACAGTGTTTCCTGGCGTGTTTTAGCATGTGTATCGACAAACAGGCTCCTTACGTCAAAATGGACAGTTCAGACGACGATTTCTTTCTGACTAAAAGTAGATTTTGCAGTGACGGGGGAAAATCTGACAGTGAAGATGCATTGGTAATTTTCGGAAAACAAATTTTCACGCAGACGGTCCTATTCATGCTCGTTATGGAGAACATTATTGTCCGACATGTTCAACGTGTGGATTCGTAATTCCGAATCCACACTTTACTAAAGATTCGTCGTTCCGAATCCACACTTTGTGACCAGTGTAAGAGATTCGTAGATCCGAATCCACACTTTTAACAATAGTGTGACATCATAGCAATGGTTTAATGCATAATGAAATGATATTTTGAGAAGACTAAATAGAGTTCAGAATTTCTGAAAAAAATTTCATTTTTCTTCTGTAATTATGTAAATAGAGTTTTAATGTGAGCAATGAATTCTGAGACAGAATTTTATGCAAACAAGCCCATGTGATGCTGACAGCTAGCCATCTATAGACCTTTATCATGCTGCCACCATTTCAGTCATGTTCCCAGTATCCAATAACAGTACTGAATGATATTTTTTTTTGTACAGAAAGGAACCAGACTATTTTTCCTTCCAAACTCGCTTTGGTAACGTTGATTTGAATGGAAAAAAATCAAGATGGCCGCAACATGATAGTGGTCTATAGGACTAGCTATAGGATTTGATTGTGTGCCTTGTTTGAAAAAAAATGCATTGTTTGAAAAAAAATGCATTGTTAATGTGAGTTTGCACATTTGCCTTTAGTCATGACTTTTTCAGCTACACACACAGTCAGTAAGAGTAGTTCTTAAGAAAGGCTCTTCCCACAAGCCAAATTACTAGTAACTCTGACAGTGACCAAACTTTCTTAAGAATTTAATCCAACTTTTGGTCATTTTGCATTCAACAGTGGCGAGATATTGCCGAGCTGGAGAAGCTAGCCTCTCTGACAGAGCTTAGAGTCAGGAGGAACCCCTTCATGAAGGACATACTGCCAGCGGATGTCAGATCCTTACTGATAGCCAGGCTAGGCGGGCTCAAGACCTGCAACGGCAGCATAGTGAGTGTTGCAGCAGGCTATTTCACTTTTGATACATGTAGGACTAATCACTTTTTATCAGCAACCAATTTTCATGAACCATTGCATAAGCTTGTCACGGAATTTGAAGTATGACTAGCAGTATGACTGAATTTTGATTGAATTGTAAGGACTTGTTTGACATCCCTTGAATACATCACCATCAACAAATATTATCCAAAAGGATGACAAGAATCATTTTCCTTTTAAGCTATCTGTTTATAAGATGGAATTTGCGTCTATTCCAGTATGTGTGTGTTTATACGTTGGTGAAGGGCAAAACCTAATATTGAAGTCTTTTTACATTGTGCTTTCGTACAATGCCCAGATTTAAACCATAATTTTTTTGTTTGGCTTGGTAATAGATTATGGCGACTGAGAGAAAAGGCTCAGAGATTGAATACGTCAACAAAACCTGCAAAGAGTGGCTGGCGAGTGGGGGCAGCAGGGACAGTGAGAAGAGCGATCCGAGTCTGGAATTCCTCCAACTCCATCCCAGATATCCACAGCTTATCAAAAGTAGGTTCAATGTGTTAAGGCCAACAAAAAAAAAGTCTCCGGGTTCTGGTATGGAGCTTGCATCAAAAGTGGTGCGGCGAGGCGGCTTTTTTTTTTGGTTACTTTTTTTTCCTTCAAATGTCGGCTGATGACTGTAAATGGTGCCAGACTAAATTTAGTGCAAAATATATGGGAGTCCAGAGAGGCCACATAAAGCTTATACTCGATCATAACCCAATCTAAAAACACGTTAAAATTGTACAGCAGCAGGATTCCAGTCAAACCAGTGAGTTTGGCAGTTTTGAGACATCATCTTGCATTGAAAAAAAAATTCTTCATTTTGCCGAGGCGCACGCATACTAGAAACCGGAGACTTTTGTTTTTGGCCTTAGGTCTCCTAACAAATTGTTTTACATGTAGTTGCCAGGGTTGAGATTGAGGGAAAAGAAAAATCCACGAAAAAAACTTAGCGGAGGGTTTGAGGGTCACCAAGGGCCCTAGAGCAATGTTAGGTCTATGATATGTATATGTTGCATTTGCCTATAGGTACAAAACAAGTGTGAGTGCACAATAAGCTGTGGCCGTGTTGCAAGAAGTCTTGCATGAAAGTCTTGCAATCGATCAAAATGAACCCTACCAGAGCTCAAACATTGGATGCCGAAAAATGTGACGCCTATGGCACATATAGAACACCATTTTTCTGGTCAATTTTCGTGGACAGACAGACAGACCGACCGACCGACCACCAAGTGACATGAAGATCCTCCTGCCAGAGCTTAAAAAAGTATAAGTAAAGTCTGTCAGGAGTCAATGTGGCCCATCAGGCCGGCGTTTATATCCGGTTTCAGTAGCATGAAACGACTGAGAATATGTCTACTACCCTGGATGGGATGCAAGTCCACCGCAGGTCACTCCCAGCTAATGCCGGTACCCATTTATACTCCTGGGTGGAGAGAGGCAAGTGGGGGTGAAGTGGCTTGCCCAAGGACACAACATATGGCCAGCAGCTGGATTCGAACCCCTGACCCTCTGATCATGGGTCACAAACCCTAACCACTAGGCCACACTCCCCCACCTAAAAGCAATCCTTAAAATACCCATTTCTTTTTGTTTATATAAACTTTGATAGGTAAAAATACCATTATCGTAAAACCCAGGAGTTCCAGATTTTAATAGAGATTTCTCTAAAAAATAATCTGATATCAAAAGACATCCCGATAAATCTCACCCCTGAGTTGCACTTAAAATAACTCAACTTGTTTGTTTCTCACAAAATCTGTGTTTGCTTTAAGAGTACGGAATACCAGAGGAGTCGGAGTTGGTTGTCAAGACCCACACTTTGAAGGACGGCCTGATTGCGGTCACCATCAGATGTCCAGAGGATCCAACTAAGAGAGTACTGACCAAGAAACTCCCAGGTGAGAATCGGTCAAGAAGTGATTTGAATCGGAAATCTAACTTTTTTCAAATTTATTTTCAAAATTATGATTTTTCTGACGATCTTTTCGCTACAAAGTCTGATTTTTCAATTAAATTTCAACGAATGTGATGAAAAACGGCGCAATGAAATCTGTATTGCGAGCGCAATTTTAATCTGTTCTACCAGTCGTCAGTGCACAGATTGCATGGTAGACGCACATAAGTAATCCTGTGTTGAAGTAGTTAACGGCTGAAATAAGTTTAAGCATTAACCCACACATGTACAAAATACAAATGATCCTACATGTATGTATCTTGAAATAGATACAATTGGGACACAGTGTGGCCTGAAAAACTTGTGAAACACATATTTCAGGCATGCAACTGGTTTAGAAGGAAAAAAAAAGAAGAGGAAATTCCAAACCACACAAGACTTTGTACCGTATTTTTCAATTTGTAATGGCATTCAAGAGAAGTAAAAAACGAGGAAATCAGCGGATCTGAGGAAAAGTTGCATGCCTGATATTTGTGATGGGCAAGGCACTTGGTTTTCACAGTGCCCGTAATCTGAAGTAGTTCCAAAAGTCCCAAAAGTGCACAAATGTTTTTGAATTTTTTTTGTCTGAATTTTCTTACCAAAGGAACGATGGAGTTGCAGAAGTTGAAGAGTCTGATTCACAAACTGCTCAAAGTAGACGTCAGTGACCAGAGACTGACATATACAAGCCAGAAAGTAAGTGTGGGAAAATGTTAGTAAAGTGAAGTCAGTCGCGAGCCAATATGGCCCATCAGGCCGGTGTTTATCTCCGGTTTTATTGGCATGAAACGGCTGAGAATATTTTCGATAACCCCTGGATGGGATGCCAGTCTATCGCAGATTACTTCCAAGCTAATGCCGGTACCTATTTGTACTCCTGGGTGGAGAGGTTTTTTTTTTGTCCAAGGACACAATATATGGCCAGCTGCTGGATTCGAACCTCTGACCCTCTGATCATGAGTCACGAACCCAAACTACTTGGCCACAGTCCCTTGGAAAATGTTGGGCCCTGTTCAAACAGGTGTTCAGAGCCTGTGCTGTGGCAACAGCTGTTGTCAGCATTTGCCAACATAGTTGTATTTGATAAATTTAAAGACCTACAAGTAGACAGCAACTCCACATGGAAGATTCAGATGTGGCCATCGATGGTAAAGCAGATACCAGCCACATTTTAAAAAAAAGACCGAAGTTTTCCCCTAATATTGTGACCAATTGTACCTGTACTCTTTTGAGTTTGAGGTTTTTTTTTAATGATTTGACAGAATCTTGGTTTTCGTGCACATTATGGTGTCAATACATAACTGGGTTCTTAAAATTTAGACTGAGTTACATGGCCTTGCCAATCATGATCGGTACTGCAAGATATGCACTTAATCCACAAACCACAATTAGAAGGCATTACTGAGGTGGTACTGTGTGCTTGTACCATGCAATTGCAATCTTTAATTTGAGGTGCATTATGGAAAATGGGACCGGCTCCACAAAAAAAGGGTATTAAGTCGCGCTGTGCACTATTGTGTAATGGCCCGCTCAAAATTGAGAGGGTGAAAATTTTGTCAAAATGTAACTTTCATTTTTTGTCACGAATGACATCTTTAATACCTACAGTTTCAGGTTTCATTCACAGAAATGTTGATTTTGATGAATAAAGTAGGGGGAAAAAACCGACCATTTTGTGTGCATCAGTTCTGTTGTTCTACAATAGAGCCAGCTATTTCAAAGCCATTTTCTCAGATGTACAATTCAAAATCCAAGGAAGTAATTAATATGCAAATACGCCATATCTCCAGAACAGGAGATGTATATTACTCCATTTCACTTTTTTGCGACATAATACCCTTTTTTGTGGAGCCGGTCAGATAAATATAATTTATCAGTGAAGGAACGTGGAAAGTGTGCATTATCAGCCCGTGTGTGAGCCTGGTGTCACTGTCAATAATAACTCCTCTTTTACATTGTACAAGGGCAAATGTGATGGGTTCTCTTTAAAGGATTATACAATTTGTCTTCTTCCCTGTAGGTCCCTGGCCAGGAGATGGAGTTGGACAATGACATGCGGGAGTTGTCTTACTTTGCCATCGAGAGTGGCGACACGATACTGGTCAGATGGTGACACCCATGGCAATGTGATCGTTAACTGTTTTGAATACAATTGCAGAAAATTCAGTGTAATATTCTGCTAGTAAATAAAGGTACTTCCATGGAAGTTCCACGAATGTATTCGTCGAGGAATTCGTTGTCTTTAATCAAAACTGCAGTGTCCATTTTGTGGCTGTAGCTAGGAAAGACTTCATTTGTCACAATCGTTGTCATCGTCGGGTTTTTGCAATTTACCATTTTGCATGGAGCTGCCTCATACGAGCAAATTAGTGAGGCTGCTTTGGCGACACAAAGTCTCTTGCATTGTTACCGTGTTGATTGCAGTTATGCAAAAATCATATCAGGTTTGTTGCAAACTGCCCACGTAATCATTTAAAGGTGGCGTCACATTTTTTGTTAAAATTAACGCAACACTTATAGCCATTTGCAAGCATGCAAACACACTTGGTTTTAACCCCTTAAGCCTGGGGTGTAATGGGGACATTCCTCCACACATAGAGCAAGTGGCCCGCATGACTGCACAGCCTTTGTGTGGTAGCGGGACTGCACAAAAGCAGCAGCTGTGGAACTACCCACTAGCCATGTGCCACGGCATATACCACAGCTGGCAACTGCATTCCAATGAGGATTAGCGGCCGCGGCCATGACCGCTTCCCGAGCGCATTGGGTTAACACGTCAACAAAAAAACCAATTTTGCTTATACCAAAGGACTAGTTGACCTGAAAATTGGGTTGCCTCTGTATAGGGCTCCCTCAATGACGGCCGTCTCTGTAGGAGAACTGCAACTGTGTTTTTACGCAATCAAGCACGCATTAAAGAGGTTGTGGAATGCTCGAAGACATTTCCGTCATTTTTCGGGTATATGTAGCCTAAGGTGTGATGAAATAAAAACGACTGTCGTTTCTGTCATAAAATGAGTACAAAAGGTACTTTTGAGAGCTGTTTTTCAAGTCCTGTCATGCCTGTTTCTACCCGAACGTGCAATTTGTGTAAAAGTCGTCGTTGCGGGCAGCAAACAAAACACAGTTAATCGTGACGTAATAAACAGGACTCCCGATGCAGAGTAGCATAAACGAGTCCTGTTTATTACGTCAAGATTTACTGTGTTTTGTTGCTGCCCGCAACGACGACTTTTACACAAATTGCACGTTTGGGTTGAAACAGGACCTGAAAAATAACTCTCAAAAGTACCTTTTGTACTCATTTCATGACAGAAATAGTCGTTTTTATTTCATCACACCTTAGGCTACATATACCCAAAAAATGACGGAAATGTCTTCGAGCATTCCACAACCTCTTTAAGCAGTGTTGAAAATGTTCCAAACACGCACGCTTGTTGCTCGAAATGTGTTCAAAATACGACGCAGCCGATGCGCGTTATGCAAGTTGACGCCCAAAATGCCGATGCACGTGGATGGTCTGTAGGAAATGAGGTCATTTGAACGAGACCTATTGTTGTTTAGGGGCAAAATCTGTTTGACACTGTACATTTTTTTCTTCCATGCAAGTAACCCCTTAAAAAAAACCTGTGTAATGTGTGTGTCTTTTTAATTTTGAAGTGTACTTACATGTAGATATAATACCATGCAACGGAGATATGCCAGTAATTTAATTTTGTTCCAATATAGCACAATACAGTGAATTGTGGTGTGGTGCCAGGTAGTCAACTTGAGTTAATTAAACATAAAGTGTCTTGAATTAATATTCCAACCGACTAAACTGGCACATGTGAAGTGTTTAAAGGGAATATACATCTTTGCTTTTGCTGTAATTTTCAGAAATGGATGGAATTGGGGGGTTGGAAATATATAGCAAATATAGTTACACTGACTTTTTTGAGGTTTTGGGTTCGAAAATGCTATAAAAACCAAGAAAAACAATCATTTTCCTGTAGTCTGGTTCCCTGACTCCATTTAAGAAGAAACAGAGCAGTTTACATATATTGGGGAATTGTAAGGTCAGGGAACCAGTCTAGCTGGCTTGTACCCGTTCATAGGTGTGTAATCGATTGCAAACAAGTGCGATGGTCAACTAGGGCCAGTATTTGAAAAAAAGCCAGTTTTTTCCAACGCTGATCGGCCGATCAGCGTTGGAAATTGATACAAAAATACCACTTTTCTTGAAAATGACAGTATACCAGGTGCCATGATTTTACAGGATGCTTTACACTGTCATTCACTAACTGTCCAGCAAGGTATTTCAAAATGATTTGGTAGTTTTATTTTTTGATGTTTGCAAATGTTGTATTTTCCCTTTAATGGATACGTTACTTGTTGCTAATTTTGATGGTAAAAAAATTACTATTGGTTATATTTGTCAAAACATTTCCCCTCAGGTCAAAAGGCTACCGTTCTTTCTGGGTTGATCGATTTAAGTACATGTAGACCGTGTCAACAGGGTACAAACATGGGCGTTGCTAGGATTTTGGGGGGGGGGGAAGCACATTTTGTTCCCCCAAAATCCTTGTACTTTCTGTAGCATATTCTCAATTTATCATTTTTTGGAGTGTGTGCAGGGGACATTTATCCACCCCACCCCCATTGACACCCTGCAGACGCCCATTTTGTTAAATGTGTATTAATATTAATAGCAAATATGACTTCACACCCCTTTTCTTGTTTTGGGCTTTTCCGGCAGGGGTGGGGGGGGGGGGGGGGAAAGCCCCATCCTGGCAACGCCCATGGTAAAATCTTCCATCTTAGTCAACAAACAAAACCAACAAATTGTGAATAACACAGAATGTTTACTAAATAGTTACTGAATTTTAATGCCTATAAAACTTTGACAAATTGTATTTGCCTTCTAAAGAAATTAAGTAATTTATATAATTGGGAAACTCAATTTTTCACAAATAAGTAAAATACCAGCATTGTAATTAATTTAGACCAAGAAAAACAATCTGTGTTATATGATCTGAGAACATTTGTTCTGGCATACATTGTGTAATTATAAATAAATAGATGTATATTGTTTCTCTTCACTTGAGCAGGAGCTAGTTTTCATAAAAATTGATCTGTTTTGTCCAGCCCCTGCATACTTTTGTTAAATCAAAATTGCAGCTAACAAAATGCCATCAATGGAATTAAGCTGCAATGACACAGCACTAGGATTGGGCAATTCCACAATAACAATCCGTTCCAAACTCTGAATCGAAATTGGGATTCCGCCTTTTTGTTTATACATGTAGGCAACATGGTTGGAATCGTTTTTGAAAGATTGTGAAACTTTAAAATGCATGTTTATTGATTCATTGATTCAGCAATTGCTGGGACTTCGTGGAATAAAATGTATGCTATTTTTAATAAACGAACAGTGAAGTTTACAGCCCCGTGAAGGTTTTCATTTTTTCGTGTTTATCCTACAAAACGCACAGTTGCAAATACTTCCGATTGTCTCAAAATGTGTGCGAAATTTCAAAGAGATATATTTTTTTGAGATAGATGATCACGTTCTACAGAGAGATTATATTTCTTATTAACCTGTTACTGGCGATTAACCACTATTCACGTAGACGCTTTGTAGACGAGGTTTTCAAAGTTTTCCTTGGGAAAACTGGAATCGAAGCCGAATGGAATCACGATTCCTGGACGGAATCAATCCCAAAAATGTTGGCGTCACCCAAGCCTATTATATAGTGCTGTGTGACATGAGCTACATTATGTACAGAAACAGTACTGGGCTTTAATTTGTGTCAAGTATTGGAGAGTAAAAAACTGAAGCACAGAATTTGTGCCATTATCAATGCTGCAGTAGAGCTAGGAATGGACGCAAAAGCAAATGTACGGTCAATATGGTTGACACGTGATGTACCTTGTGCCTGTGCCTGATATGTGACCTTGTACCACGAAATGAGCTTAAAGTTGGAAATTACCAATTTGCACAAGATCAGTGGGGCAAAGCCAAAATTGGAAAGGTTTTTGTTTTCAGGTAAATCTTAATCTCCAAGTGCTGTTTACCTTTCTCCAATTTCAAACATCTTTAAAACAAATAGACAAGCAAACGGTCAAACATCTTAAAAACCTATTATCATCCCATTTTATTGGTTGACTGTTAATTTACCGTAATACAACTGCAGGAGTTATAAATGCCATTTTCTCAAGAATCAGTTGTTACAACTTCAAGTAAGTTGGTGGTCTATATATCTGTTACTGAACTCATTACCCCTTAATGTTGGATACCATTGGAAAGCTCTTGTTCTGCTGAATCCAGATATATAAATATCAAATTCTAAAGACAAAAATGTTAAGCTCATTTTTGATGACAAGTCACATATGGGGGTGCATACATTGCCAGTTGTACCACAGTAAAATGTCACAGTCCTGGCTCTGTGTTGTACATGTACATTTCCAAATGCTTGGCTCTTGGCAATACGCTGGTAAATACTATCGTTGGTAGGACCAAATGCAACCTCAGCAGGCCTACACTGAATATTTTTACGACTCGCAGTTGTTAATGTTGACGAATATTTGTTTGATGAAGGGCAGTTAAACTATAGTTGGCCTTAAAGTTCTAAATCCAAATTCTCCTGAGCACAAGTGCACAACTTCAAATGGCACTGAATCACCCTCCTTTACGAGAAACTTGTGTACTTTCAGCACTTTAGCGGGCAAAGGTGTGCTTGGCGCCACACACAATCAGCAGGACTTCAAGGGCGGGTTGTCACCGCGCTATGGGGCAGTTTTGTATTGTCAGGTAAATTAGGACCGAGTTATGGGGACTTTCTGGTGTCCCCCCAGCAGAATTAGGACCGAGTTATGGGGATTTTCTGCTGTCCCCACAGCGTTTTCGGTCGCCACAAATACCTCGCACAGACGAGTGTATGTCCCCACAACTACGGAACAAGTACTGATGTCCATGTGTATCACACACTTGATGACGTGGCTAGCTTGCTTCATCGATGCTGTTCTATCAGCCGGACTGGCTCCAGGATTTTGGCTTTACTAGTCTCCACAATGCAGCCGTTCATGACCATCTCATCCAGGATCATGTACACCTTGTCCAGATTGAACATGATCTGTGTTTCCAAAGGACTGGGGTTAAGTCTTATAATTGAGTATTCATGACCAATAAACTGTCGTGCTTCAGTGCCATTTCCCAAATCTGGACTTCATCCCTAAAATCGGTTTTGGGCTGCATCCATTATTGCCACAGGAGCATCAAATCCATAATACATTGCCAACTTTAGGAGTCTTCATTTGGTTTGATTATTATGGTTTAAAATTGGCAGTGGACCAGAGCCAAAACTAAAAAAGAACCCCAGTTTTCAGAAATACCTCTACTTTCCATTTTCTTCTTAAGCTTTTAAGGCTGGCTCATTTATACTTCTTCAAGCAATGCAAAAGTCAATTGCGAATTTGATGTCACAAAACACTCGCTTCAAATTTCACTGGAGTTGAAATGGCTCAACTTTTTGTGAATTGGCAGTGCAAACAGTTGCTTTGGGCATCACAAATTCATGTTTGGTTTCTCGCAGAATATGGACCAGCCTTAAGGATTCTTAGATTTCCAATCAATTGAGAATCATATACATGTACCAAGAATGGAGTCCCACAATTTAATGTCTGTCATGTTTCAAAGAATGAGCCTTCAAAATAATGCATTCAAAGAAACTGGAGTGTTTAAAAAGGATACATCCAAGTCGGTCTGTTATGAGAAAGAAAAAGAGGAAAGTGAGAAATTACATAAAACATGTTTTGTTCAGGTGATATAAAAAAATGTCCAGAAAGTCTCATCATACGTCAGTAAAGGGCAAACCCAATATTGAAAGTCTCACCTACTTGGAAGAATCTCAAATATTTTCAAAAGTCATCCTGACTGAATGTTTACACCCAACTAAATCAATTTTATTGGTGTCAGATGAATCTGTACATGTCGTAACAAATGGTGTCAATTAAAACTTATGAATTTATGATAGGTGAGAAGAAAAAATGGAATATATTAAAGAGCATGATGAGTAGACAACTTCAAGCAGCTTATGATGGGAAATACTTCATTTCCATTCCTTAACCCTAAAGGGGCCGGGGGGGGGGGGGGGGGGAATCCGCCCCCCCTCAACATTTTCCGTGATAGCCTCTAAAAAAATTTTTTCGCGACTCGAGCTGTTATGACTTTTTAGCCTCGAGCTTTGCGCATCTTTTGATACCAAAAACATAAAATCGGACCACGGGTTGCCGCGTAGCGAAAAATTTTCCGGCACTACGCGCCGTGAAAACTGAATTTTCGTATATACGTTGTGTTCACAGAGCAAAATTGCCATTCGTACATATGAATAATTAATTAGCCATAATTCCAAAACCCTTTGACCTATAGTCATGAAATTTCTTGGGTATGTTTAGGAAGAGTTGCTCTATGCATGTGCCGAGTTTCAAAATTTTTCGTCACTCGATGGCCGAGATGGCAGAATCCGCCCGGCTGAGAGATGGTCAAAATAACCCGGCCCCTTTAGGGTTAAATCTTACCACTTTCGGGAAGTACTTGTCCAAGGTTTCCACAATCAGGTGGATAAACTCCAATATTGCCACTTCATTCTGACAAAGAAAACAAAAAAACAAATAAGAAAACTGCCTGAAATGTTCATGTGGAGGGCTTTTTTTTTACAAGCACCTTGTAAATATAGCTAGATTACATGAGGACACATTAAAACCCTCCCTTGTTTGATCACTCACAGTTAATCAAAAATTCATTCCACTTTCCCTTTCATGCCTTAAAAGGCAGGCTAGTCACCAACAGTCAGATCATATTTCTATCCGCTCCGTTCACAAGTACCCCTCAACGGCAAACAAAGTACAGTTGGGGGTGACCGACCGACGCCATCTTGCCTGACTGCAATTTGGCCGCGACGCGCGGCCGTACCACTGCATGTACATAGTACAAATCCCCTGGTGTACGTGCGTCACACACAAGGAACGGTGCGCGTCAACCAGTTAGATGTCCCGCCCATGGGACGTCGTTGCTAGGTACAAGGGCGCCCTCTTTTGTTAGCGCACGGAGCTCATAGGCACAGTGACTTGTCATATTCCATCAACAGGCAAAAGCAGGCAACTGGTAGTCACAGCCGGCTTGTCAATATTCTACAGCCAAAACATAGCTGTATCAATCACAACCAGTCAATCCTGCTTTATGTGAGAAGGGAGCACTCATCAAGTGCTTAAAGCAGTCACTTGATTTATTTGGACTGTCAGGTTGGCTCTGTGGAATTTGCCAGCCAGAGAGGGAGGGTTAAATGTGGTGATAGTACAGGATAAGTGACTTGACAAGTCAATGTACACTGTACAAGCAGGCTCATGGAAGCCCCAAGTACATGTATGACACCACACACCTTACAGCCTTTCACCTGTTTATTTTGTTTTTGTTTTTAACATGTATGGTATGCATATCAATATCTTATAACTACCTCTTCTTTGTCGATTCCAATGAGGAAATACAGAGACAAGTATCGCCGGTACACAACCTTGAAGTCTTGATAATCTACAAAGGAGCACTGAAAAAAAAATATGAAATTATCATTAACACTTTAATCACTCGATGTATTATTCTTCAAACCAATACAAAACCCAAAATTAACCTAGTTTTAGTCACTGTAGCCCCCGAAACCGCCCTGCCTATTACTCACTGTAGTGCCCGAAACCGCCTGAGCATGGTTTTACTGCTTCTTCAGTGAATGTACATGTATTACAATGAAGCCCAGGTGTTAATGGGTTGAGTACAGTGTATATGCCTGATATCGTTCTTTGAACAAAACCACTTTTTTTTAACAACTAAGATTGCACTTGGAAATCAACAACTCCCTTTGCAACCGTTGAGGGGGTACTTGTGCACGGAGTCCATCTTGGTGGATTTTGGAGGAGGTTGGGTTAGGCCTCATTACATCCACATCTTGCTTGAAGCTATTTTCTGCTGTGTAATAAAGTAAAGTCTGTTACAAGCCAATTGTGTGGCCCATCAGGCCAGTGTTTAATTATCTCCTGTTTTGGCATGAAACAAGTGAAAAAAAAGTTTCCCCTGGATGGGAATTAAGTCAGTCCTTAGCAGGTTACTCCCCATTTAATCCCGGTACCCATTTATACTCCTGGGTGGACAGAGGTGAGTTGGGGTGATGTTCCATGCCCTAAGACACAAGACCAGCAGCTGGATTGGAACCCCTGACCCTCTGATCATAAGTCACAAACTCCAACCACCAGGCCATGCACGTACACTCCGCTGTCTCTAGGTCTTCCACAACTAAAACTATGTGGGAATGTTGACAATAGACAAGCATGTCTCTGGAAATCCATTTAGGACCATAGCCTTACAATTTAAGCGGTCATTATACTGACCCCTTTGGTTCCTCTAAGGAGAACCTTTCTGATCAGATCGGCTTCCAGCGATGACCTTTCCGCTGGCTCTCTCCTCTCATCGTAATACTGGGCCAGGCGAGTCTGGCCCTGCTTGGAGATGATCAGGATGAACTTCAACATGATGGGGAGCGGTCCTGGATCACATCCATGAAGATCTCTGGAAATAAAAAGAAGAGACAAGAGTTACTGACAGCATCCATGCACAAGTACTCAGGTCTGAAAACCATTTGCATTGGGGTGTCTTCACAATAATGGTTACAATTTACACATAAAATGTGACAATGGATGAGAAGTTTTGGATTTTAGTCATAACATATGATTATGAAGCCATTTGACATAGTTTTTTCTGTACACTCCATACCAGTTGAGGATTTTACTCACCACAAAGTTCAACAACTGTCTTGAGTAATTAACAAATCGCAGCGGCTATTGTTTCGACAGTCGACCGTCCGATTCCCTGACCTAATAGTATTCAACGTCAGAATGTTTGGCTCTTGGAACCAGACTACAAACCGAATGGTTCTTGGAGTTTATTTCCCTTTTAAAAATATCCTCCAAATTAAGCCACGGATTACAAAGAAAAATGTGAAATCTACTTAAATAAAAAGTAGGAGTCATGGGAGTTGATTAAAAACATTTAGGCCTATAAAATGTAATGAAACTTTTAAAAGATTTTAGTCATAACATATGATTATGAAGCCATTTGACATAGTTTTTTCTGTACACTCCATACCAGTTGAGGATTTTACTCACCACAAAGTTCAACAACTGTCTTGAGTAATTAACAAATACGCAGCGGCTATTGTTACGGCAGTCGACCGTCCGGTTCCCTGACCGAATAGTATTCAATGTCAGAATGTTTGGCTCTTGGAGCCAGACTACAAACCGAATGGTTCTTGGAGTTTATTTCCCTTTTAAAAAAATCCTCCAAAGCCACGGATTACGAAGAAGAATGTGAAATCTACTTAAATAAAAAGTAGGAGCTGATAAAAAAATATATATAAAAGGTAATGCAACTTTTAAAAGAAAAAAAAAGTTTGGCATAGCACGGATTTGATCCCGGGACCTTCGGCATGGTAGTTAAGCATTTAACCAACAGAGATACCAGTTAAAAAGCGTATTACGGCTGCCGTACCCATAGCCACTACGTGTACCTAAGAAACAACATTTTCCCCTGCAGCCACCAAAATTCCCAGAAAGCGATAAACATGTCATAAAAAGTTAAATTTAACAGGGAAGATATTGAAGCATTTACTAGTCCGAGTAACTTGGACCCAACTTATCGCCTTTTTTAACATTTGGACATGGTCTGGCGACTATCGCCAGACCATGTCCAAATGTTAAAAAAGGCGATAAGTTGGGTCTGTCGAGCGCAATTTGAGTCCCCCACGCAAGGTTAAACTTGCGCGCGCAAGTTTAAACTTGCGCAAGGGACTCCTGAAGCATGCAAATTACACCGCGCCATTTTAATTTGCGTGCGCAAGTTTAAACTTGCGCAAAGGCGTTGCGGGCGGGATTTTCATTGATGAAGAATTTTTTTTTCAAAACACGAGTACATGGAGAAATAATGGAATAAATGAATGAATAAAGAAATAAATAAAAAAGGGGAATTCAATTAGCGTCGATGAAAAGAAACATTGAGATTTAGCAGTGCTTATCAGAGAAGTTGTTTAAGGGTACGTGGGGGCGGGGCCAGGGAGGGGACCGGGCAAGCAATCAACTTAAGCTTCAACTGTTTTGCTTTGTAAACCTAATTAGCATTTTATTTATATTCTTGAATGTAAATAAATCATAATTTCCTAGGTGTAACCCGCTGTTAACATAAAAAGAATGATTATGATCCCTTCAATTGTTCAAGGTTTGACATTATGCAAATTATGTACATTATTTTTAGAATGCTTATGAATTCTACAATTAAAAAAGTGCTTACTCTTAAAAGAAATACTAATTAACTTAACAATTAATAAATTGATATTGTTTTTAGAAATACTTGCATAACATTTCGAGCGCTGTGAACACTTCAAAAATAATTTGAAAAAAATTAATGAATGCATTACTAATTTAATTAATTAATTAAATGTATTACTTTAATAAATATTTTTTATTGCAGGCTCAATAATTCATATTCAAAAATGTTTACAACTTAAAAACGCTATGCATATAAAATGGTAAATATTTTAAAAAGTAAATAAATTTGCAAATGATTTAATTAATGAATTTAATCAAATGTTTAAAAAAAGGCAATAAGGCATTGTCTCCCGAAGCTCAGTGATGCTATTAAATCGGAGAAAAAATCTGCTTTAAAAATAATGTTACATATCTGCATGAGCATACCCAGCCTAGGGGCAAAATAGTTTAGCGGCTCTGGTATGCGTGGCCGGGAAATTCTATGCAGTGCGCAAGTTTAAACTTGCGTGCGCAATTTGTAGCAAGGAAATGAATGCGCGCGCAAGTTTAAACTTGCGTGCGCGCAGGTTTAAACTTGCGCGCGCAAGTTCAAACTTGCGCGGGGGACTCACTTTGCGCTCGACAGGTCCAAGTTACTCGGACTAAGCATTTACAAAGAAAACACTTGGAATTTTTAATCTTATTCTGTCGAGAGTGCTCCTTTAAAATTTGGCAGTAACATGAACAGCACACGTACTAGTCACAAGGAAAATGTATTAGCAAAATAGAGGAAAGTAAAATGAATTACAATACGTGACTAGTAATACGTTACCTTACTTGATCGATGATGATGCAGGGAATTTCCCTATCTGCAAAGATCAACAGCGGCTGCGCGCGGTGTACGTGTTGTTTATTTCAACAGCGCCCTCTTTCGTCCAACTCTAGAACAAGAAACAACAAGAAGGTTTTTGCCACCATCTGGTCCGTTTTTTAAGTGATTTACAGCAGTCTTCAGAGTTGTAAGACAGTATTGACCGAGCCAGGAGAGGTGATTTGATTGTTGTAAGTACTACTTGTAAATGCCAGGGAATAAAATATTCATCTTTTAGTAGAAACAGTGTAGTGCACTTGCGAAGTTGCGGGACGGATACGTGTAATTTGTTGTGCAGTCAGGGGCGGCTCCAGCATTTTTTGCAGGGAGGGGGGGGGGGCATCAGTAAATCAATGCTGAAATGTAGACAGGGTTTTTTCTTCAGCGATCATGTAGTTTAGGGCCCCTGTTTAGTTTCGATCAAATTCGAGTCCTTAAGGGTGTTTTTGTTACTCAAAACTAACCTCTTAAACCTAGAGCAGACTTCTCTTATTAGGCCCGTGTGGAGTAGCGACACTTTTTTTGTAATTTTTATTTTAAACAGTTTCTTGGGGTAGAAATTACGATTTTCCTGCGCGGTTTACAGTTGGTGCCGATCAGCGCGCCTTGCACGTTCATGGTTAGCCCCACTAGTGTGGCCGTCGGTATGCTGCAGGTTCAGCGCAGCTAGCATACTGACGGCCACACTAGTGGGGCTAGTTCATGGTAGGCCTACATACTGACATATCGCCAGCTTTTTTTCTGACACTCCTCAAGAATCGAAAGTCTTTCTAAACATTCTTTCTCCTCTAGGTGCCTTGACCTGTGTTTTATACCCGCAACAAGACTGCCAGGTTGTTCAACATGAAAGCAGACATCTTGAGTCTTGTCAGTTTCCTCGGCCTGCATGCCTGCGTCGGCATGGTAACAGGCCAAGGTATGCCAGGCCAGGGTGGTCAGCCAAATGCTCAGGCCGGTCAGCAGGTCCATCAGATGAACCAAGGAGGCAACCCCAACATCATCAAAGTCCATTCACAGGACAAAGAGTAAGTACGTATACATTTGTACATCTGTAAATGAAGCTTTGCTGCCCTCTGTTGGTGTCAGGAGCAGAGTTGCTGACTCGGGTAACAATAATGCGCCTATCAATTGTTTGATAAGACATGAATCTGGGACTGAGAAACATTTCCAATTGTTAGGAAATAAATGACTCTCCATAGACTTTGCACACAACTGCTGAAGTGGTGTCAGATTGCAACAACTGTGGTGGATCCACACTTGGGGCAGTTGCACAATTGGGATGTAACACGGTGATATTAAACTGACATTTCCCTCAAGTGAAACAGTTTGTGGCGTTGCCAAAAGTCAAGTTCTTTTAAGTCAATCACAAGGCATCATTTCTCGAGCAGTGTTGGAATCGAATCAATTATTAATCAATCACAAATCAGGTTACAAGTAGGATTAACTGAAAAGATGAACATTGACAAAGGAGTGCCTTTGTCACTAGTTCTCCAGGAATAGTGACTTGACTGGACCGTGGATGACTTGTGATTGCCTTGTGATGCCTTGTGATGACTTGCGTGGCTTGTGACTGAATGGTAATTCGACTACTTGAAACTGCGTTTGGCCGAATATTCACATATTCGGAACTTCCAACTGCAACTTCGTGTTGCACCATTAAAAATTTGCACAAAGAGTGTGCCATTTAGAATGTGCGTGCGGCAATCAAATATTTCATTAATGATAAAGGGGTTTTACCTGCTGAAAGGATGTGAACAATGAACCGTCTACAACAAACAAATTATTGTAGACAAAAAAGTGGCAGCTAACAATTGCATTAAAACGCTGCAACTTTAAGAATAAAATAACATAACAATTTCATACCAGACCCCTTGCGGTTTGCCATCTCCCTTTGTTCCTTTGTTCTCTCATCCACCCTCCCCTGCATCTTTCCACACCTTTCCCACATTATCCTCCTTTTGTGTTTCTTCTTTCAGCCCTGCATGTTTGTGTGCACCCCCATGTTAATGTATGTACCTCTGTCATTTCTGTTTTAGCCTCTGAAGAAGAACTTGCTAAGTTCGCAACGTCAGGCCACATTAATTTTTAGATTAATAAAATAACAACACGGCATTGTGTGTACCTGCATAATTTTTTTAATTTTTTTTTTAATATCCATACCGGCAAAAAAGATATTTGAATATTTGGTTGATAACTGATTTGATGGTAACCATGGTCTTAAGCCATGGTAGCATGGGTGGCTTGTGCGACAAGCGCTCGCCTCTCACCAAGGTGACCATGGTTCGAATCCTGGTTGCGTATCCTGGCCTGGCCGCGGATCGCATGTGAGTAGAGTTGTGCGTTAGTTCTCTCCTGTGCCCCGAGGGTTTTTCTTCGGGCCCTCCGGTTTTCCTCCCTCCGGAAAAATCAAACACTTCCGATCCCAGGCTGTGCTCGGTGGTCATATATGGGTCGATGTGGCCGGCAGCCATAGGCGCCTTTACGTGCCAGCGGCCGACCACGTTGTATCTGCGTCCTTCGCAATTCAGCATCCCAGCTGCGAGTAAGGATGATTAGCCTTCCAAATTATTATTATTATTATTGTTATTATTATTATTATTAAGCCAAGGGAGAAGTTATCCAAATGAAATTACTTGGGTACCTGGTTGGTTCTTCTCCTTTAGGACTCCACGTGGGAGTTTTAACAGGAGGCCAGAAACACCAGGGCAAACCAAAGCGATAAGTGTTATGGTTCTTTTATGTGCATTGCATTACACATAACACAGGACCTACTACGGCTTTACGTCCCATCCGAAGGACAAAGCAATAATGGTTTAAGTGCCTTGCTTAAGGGCACAAGTGTCCAGACCCGGGCTCCAACCCACATTCTGCTGCCTCTGAAACACCAGAGGATGAGTCTGGTACGGTGCTCTTAAACACTAGGCCATTACACGCCATGTGTCATGGCCATTGCCGCACTGTGACAGAAAGTTTCCTTTGTCACTGTTTTGTTCATCTTCTGTTGCCTATAACCTACCCAGCTAGCACAAGAGGGTTGGCCCAGGGCTGGCCCAGTCCCGGCAAGACCCGGTCAGGCAGGGCTGGTCCAGGCCTGGCATGCCACAGCTGGCCCACCCCTGGCAAGACTTGGGCCTTATGTTCTTGCTTGTGAATATCCTAAATACAATTCCCAACCTCCCTCAATCCCTCCTGCAAATTGTCTCAACCACCTCTTTCAACCCCCCCCCCCCTCCCTTCCCCCCAACTCCAGCCACATCATGGAGCACCTGGATGGCATGATCGACAAACCGGAAAGCGAGATGACCCCAGAAGAGCTCCAGCGACACTACTTCAAGCTCCACGACTATGACAACAACAACATGCTGGACGGGACGGAGCTGATCCAGGCAATCACCCACTACCAGGACGAGCCGAACAGCAAAGTCATGAAGGAGGATGAGCTGATGAAACTGCTGGACCCCATCCTGAAAAGTGAGGACCGCAATTTGGACGGGTACATCGATTACCCAGAGTACGCCAAGAGCCAGAGGACCTCATAAAACCGCGCATGCTAGCAGTCGGAATTTGAGCAATAATTTGTTCCAGGGTTTCCCTGTCCACATTTCTTCCAATTTCTTATAAGGCCAATAAAAATTTTATTTTTGCTTCTTTTTACCCTACTTACCATATCTTAACAGTCCCTACTGTAATTTGTTTGGGGGAAAATGAGGGGGGGGGGGAACGACGAAAACCATCAATGGAAAGATTTCCATATACGAAGTTCACTCAACACCCTGTGTACAAACCCTATGAGATTGGACTGAAAAATTCTAAGTGTTTTCTAAGAAAATGCTTGTATTTTCTCACTGCTCAAATTGACTTTGATGACATGAAATTGCTATCTGGGGGCTTGTTAGTCATACAGAGGAAAATTAGTGAACTTCGTATATGGAAATCTTTCCCCATCAATTACTACCTTTAAACCCTTGACTACATGCAGACATCTACATATAATCAACACAAAGCAAAAATGCCTAAGAGAAAAAAAAATCCTACCTACCTACCCTAATTTCAAATGCCATCGGAAGCAGAAATATTGTATGTTTGGCCTCATCAGTTTTCATCTTCTTTTCTTTTGGTTTTGTCCTTTTTTCTGTCTTGTCTCTCAAAAGAGAATTCTAAACAAGGGGTGTAATGATTTTATCAATGCATCATGAATCATGAAAGTTGAGTGCATATAAGTTGCTGTAGGACTTCCACTTCCACTGCTCTGCATGACTAACACTCATATACTCATGCACAACATGTGGACAACATGTGGACAACATGTGGACAACATGTGGACAACATGTGGACAACATGTGGACAACATGTGGACAACATGTGGACAACATGTGGACAACATGTGGACAACATGTGGACAACATGTGGACAACATGTGGACAACATGTGGACAACATGTGGACAACATGTGGACAACATGTGGACAACATACAACATGTGGACAACATGTGACAACATGTGGACAACATGTGGACAACATGTGGACAACATGTGGACAACATGTGGACAACATGTGGACAACATGTGGACAACATGTGGACAACATGTGGACAACATGTGGACAACATGTGGACAACATGTGGACAACATGTGGACAACATGTGGACAACATGGGGTTTTTTTTCATTCCTTGTTAGGACTGGATTTCAACTCTTGATACCGGAGTACATGTACTTATTTTTTTAATTTTAAATTATCTGAAAGTACTTGTGCCCAATACATTTTGAGAGATAATGTGCCTTAATATGACTTACTTTACTATGTGCCCTAAATTGTGAATTTTGTATATGTGACAAGTTCGATTTTTTCCCTTTTATAATTAATGTTGGATGATCTGTTCTTAAATTTACTACCTTACGGAGACATGAACACAATAGGGAACAAAAGATTGTATACGTCTCCAGAAGAACATTTCTATAGATGAATGCGTCTCCACAAGATTTTTTTTCACTAAATATATATATTTTACTCAAAACTAGGGAATTCCAAGGTAGGTTGATCTGTCTTAAAATGGAAGAGGTTTAGAAAAAAGGGATATTTATTCCAAATTTCAGCCCAGGAAATTAATTCTGGTTAAAATAAGAGCATTTTTTGAAACTCACTCACACAAAAAAACTACTACACGAAGAACAAAAGAATGTTCCACACAGGAATACAAATTCCAGAATGTGTGTTCCAGAACTGCCAATGGTTGGTTACACACATGTACACAATTAACGTAATTATGTGATTTTTTTCCGAACAGTGACCAACCCACTCTCTTTAACCAACAAACAACAAAACACCATCATTAGTGAAAGTCACTGCAGAACTTTGTGTGATTGATTATTATCATTATTAACAATTTCTTTTAGTAGGTTTTTTTTTGGGGGGGGGGTTGATGCTGGGTTTTTCTTTCCTTAAATCTTGTTTTCAGGACAGTGCTGTAGAAGATGTGCACAAATATTCATTGAATCTTCGCTTGGCTGGGGGAAATTGGTTTCTTTTCGCTTATTTTTGGTGTCAGGGATTTGTGGTTTTTTGTTTTTTTTGGTGAGGATATGGAATTGGACATGTTCTTGAAGTAGTAAGTTTGTGTTATTGTGGCACACCTCCCCATAAGACCGCCAGATTTGTTGTGGTTTGTAAGTTTCTTTGTTTGTCGGAAGCGGTGGCAAAAATGTTATTATCTCAGTCAAAGGTATTGTCTTCCCAGAGCCTTGAATTGCCTTCTTGAATTGTCATATATATATATTTATTTATATATTTGTTTAATTAAAAAAGTTCAATTTGAATGCATTCCCTTGTGCTCAATAATACGCCAAAACAAATGTCCAGTTTTCCCACCAAAACAGGTTCTCCACCATAAGTGCCTTGTCTTTTAACTGGATGCTGCACAATTTTGTGTAAAAAAAAAATAATCTGATGCTCTTTTTTTTCGCTTTGAATATTCAGGTTCTTATTATAATATCTTGCTAATTAGAACAGAAGTAGGGTGACTGAGCAGTGAGCGCCACTTTTCAATTGTGGTTTTTGTTAGGGTGTCATTTTAAGGATATCTGATTCACATGTATATTTATAATTCCTTGAAATGTTCACGGAAATCACGAAAAGGCTCTGGCCATTTTCCTCAGTATCAATTTCACTGTTTTAAGACACTCTACGCATGCTGCATATAAGCTCTCAACGTTTCAATGCATTTATTTAACAGTTACTTAACTTATTATAAAGAGGATACCATCACGGTCATTGAATGATATCATTCATGCTCTTCTTGGTATCACAAACTACCTTAGGAAAATGGCATGTTCAATAGATCGTTTGGGCTGCATTTTTGAGGCGTGTGCCTTTGTTCACGAATTAACATAAAACACGCCTCAAAGATGTACGCCTACTGAATGCAATCGATCTATACAGGGTGAGTAAAAAAAAAACGAAACCCAAATGTCGGGACCATTGTTTCAGTGAAGCTCTGCATGTAGCACTTTCAAAATCTAGGATATGAAAGCCCAATTCATAAGCTTTCTTTTAGTACAAGAATCATTCAAATCACTCCTGTACTTTTTAAGTAACGGAGTTTTAAACACAACCACCGTTTTTAAGTTCTGTCCACGAATCCCACAAAAGGTGTACGTTCTTTCAGCAAAACGAAAACAATTCACACACACATCCTTATGTGATTTGTTTTCGTTTTGTTGAAAGAACACTGAACTTTTTGTGATCCATGGACAGAACCTTAAAACGGCGGTTGTGTTAAAAACTCCGTAAAGTGAAAAGTACGTAAGTGATTTGAATGATTCAAGTTATACTAAAAGAAAGCTTATGAATTGAGCTTTCATAATCTTAGATTTTGAAAGCGCTACATGCAGAACTCTACTAAAACAGTGGTCCCGACATTTGGGTTTCGTTTTTTTTACTCACCCTGTATTATTAGAATTACACATAATGTATAATGTTGGTGTCTACCTCACAGATCTTACGTATACCACTCTTCGAAAAATATGAGAGCTTCCGGCCCTGAAACTTCCAGAAAAGTTCCAGATGTTTATTAAGTTAAAAACTAGCAGATTGTACCTCGCAATTCCATCTCAATGATTTCTATTACTAGTTACTTATGTTGTATATGCACTTAAAAGTTAAGATATTTTGTTGGGATCAAAATACATAATATATTATGAAGTCAGGTTTTAACATTCTTTGTGTCGTCCTGTCTTTATTATTATTTTTTGGGCAGTTTATTTTTTGGGGAAAACAGCATTTCGTTGCAAGCTCATATATCTGCCGGACTTATGCGATATAACTCCCCTTCCCTCCCACTCACCTTCTTCCGTCAAACTTTGAGTAGAAGGAGGACCCAAGGGGGGTGTTGTGATGGGTAACCCTTCCTCCCCTCCCCGACCTACCTCTGTTTCTTTTCAAGGGACATCAAGTTCCCTGAATACTGCTTTAACTAAAAACTGCAAATGTACTGATTACTTCGGGCCTTTTGTGGTCTTTTTTTTTCTTCGTTGACGGCATTAGCGCCTCATCTACCTGCAATTTTGGTTCGTTTCCAATTATATGACATAACACCACTCAAACTTCAAAGAAGAATATTCAAAAGCTTAAACCTGTTGAAGTTTCAGAATGGATGTTATAGGCTCCTACACTTTTCGAAAAAACAGTGGAAAACATGCACGACCTTTTTTGATCACGAACACGATTTCGTCCGTATACATGTAGCATTCCATTTCCAAAAATCAGTCAACTGACGATCGTTGGAAATCACCTAATAAATACACACTTCTTGATTTCTTCTGAATGACAGCAATCCAGACGGAATAATTTTACGGGATGTTTAGTACCAGTAAGATCAATTTAAGTAAGCTTTTTGATAATTCCCTAGATTGCTTTTGGGATAAAATAATGCAAATGGGGATCCTATATATGGAGTTAATACCCGGCGTGCACTGCAACCTCCGTTTAATAATCGTAGATTCGCCGTGCATGCAGTTGATTCTTATGCCCTGAATGGTTTATCTGATTCGTAATCACTTTCTGGAATAGCAAATTATCGTTTTTTTGTTAATGGGGCTTGACTTGAACCTTTTGTACTTGTCCAAAACAAATGAGCATTGGGAAAGGTTTATGGGATATAACGGTTAAAGTCACAGACGTTATAAAGGTTGCATCTTAGCCGTGTAGAGATGGAACTTCACTGCGTCTTAACTCCCTCTTCCATGGCCTTGAAGAGTACATCCAACGCTCGTTTGCTCATCCAATGCTCATAAGACCTATAATGAGATCAGTCCTCCCCACGGTCCTCATAGGTCCACCTTTCCCTGCTTCTTTAAATCCTCGCTATTTTCCCCGTAAGTTTTAATTAAGCAGTGGAAGGTGGCCGCTTTCGTAATTACCAGCCCGCCTCCTGCGCCCTCCCCTTCCCCGGTTCATCAGGGCCTAGCTGCCGCTCGCCGCTCTCGCTCCTGCGCTAATGAAATTAGTAAGCTTGATCGACGTGCGCGGCCACTTTGCTGAATTTGTGTCCGAGGCAAACATATTCCATTGGCCAAGAGCAGACAAGTTGTCCCGACTGTAAGTATAAAACAAGGAGTCTTGGAATTCGTGTTTCTCTGAACTCGCAACTCTTTGTACGCGAGTTGATGTCTTGTGTCTTTAAGGAGTTTTCCTACAATACAAGTTATCGGGGTCTTAAGACTTGCCAGTTTTTGGATAGTTTCCTGGGGTCTGGTTCCATAACTCAGTTCATGTTAAGCATGATGACTTCGAACTATGGTACAGAGTCTTGTATCAACCAGATACAGAAATCAAAAGAAAACCGTTCTATTTACAGTTCCAGTCCACAGTTCTATCTGCCAGGTGACGTAGGAAGCGACGGTAAGTAATTATGTTTTGCTTTTAAACCAAATACCAACCCCCAAACCCCTCCCCCTCCAAAAAAGTTCTTGGCCAACCTAAAAATCACCGCAAACATCGAGGAATAGCTAAAGTTGCACCACAAAATAGGCCTATTTTAACGTCAAATTGTTTGGTATCAACTACGGACGAGCAATCGTCTTTTCAACACGTGCTTGTGTGTAAAGTGTTGATGTAAAGTGACGAAGTCCTCCTACGCAGGAGCTGATACACAATTTGGACGCAGAGTAGTCCCGTATTGAAGCTTTTCGTTTATCTGTGTTGGAAAAAAAGGACTGCAAAATTGATCATAACGATGATTATTAGGTACAGGGTGAGTCAAAACAAACGGAGCCCTACCCCCCCCCCCCCCCCAAATATATATTTCATATTTTAAAAAATATGTAGCACCAAAAAATAATAATAACTGGAAAGCCGATTTCATTAGCTACTTTTAGATGAAAAAAAAAATACTGAAACTGCTCAATCCGTTCAAAGAATATCACTATTTAAACACAGTGACCCTAAAACCTGTCTCGTCCAAAAAGAAGCAATTTATTGTGTGTTTTGACTGTTTGGAACAACACAGAAAATGACACAGAATACTTGTTTCAACAACTGTCAACATATATATATTCTTTAAACGGATTGAGCAATTTCAGTAATTTTTTTTCATCTAAAAGTAGCTTATGAAATTGGCTTTCATTATTATGTTTGGTGCTACATATCTTTTAAATATGAAATATAATTTTGGGGGTTTGTTTCCGCTTTTTTGACTCACCCTGTATCAGATTTGGCTAAGACTTCTGATGTAATTAAATTTAGAAAACATCAAATTGCGGTTAATTTTCTAGCACAGTACAAGAAATACTCGTATTCACTTTTACATGATACATCGAACCACAAAATCGCCCACTTATTGATTAGGCCCCCCCCCCCAAAAAAAGTCTCCGGTTTCTGGTATGCGCGCGCGTCGCCGTAGCCATGCACATCGACAAAATGAAAAAGTTTTTTTTTTCAATGAAACATCAAAACCGCCAAACTCACTGGTTTGACTGGAATCCTGCTGCTGCACAATTTTAACGTGTTTTTAGATGGGGTTATGATCGAGAATAAGCTTCATGTGGCCTCTCTGGTCTCCAATAGTATTTGCACTAAGTTTAGTCGGGCACCATTTGCAGTCATCAGCCGACATATGAAGCAAAACAAAACAGGTAAAAAAGAACAAAAAAGCCGCGTCGCCGCACCACTTTTTGGGCAAACTCCATACCAGAAACCGGAGACTTTTTTTTTTGGCCTTACCTAACGACTTTTAAAATATTTGCGGCCCTACCATATTCCAGTAGATCCTTTTGTGAGTTAGAGGCGCACAAGCAATCCCAAAGAGAGACATTTTTTCGAGGGTTTGCGATGCCCTGCACAGATTTTTTTTTTGTCATTTAAAAGAACGTACAAATTGGAAATTGTAAAGAGAAAACAAAGAATTTGTTGAAGAGCACGGGGAGCAAATTGACGATAGCTTTTTCCTAAATAATTTCTCTCACACTGCAAGCTTACGCGGAAGAAAAAAAGTTTAGTTTTAAGCAAAATGTTAAAAGAAAGACTAATCTTGTTTAACTGTTACGATTGCTTCCTCCATTAAAAAAAATTAAGATATCAAACTAACCTGTAGGTTACTACGCTCAAGTTTCCCTGAGAGCTCTGCCCCTCTTTTGGACTGATGCGTGGGGGCGGATCTGGCTCTCAGTAAACGAGGGGGTGTTGTTGATATACAGGGGTTAGGCGGGGGAGGGGGGTTGAGTCTAAGGCGTGCCCAAGGCACGCCCTGGCGGGGGGGGGGGGGGATCCCTCCCCCGAAAATTTTGAAATCTACCATATGCCTTCTCCTGCATTCTAAAGCAATTAAAGAATTAATTTCGGAACTTTAGCATTCCTTTTATTATTTTTGGCCCATTTTATTAGTCAGCGGCTGAACAGGGGCTTGCAACCCCCGCACCCCTCCAGATCCGCTACTGGGTGCGGCTCATGACGCCAGTAATAACACGTCTTGATCTACTCAGACGTTAGGTTGTAGGCCATATGACAGCTAATTAACCTGTGTTAGAAAGGATTGCACATTCTGGCAGTTATCAATTTGTGTGTAATAAGTGAGCATAACGAATCGATTCGTTTCTACAACATGAATTTTGGAGTCATTTTTTTTGGGGGGGGGGTGGCCTGTGTAATTCTGAAATATTTTAAGAAAATGACAAATTACACTCGTAAAGGTTTCGCGTCCGATTCGACGCGGAATACGGGTCAGAAATTGACACTTCGCGGGGTCAAAATGACAATGTTTGTATGTGTGTCTAACTGATACCTTTCCGGGTCAAAAATGGGCCTGAAAAGTGACTCAGTGATGTGGTTTGATCCGGAAAAGTGTCATGTCAAATCTGATCTGAATTTCGGTCGAATTTGACCCGGGTCTTTTAAGACTCTTAATCGTGAACTTAACCGGTGCAACCGTTTTTGTTATATCCAATTAGCGCCGATAAATCCTCACATTGTCAATAGCTGCTCTTCGGAGAAAGAAAATCCCAACAACTGTGCGCCCGGCAACCAACATGTGGACAGCGAGCATTCCCCCGACCCGACCGCCGGTCATCAGAACCAGTACCAGTCCCAGGACCGCGGTCCTGCCGCCGGCGGACCGCGGCGCAGACACCGTACAACTTTCACGCAGGACCAGCTCCGGGCTCTGGAGGCCTCGTTCGACAAGAATCACTACCCTGATATCTACGAACGTGAGGAGCTGGCGAGGGAGACCGGATTGAACGAAGCCCGAATTCAGGCAAGTATACACCATGAAAATAATCGTTGGCAAAACGAATTATTGCTGAACTTCTCATCATGACACGGTTAAATTTGAGCTGCGATTTCAATAAGCTGCTAGGCTTAAAACCTTTATCGCTATAACGCTGAAAAATATTTGCTTATGAGCAAGATTTTAGCCCAAAATACCATGTAATGTGTGATTGATCGTGATTTTTGCTTAGACATTTGCCAAGAAAATTTTAATGCTTAGCTTCTCCATCAAATCGCATATGAACTGCCTAAATTTTTGGACTGCAAAAGATGGCTATTTTAATTTTTTATCACTCTTCCTCCTATATCATTTTTTTCATTTCACCAAATCATAATCAGCTCACCATCCTCAATTTGAATTTCAAAAAGCCACTAGATAGATTTTTATTATTGTGCAGTATAATAAATTGTAAGCATTCCGATTCGTCCAAAATCTGAATTTCGTCGAAAAATCAGTTGAATTGAATTCACGCTTTTTTCATTTTTCGTTTTCAAGTTGTTGTCATTACATTTCGATTCTTGTGACGTACAGTGCATACGATAGGAAAAAGCGCCCAATCTTTAGACTTATTTGAAGAATTGTGCGCATTAAAACAATGATAATTTCAACATCCATTACCGTATAAATAAAAGTTGTTAGCTGTATAAGGTATGCACAGTCTTTCAGAATTAACATTGTCAAGAATTGACTGAAATATGACATGGACACTAAGCGTCTTCTTATGTTGCTCTTTCGATAGACATATACCGCATTTCTGTTGTTTTATTCATATACATGTACATAATATCAAAGAGCAACATTAAGAAGGTCACGGTCTGATGTCAATGCTTAATTTCCATATGCTAAACAAAGAGCATATTGTGAAAGTCCCATTTCTGATTTTATTGTTAACTGTCAAAGAAAACTCAAAACTTACAGCTAACTTCTTTCATTTATAAGGAACTATTTGCTTAACATTAAAACTGTAATTAACGTGCACAATTCTTTAAATAAGTCCAAAGATTGGGCAAATTTTTAATCGTTACGTTTTAAGTCACCAGAAACGAAATGTAATGATAACAACATGAAAATGAATGACAAAAACGAATTTGCTTTGTCAATTCAACGCCGATTGCTTCAAGAGACGAATTTCAGAGATTTTGGACGAATCGGTATGCTAAAAATTTGAATTATACTGAACCTTAAATGAAATCTAGTGGTGACTTTTTGAAATTCAATTTGAGATTTGAGCTGGGCGATGATCGGGGACGAAATTAAAATAATGATATAGGGAATTTGTGTGATAAAAGTGTTAAAATAGCTGGGAAAACCTATATTCAAAATTGTCCATTTCTTTCCACTACGACGTTGTTTGATCGTAGGCCCTATTTGCTTCGTAAAACCTTTGCTTACTTGATTTCTTGGTTGAGTTGTTTATGAAACAATGTCATTTCATATTTTCCCCAACTTTGGGCTCAAATTTTGTAAGAAAAAAAATAGGTTATTGAAGTATACTCTACGATTATGATTATACTTTTTTATTTACCAATGAGATAGGTATGCCAAGATTTGAAGTTTGCAAATATAAATTGCATGCACTGTTTGCTCCTGTTGGAACTGTGATTTAAGTCAAATTAGGATTTAGCTGATCTGTACGATCGAAAGCAGAGTGGGTATTATGGTACAGTGCTCCAGCAGCGACGTCGTCCGCTAACGAAGCAAGGACAACAAGTTGGCCCCGGTAAACAAGCTAATTGTGGCGCGATCCCCAGATGGTGTTTGGCCCTGCCTCTCCCCGTAGTCTACCCACTAATGAACCTGATGCTCACGGTGCATCCATCTCGAGGGAGTTTCTGAAAGAAAAGCAGGCAAATGGCAGGCTGATCACCTCCCTAACGATCAGATAATAGGATTAGAGTGACGGTTTAGCTGCAATCGACCATTTCCGCCCTCTACATAATTATGATCCTATAGCTGGCGCATTGAAGGATTTTTGTTTTAAGTTACCTCAAACATACTAGAAAAGGCCTACAGCTGTCACATGCTATTATTGTGTCAAGTGTGAAAGTATTTGTTTTCCACATCTTTAGAAATGTCGAAAGCACTTTTGCATTAACTTAAAAGACCTATCGTGTTAGACCCTTTGGTCTATTATTTGAACAAGTTGTTTAAAATAGATCAGCATGTTTGTATTTTACGAGTGCAGTCTTTGTTGCGTATAAATTTGGTACAGTTTTTCATAATTACGATTAAGTTTGAGTTCAGGATGGAAATGTTCGTTTTTGAACTTGATCTCTGAATAAATGGGAGGATTGCGGTAACATGCATTTGAATGATATCTCTTAGTGAGTTCATTATGTGGTTCTAAGAAGAACCAGTTGGTTTAACTCGACGTTTCGAACAGTATGCTCTGCTCGTCATCACTACACAGCTCGTCATTCGCTCGGCAGAGCATACTGATCGAAACCAACTGGTTCTTCCCAGAACCACACAACTCACTAGGAGATATCATTCACATGGTGTTACCGCAAACCTCCCCTTCATTGATCATATCCACCATGTAAATCCTTAAGTCTTATTGCACGTGATCTCATTATATCGTCTTAAACATTTTTTAGTTATGTAATTGCTTTCAAAAAATACTATCGACAAATCCAAATTTGAGGGTCCAATATTCTTTTTTTTGGGGGGGGGGGGGGATTATTTTCCAAGATAGGTTTTCCGTATTCGGTATAATTTTCGGTGTAAAAATAAAGTCAACGCACGAGGTGTCGTTTCAAAACGTTTGGAAAATAAGTATTCCATTTTTTAAATGTTAGTTGTGTTATTATACCACGACAGGTTTGGTTCCAAAACCGCCGAGCTAAATTCCGAAAGCGAGAGCGTCAGCTGTCCAAACGGATCTTCCCGGCCAGCGTCTCCCCTTCGACTAGCGGAGGCTCCACGTCCGCGTACGCGGGGATGATGCACGCCGTCTACCCTCCCACGCCGCCGGGGTATCATCCCTACATGCCCAGCGTCAGTCCCCACCAGTACTACCACGCCACGGCCGCTGCGTCGGCCGGGGCTTGCCTGCACCAGCCGGCCCGTCAGTACTCGCCCGCGAGCCTGGGTGCGGCCTGCGGCATGCCGTCACAGACCGAGGAACGACCGGCCATGATCGTGTCCAGCAGGGAGGAGGAATGGTTCAAGGGGCAGGCGTTTGTTCACAGCTCGTCCGCTCACCATAACTCCATGTTGTACCATGCTTAATTTTCAGACTTGACTTTATTCATCGCTTTTACAAAATTGCATGCATTGGATGGGGACTTGCTTCAATTTGCCGTGCACCTCTGTATTATCTGGCGTCATTTCGACCTTTTTCATCTCCAACACATGAATATTGAAGTTTAAAACTCTGAAAACACATTAGGCCTACAGCAACATAAATCTATTAAAAAACAAAGTACTCGTTTGTGTGTGTTAAATTAAATTAAATTAAAGATTGATATTAAAGATATCTGAAATTAAAGATTTTTGAAAAAGGGGGCATCTAATGTCGTTTAGGCTATGCAGGCTGTGGGCACGCACAATTTTACCGTGAGATTAGTAGTTGAAGGTGACACAAATTCAAACAAGACTGTTGGGCAATAGTCACTATTTAAGTAGGATATGGGCGTAAATTAAAAAGGTATATGTAAGGCAGAAAAAAAAGTCTCTGGTTTCTGGTATGCGCGCGCGTCGCCGTAGCCATGCGCGTCGGCACAATGAAAAAGTTTTTTTTTTCAATGAAAGATGATGTCTCAAAACCGCCAAACTCACTGGTTTGACTGGAATCCTGCTGCTGCACAATTTCAACGTGTTTTTAGATTGGGTTATGGTCGAGAATAAGCTTTATGTGGCCTCTCTGGACTCCCATATATTTGCACTAAGTTAAGTCGGGCACCATTTGCAGTCATCAGTCGACATTTAAAGCAAAAAAAAATCAGGTAAAAAAAAAAAAAGCCGCGTCGCCGCACCACTTTTTGGGCAAGCTCCATACCAGAAACCGGAGACTTTTTTGGGGGGGCCTAATCTGTAAAACGTATGAATCATTACCTGTTATTCTTTATGGTATTATGAGTGATATAAATATCGTTTTTGATTCAGTTTAAAAGTGTACTGTCGGTGATGGGTTATACTCGAATACAGTGCATCTTGTTGAACCCGAAAACGAATTTGCTTTTTGAATACAACGCCGATCGCAACATGAGACGAGAACACCGAAAATTAGGACGAATGAGAATGCTACAAATTTGAAGTATACTGCACCTTAAATGAAATTCATTGGTGGCTTTTTGAAATTATATTGAGAATTAAGCTCGACGATGTCCAGGGACAAAATTGAAGTATCGCTATACGGAATGTGTGTGATATAGGCCTAAGTGATTCAATAACTGGGAAAACCTATATTAAATTGATTTATAAAACATCATGTTGCTTTCTTATATTATACCCCATTCTTGCCGACCTGAAGTTAATTTGAAACACCGCTAGAAATAAAATTGAAAAACAGAAAGTTATGGGCGTTGATTCAACTTGAAGGTGCGCTCTCCATGCTATATTCGAGTTTCACCTCGAAAACATAGATTTATTTTAATAGCAATATAAAAGTTATTCACTTTTGAATGAGGCATCAAACGAAAAAAAAATCGACCGACGTTTAGTTATATTGAATTATTTCTTTTAAACAAAAATGGAATAATTGGCTGGCAGACAAGAATTAGGCTCTTTCAGGACGGCTTCATTTTATGCGCGATATGAAATCCCCTTTTCAGAGGTTGCAGACGCCAAAAATTGGGATAATTACGTTTTTCGTTAAAAAACAAAACGTACATGTACACATTTTAAAATTCGGAAAGGGGGATGAGGGGGGGGGGGGGGGGTTTAGGCCCTATAGCCTACTTCCGACACCTGGTTTGATATAAACATGTGTAAAACCATCGAAAGCAAATTGTTACAAGTAGCACAAAATCTGTTACTTTTCACTGGTTTCTTCCTTATTGGATATGCATATCATACCGCGCGCTTACACGTGCAAATGCTAGCGCATCCAGGTGCTCATAATCCATTGAACCCATGTATGCACGTTAATTAATCATTGCCACTGGTTATCGATTTTCGTCATAATACACCTAATTTGCATGATGAGATTTGAAACAGATGCGTGTGGGTTAATCAATTAATATCACCAATTGCTACAAACCTTTCCGCTCTACCGCTGATTTCTCACGGGCATTTGTTTCAAAGAAAATAGCATATCTGTATAACGGCCAGTCTCGAGGAAGACATCCCCGCTGAGTTTGTTGTTTTAATTTTCATTTTGGAGGTATAAATTCTCCAAACCATGTTTACCGACAGTATCATAATTCTCTTGGCATCGGTAGCGTTTTTGCAATGCCAGTGCGAAAAGCCCGCGTCTCAAACCACCGAGGACGAAGGTAAACCTCGTCGGCCGAGCGAGCCGGCGTCCTACTCGCGCCGTCTGTCCCCCGCCCAGGATGGAGACAGTTACGTGCTGGAGTGGAGCTACACGGAGGAAGACGTGACATTCAGGGTTAGGGCTAAGACACTGGGCTGGGTCGGCCTAGGGTTTTCTCCGAGCGGGGGTATGAAGGGAGCAGATATTGTCATCGGTTGGGTGCGGGACGGGAAACCCTACTTGTCGGTGAGTATAACTGTTATACAAAATCCAATCAGTTTTGGGGAGTTTCCCGCGTTTATTTTCTCGTGATTGTTGTTGTAGTGTGGTAATAGTCATGGGCGTCGCCAGGATTTTTTCCAGGAGGCGGGGGAGCAAATTTTCCCCCAAAATTCCTTACCTTTTTCATTATATTCTTCATATTTATATTTATCATTTTTCCGAGCGTGAGCAGGGGAGTATTTGCCCTACCACCCCCTATCAAGTTAACAGCAACATGGCTTCGCACCTCTTTTTCCTTTTTTTTTTCTCCATTTTTTCCCCTCGTTTTCCAGGGGGCAAGTGCCCCCCTTGCCCCTCCTCGCGACGCCCATGGTAATAGTTTTGTGTTTTCCGTTATAATAAAGAAATACATGTCATTGGAACTAATTATAGACATGATAATTTTATCCACACTATCCATTCTATTCTATGAGGAGATGATGACAATATGTGTCCTGCAACAGTGGCATTATGGGGAGGCATGTGCAATGCCCCTGCCCTTTGGAAGAGTTTAAAGAATAATAAAAGTAGGCGTTTCACAAGGGTAAAACACAATTGGGGTATGCAGCATTTTACGGAAAGGGGATGGGGCGAAAGTGGAGGCGAAATCCGAACATACAAGCTGGCCATTATTTTGCTCATGTGAGTGAAAATGTGTGTCTTTGAAGTAATTAAATAACCAGTTGACAACAGAGGAAACAGGAATAAAAAAGACAAGACATATTTCCTAAAAAAAGGGGAGGGTTGTGCCGCCTCTGGATCCGTTACTGTTGTACAAAGATACTTGAATATCGAATATCTAATCTAAAACATCAACCACGGACATTTGTCACTGTGACAAGTCTATAGGAAACCACATAATTCTCTTCAGGAACACTATAATATTTGCCGTGCAAATCCCCAGTATCAAAATAAAACACTCGTATTTGTCGCATGAAGCTAATTCCCCATATGGAACTAAAATTATTGTCAAAAAACAACTGTTCAGTTTAGGAGTATATATACCGAAGGGGAAAACTAATATCCCTAGGATAATTCAGAAATCAGGCAGGGAATGTAGACGAAATCCACCTGTGGGATGGATTTGAACACGGGTCACAGAAGTGAAAGGTGAGGTAAACTTCAGATATTTCTCAAATTTCTATAAATTAAAGGATCGCTACGCCACGGGAAACGAGCAGCCAAAGAAAGACAAGCATGACGACTACGAGCTACTGAGCGGCAAGGAGGCTGACCATTATACCACGCTTGTCTTCAGGAGGAAACTCAACACATCGGATTGCCAAGATATGGTCCTCACGGTGCGTGTATAATGATAAGAAACTTTTCAAGGGTTCATTTTTTTGGACCATATTGTGTGCAATGTTCTACTGCTCTTAAATGTATGAAAATTATTTGACATCCATTTTTTGTTAATGTTGTGAAAAGTGCACTTCTTGAAAACATTTAAAATTGTCCATTCTTTTCCGGACAACTGCAGAGCGCTGTTGCTGTGGTGTCATTCCAGGAAGACACTGTTCAGTTGAGGGGTTTTCTGTTCAAATTGTGAACCCAAACATTTGCTTGTTGAAAATATTTGTAAGAAAACTTTGTTCATTGGCTTACTGAAACAACAATGAATCACAAAGGAAAAATAAAATTTACGACAGCGAAATATCAAAAATTCTGGCAAGTTTTGTTGCTGAAATAGCTGTACCATTGAGGTTTCTGCCTGAAATGAGATCACACTTTTGCTCAATATGGAAATTTGCATTAGCATAAACACAAAAAGGCACCAAAATGCCCCTGAAAATGGCAAAAAACAAAAATTGAAAATGGAGTTAAATAGGACGAAAGGTTGCAATTCCAAGGATTGCATTAAAAAAAAAAAGTTACATGGTCCTTGAAATAACAGCTTGAGAACCATACGACATCTTATATTTGGCAGGTTTGCACGTAAAATTGAACGTAAATGCCGTAAATGACGTCGGCAATCAAGACACAAAATTGATTTTTTTTATTTTTCCTTATAAATTAATTATATGATGCAAATTCACAAGTCCTACAGGCCAAGTCTAATCTACATGTATAGAAAAACCTTTTGATACACAGCGGATCTGCGAACGTGGGAGAGGAAGTAGTTTGTAAAACGCATTGAATAATCGCCATTGTTTCCATGAAATAATCAATTACTGCCGTGCAGTCATTTACGCACAGTCTAAAATCAATGCTACCAACACCTTTTCACAATGAATATTTGCAGAACAAAGGAAACTGTACTAAGCTCCGCTCATTTTTGTTGTGTTTGGAAGTAATAAAGGTCCGTATCCATGCATGTATGGGAGAATCTTACGTGGTACATAGGTCGAAAACATTTAATTAACAAAGTGTACCTGTTATGCACTTAGCTTCAGTGTGGAAATAATTGACAGGGGCGGATCTAGCTTTCAGGAAACGGGGGTGGGGTGGGGGTTGATATGAAGGGGGAGAGGGGGTGAGTGAAGGTGTGAGTGAAGCCACGCCTTGCTAGTGGGTCCGGGCATCCCCCGGAACATTTTGAAATCCACGATACCATCTCCTGCATTCTTTACGACAATTTGGAGAATGTACAAATTAGCATTCCATAACTAGTAGCCTAGTCATAACAGCAGTCAGCGGACGGAGGGGGGGGGGGGGGGTTGCAGGGGGGTTTGCAACCCCCCCCCCCTATTCGGAAGAATGTTGTTGTCGTTGTTTTTTGTTGTAGTTGTTGTGGGTGTGGTGGTTGTGGTGGTTGTGTTGGTTGTAGTGAGTTTGTTTCTGCATTCAATAGGGGACGTTGAACAATAGTGGACAATAGGGTCGCCAATTCCCGAGAGGTCCCCAATTTCGATTCGTGTACAAAACATATGGGAGGCCTTCCTAAAAATTTTAAGTACAAACAAAAGAGAGTCAATACAGTGGTCCCCGATTGGCAAATACACACTTGTGTTGGTTGTTGTGGTTGTGGTGGTTTTTGTGGTTGTGGTGGTTGTGGTGGTTGTGGTGGTTGTGGCTTTTGTGGTTGTTGTTGTTTACAATGTGACCTGCAGGCATTGGGTTAGTTCCCATGGGAAATTTTTCCCATGGGACCCCATGGGAATTGCATGGTGAGTTGGACACCATGTAGCATGGGATTTTTCACATGGGAAATTTAATATGGACTTTTTCCCATATATGGTTTCCTGTCATTTCTCAAAAGATTCCGAATTGCTCCATGGTATTTTTCATTAACAAGTTTCTTAATACATTTGAACCCTATGTGTTTTGTGCTATTCACCGAATAGGTAAAGCACATACACATGGGCGTCGCCAGGATTTTTTCTAGAGGGGGGCAAAAAATTTTTTTGCCCCAAAATGCTTGTATTTCTCAACACATTCTCGATTTATCAGTTTTTGAGGGGGGCAGGGACATTTTGCCCCCCCCCCAACTCATTAAATTTACACCACTTTGTCTTCGCGCCTCTTTTTCTTTTCTTTTCTTTCTTTTTTTTTTTCTTCCCTTTTTTGTTGTTGTTGTTGTTGTTGCTTTTCCAGGGGGGGGGGGGGCAAGTGCCCCCCCCTTGCCCCCCCCCCTCGCGACGCCCATGCACATATAACGGAACTCCGATGGGGGTTGTTCCACCTCATTCAGTTATGTGCTTAAGTTGTCAGTTAGCTATGAAATCCTCATCCCTTTTCTTACACATACGATGTTTTTCAATTCAATGCATCAAGATCCACGCATCCACATAATAGCCATTGAATAGTAATTGATACAAATCTTCCAATTAACCCTTAAATGGTTGATGATATAATGTCGTCATACGATAATCCTGTCTACATTTACCCGTCATTTTGTGCATGCAGCCCGGCACAACTCGCCTGCTGTGGTCATACCACGATGACGACCCGAGCGAGGCGGACGGACCAGCTTACCATGGGCCCGACCACCGCGGCACACACTCCGTCATGCTTCTCGCTCCAGATCACTCCGAGGCGCGCAATTTGCCTCAAGATGTCCAGACACATGAATTCCTCAATAACAACGTAAGTTGTTTCCTTTCTATATTTTATTGATTGATGAGAACAAGTAACTATATAAACTCATTGCTGGCTTACCCTTCAAGAACATCAAAGGCTACCCTCGGTGATCGGGCATTTGTGAACGCTGCTCCTACACTATGGAACAATCTCCCTCCTTGTATCAGACAATCTTCTTCACTTAATGTATTTAAGTCCAGGTTAAAAACACATTTATTTCACAATTAAGTATTTCTAGTATTTTGTATTTGTCTGCATTTCTGTTTTTTGTAATGCGAAGAAGAGTATATCCATATAGGTTTTGCGCAATATAAATGTCCTTTATTATTATTATTATTAATAGAGCCTAAAATTAAAAAAAATGTCACGCGGCTCAGCTTCCGCCCTCGCGCGGCTCGCCTGTTAGTCTGAGTATCACGTCTTCAACGAGCGTCTATTACATAGACTACTCGCCTGTGGGCATTTGTTTCAAACACTCATTTTGGAATTTTATATCGGTATTGTTAAAGTAAAAGTCAGGAACAATCAATTGGAGATGGGTACAAACGAACTTCACATCTTCTAAAAAAAAAAACTGGCCCACGTATATAGGCAATTTTGGGCCTTCTTATTGGTCTGCACCCATAGCTAATTAAGCTGCGATTGGAACAAAGGTGTCTGATGCCCGCATTGGCGGGGGAGGAGGAGGGGGGCGGGCATGGAGAATTTGCAAAAAAACAAATCCACATAATTATAGTTTTGGATATTTGCCATAGAAAATAACCAAAAAAGAAGGTTACTATTTATGTTGTTATTGGATTTATCGAACCACGTAAAAAAAAGAAAGATAAGGCATAGCACAAGTCGATGGGTCCGTGCGCTATTTAGTCTGGTACTCTACAGGTTTGCCTGAATTACTGATCTCCATGCCTGAACACCTACCCCAGGCTGGTAACGGCCCATGCGTGTTTAGACTGGTTCCTCCCATTAAAACAGTTCGCAAAATCGCCAGTGTTTCCATGAAGGCACCTTTCAAGCATTTTAACTGTAAAGGTTTAAAAAACTGAAAAGTATCCCTCTCTTTATTGATAGCCGCCAGAGACAATATCGCATTCATTTTAGGAACCTTTAGTATGGAAGCACTGAAATAAAAGTTTGCTACACAGTAATACCAGTCAGCTCCGATGAATAATTTAAAATATGTAACACACCTTTAATGTTTTAAGCCACATTTAAAACAAAAAATCGAAAGTGAGGCTGGAACGCTCCCTAATCATAAAATAGTCTGGCGCCATCCCACTCAACAATTTACAATTTATTAAACAGATTCAGGGTGCATGAATGAAAATTACTTCCTCGTGTATAAGGTCTATACGGGCGCTATATAACTTATTTTAAAGAGGGACTACGATTAAGCAAACTTAATAAAGACACAACCCTCCCCCCGCGCGACAGCAGATAATTATTTCAATATTTTTCCTTGGTTTGCCTAAAATAGGTGCGACCTCTCCGTCAAGACCAGACCCTGTACTGGTGCACCATTTGCAGATTCCCCAAAGTGGATACCAGACACCACATCATCAGGGTATGATTTCTTTCCAATTTCATTGACATGATTAGTAATTAATTTAGTATAAGTCTACAGCGCCATATTGAAGTCAAGTCCGTCACAGTTTCTCACAAATTCTATAAAGCTAGTCATCCAGTCCAGTACAGTCACAAGCTACTGAGTTTCTAAAAAATCCCACCGAACCCTCAAAGTGTCCTCTTTTTCACAGCTTAAAAAAACCCACATCGCAAACATCTGTACATAGCTGTTCAACAACAACAGAAATCTTTCCAATCGGGTAAATATGTATTGAGTTATGGCCAATTCAAAATAAGTGCTGATTTTTCAATCTGTCGGTCGCAGTATTGTCATTTGTTCGGAAAGAAATGGATTTGGGTCGAGGGTAGTTTTGATGTCTTTAATGTTTTCATCTTCCTTTATATATATATATATATATATATATTTTGCAACAATGGTCATTTATCCTTTTGGACCTAATGGTTGCTCTGAAAAGTACTGTTTGGTTAACTTCTTAGACGTTTACTGTGCTTCTTTGCCTCTACTTGACAGCCTTTTTTTCACAAATGCAACTTTCGGTCCGTGTTCTTAATGCGGCAGTCACAATATCGGTCGCCGTGGAAAAAACGAAAAGGCAGTACTTGTTTTCAATTGGCTATAACTCAGTAAATAAGTATTAACGCGTTTGGAAAGGTTTTTTTCGTTGTTAAAAAGCTAATGGACTATACGCTCTCTCCCTGTGTAGGCCTATAGATATTTGCGATGTATTTTTTTGAAAGCTGTGAAAAAAAACCAGGACGCTGTGAGTTTTTTTTTTTTTAGACATCTATGTGTGTTCTGTTATGCGATTCATTAACAATGAATGCGCAAGAGCACTCATGCATCCCTGTTGAACAAAAGCACACACCTCAATGATAGCTGCAAGCGCTAAAGATCTATTGTGTGTACAGGTACATGTATGTATGGAAAAAAGGAGGACCAAAATTTGCTTTAACAACGAACAAAGAAAGTAGTTTAACTTTGACATATACACATTACACTTACCTACTTGTGACTGGACTTGTGATGTGCTTCTGAATCAATTGAATAGAATTATTACGTGATTTAAGACCAGCTTTCCCAAGCTTAGGCCTACCTAGTCCAATATGTGTGTATTATGTCAAATCTATGGTAAAATCTGTTCACAGCCAGCATATAAATGTATTACTTCCGTCTTTTATTTGGTACCAATTTTCATTCCAGTATGAGCCTGTTTTAGCACCAGGCAGTGAGCCGTACATCCACCACATTTTCGTCTATGCCTGCTACGCAGCCCCTCCAGACGAGAAGCTCTACGGCTTCTCCGATCTCTGCGTCAAACTACCCAAGGATATCCAGAACTGCATCTCGCTCGTCTTTATTTGGAGCATCGGTGGCGGGGTAAGAGATGGACAGAAGGAACCTCCCCGTAAAAGTGATTTTTTTTTCTTTCAAAGTTTGTCTTGAAAATAACTTGAATGTACATTGTATTCTCATAAAGAACGTTCAAAAGTACGTCCACTCCCATAATCACATTTAGGCTATAGATTTTAAGCTAAACACCGCAAAATAATTCAAAATAAAATTCCCCAAAGGTCTATATAAATAACGTCATCATAGGACGATCAGATTCAAAAGTATGACCCCTCCAATGAGTGTGGATTTATTTTCTTTTTTTTGCGGTGTTTATAATATTATAGTGCCGTGTGTAAACGAGATAGAGTTTTGAACCAATTTGGTTATGCGTATACAATAGTCCAAATTATTTTATATGTTAAATTCACGAGCCTGAATACTGTCAGTGTGGTGAGTGTCACAGTCTTCTCAGAATCAAACCTAGCAAAGCATGACGTTAGATGAGATTTGAAGGTTTGCATGGTGGAAAGATACTAAGATACTAAGCATGACGTGTATCTTATATCTTGAAATTGGAGGTACTCAGTAATCCGTGACCAAAGCTGTTGAACCGATCTTTCAGACGCATCCACACTGACAAGTTCATAGTTAACTCATGATTTTGGGACCACCTTTTTGACACTTAACATAAGAAACGGTAGGTATAAAAGGGTAGTTTGGATAAGGTCAAGACCATTGACCGATCTAAACCTCCCTCCTGCATCGACGGACCCGATAGTACGGCAGAATGATGTGTAATGGGATTGTGCCTTTGGTGATACAAGCATGGAATATGGCACACAGTCAGAGTATGTCATGAGAAAGACATTTGTCCTTTGAAAAAAAATAAAGGTAGAATAACAAGCAATATTTCCCCTATCTGCCCCACTAGTTTGTCTACGATGGCATTATTTTTTTCTAGAGTCTCTTTTCTTATCGAACCACGTGCATTATTTGCAGGCATTTGAATTTCCCGCGCACGTTGGCTACTCCATCGGTGGGCCCGGCGATCCGCTATTCCTGCGCATGGAAGTGCACTACGACAATCCACGACTTCCAGACGGTAGGTGGCAAATCTCAAAGGTCACAACTTTTAACCAGAACGTTTGAAGTCTGAAGTTTTCTGATAAGTACTTGGATTCCTTTTCAAATTTTTAAAATAAAACAAAACAAAACCAATTGAAGGCATTTTTGGCTTTAGTTAAGTTTAAATCTGAAGCTTTAAATTTACCACGTCGATGCTCCCAGTGCTGAGCCATTGTTGAAGCTAGAGAAGCTTTTCCTGTTTTTGGTCCATTACATGCATAAGGTGCATTTTGGAAACTATAGGAAGGATATGGAAGTCCTCCACTGTGACCCAAGAGCTAAAAGTGAACATCTTTAAGACAGCCTGTCTACCCATCCTGTTATATGGCTGTGAGACGTGGGTCATGATCATCAGCAAGTCCCTTGCCGCATTTCTTAACAGCTAACTTACAAACTGCCTCAGGATCATAGTATATAAAACCAAGGTATATGAAGTGGAGTGCCATGGTCTGTAGGTACTCTGCGGGGTTGTGGGTCTGAGTCCAGCCTGGGGTTATGGTACGTGTGCTCTTGGTCAAGGCACTTTGTCACTCATTGCTTCTCTATATCAAGGAGTGAATGGGTACCTGTGCGAACCGAGATGGTTATTGTGATTGAATTAGCTGCCTTGCGCCTAACAGGCAGCATGGAGCTGTATACTCCCAAGGGAGCTGAGATTGTCTTTGGAATGTTTCATTGGCCCAATGAGCAGGATAATAATGATGTTGCGCCTTGAGCACCAACAATGTTGGATAACTGCGCTTTATAAATACGCTTTAATGAATTATTAATTAAGGCAGAATAATATCATGGTATTTGGGACAAGCCTTATCTTCACTTGTAGCAAGGTTTTTCCATTAAATCTGTCGGTGCGTTTCAGGGTAATTAACTAATGTTCCTTCATTCCTTGACTTGAAGATCACGGAATAGCCTACATAATAAGCATGAAGATTCCCATACAAAAACCAAATATATTTTATGTTCCTTGATCATATCATGCGCACCCCGTCCCTCATCGTCATATTCAAAACGTCATTTCAGTCGACTTTTTTTTTAAAACTTTCATTTGATATTGTTACCACTGAAACAAAAACACACAAAAAGGCAACAATAAGTGACAAACTACCCAGGGTCTCATTTCTTTCAGTTTATTTCTTTGTTATTCTTTACAACCGATTGACTACCGATGTTTTTACCAATTTCTTACAAACAATACTGACAATGGATTCTAGAATACAATAAATTAACATAAATTAACAATTAATTAAATTCTCCCATTGCAACATGATTCAACTTGCTCTATCGACAACTCCATCTCAATCATGACCGAGTTAATAAGGGGAATAACGGAGCCATCCAATGCCGATCTGTGCCAGTCAAAGTGATTGGATTGGTGGGATTTTAAGAGCAACCGCCGTTGATTGGTCAATGCCTCAGTTGACTAACAAAGTCAGGTATAAGATAGGTCAGTAGAAACTAATAGCAACATCTTATAATGATAATAAACATTTTAATTTGTTTGAAGCAATTAATTTGGACACTTTGAACTTTAGCTTAAAATAATATACCTTTAAAAAAAGTAAGAACATTAATGGGTTGAGGTTCAAGACATAGCATAGCATACAATAACAGGGTAAAGCTGGTTTCTTTGAATTTGGCTTTTTTTGCGACTTAATAAATTAAGTAGCAAGCAGGAAACAACCCTCCTAAAAAAATCAACATTCATAGATGATTGATTTAAAGTATTTTAAGCACTCTTTATCTACAATTTTAGATATGAGGCAAGTTTAGCACTCGGTATACTTTGCGTTTATCCTTTAGTTGTGTTAATTAAACAATTAATAAAATGAAAAGACATGCAAAACCACCAATAAACACACAGTGAAAAATAAAGTTAATTATCAGTAAAACTGTGCAATCAAATATATCATAAAAGGATAAACGCAACTGTATTTTGAGTGCTATAGTTACCTGTTGCAATGCAATAAAAGAAATATCTCCATAGAAAAAAAAATAACCATTTCAATTTTAATTTTTGAAAAAAAGAGGGGGTTGGTGGGGGGGGGGGGTGTCTTTAACCTTCCTTAAATCTTCCAACACATAGGTGAACAGAAGTTATTCTCAGTGATTCTTTACATTTTCCAAAAGTTAAACATTTCTCCATAATTTTTCCATTTAATTTAAGAATGGAGAGAAAGTCAACTGGTTTCGGTGTTTGCATGCATGGAGGCCTTAAATTTGTGAAATTTCTCCAACATCTTAAATTAATTTTCACTTTCTGAAATTGCTTAAAACTCTTTATGACTTGAATCTTAAAATCTACTGTCAAGTTAATAACCATCTGTTGCAGTTTACTGCTGGTCATCAGTTCATCTGTCGGTCCTCCTCCCTGCTTCCGGTTCCTAGGTTTTGTCTTGATGCGATGGTTTCAAACTGGGGTAACATCCTCTCACCCTCACCGACTGGAAGCAGCCCCTTCGTCCAGCCAGTTCAATGCCCGTTTTTGCTCCTTGTCTAAAATATAAAAAAGGGAAACAAATTTTGAATTAACCCTACAAAGCAATGCTCCACCACCAGCACTCTCTTTTTATGGAAGAACATCAAAGATGGCTAGAAAATTATTTGATTCCATCCTGTTCAACTTCTCAAGTGTATTTTTTATATCTAACCTCAAGAATCAGTAATGGGAAGCCCAGCAAGCAGGGTCATCAGTTCATCTGTCGGTCCTCCTCCCTGCTTCCGATTCCTCGGTTTGTCTTGATGAGATGGTTTCAAATTGGAGTAACATCCTCTCATCCTCAGCGACTGCAAGCAGCCTCTTCATCCAGCCTGTCGGTGCTCCTTTTCTAAAATACAGAAAGGGGAATGAAAACGTTGAATTAACCCAACAAAGCAATGCTCCATTACCAGCACTCTTTACCTTTGTGTGGGAGAACATCAAAAGATCGCCAGTTCACTCATTTTTTTATTAATTCTATTTGACCTGCTGCAGTTTACTTTTCAGTATACTGCATGTAAACTAACCTCAAGAATCAGTAATGGGAAGCCCAGCAAGCAGGTCATCCGTTCATCCGTCGGTCCTCCTCCCTGCTTCCGGTTCCTCGTCTTCGTGTGTTCGATGTCGTTAAGAGGCTGTCGAAGGGTCCATTTTTCTTCCTAACAAAGCAGCCTCCTCAGCCATTCTGTCTCAACGTTTAGATGCTCTCTTTTCTTTGATGAAAGATGCGAATCATTCCTAAGTGAACAGGGGTGAGAAAACAGCTGGGCCTAGCCCATTGTTACTGAAGTGAAACATTCCAATGCATCCAATAATTATGTCTCAGCCTATCTGTAACATGTCATGCATGGTTTATGACACAATGGAAATTACAGCGATTGCACCCAAAAATGTTTTTTTCAATGTTTTCATTATTTACTTAAAAAATATTAATACAACTGTTTTTGCCAGGTCATTTTGAAAGCAAAATTTTCAAATGTGCAGCAAGTTCCCGCTATTTTCGTAGGCGAACATGCTTTGTAAATTCCGTCAATTTTTTTTCAACAGTTTGTTCGAGATGGTGTTTTTTTTTTTTTTAATTCGTACTGTTGTGATTTTTGCCATAATTTCCGTCATTTTGTTTTTTGTACTGTAATTTTCCCGTTTGCAAAACTTCGTTTTCCCGACTGTTTCTTAGCGGTTTAGTAACGGTTGCTGGCTGCCGATCAATTTTTTTTGGCATTCGTAGCCATTTTTGTGCATGCGTCAAAGGTAGGAAAATTAACACCGATTTCAATTGTTTATTTCTGTCGCCGCCGCTGTTAATTTTTGCCGTTATTTTTTCGTCATTTTCATTTTTCGTTGCTTTGATTTTCTGTAACCGATTTTTAAAAAAACCTTTTTTGGGTAGCAGCGATTTGATTTTTTCCCCATTTTCGTCGTACTCGGGTATGTATATACTGCAGTTACGGTAAAACAAATAACACTGATTTCGGGTATTATTTCTTCCAATACCGCTGAAGATATCGCACATTTCGTATTCTCGTCGTTTCTGATTTTTGCTGCTTGATACTGTGTTTGGCCCCGAAGAATTGATTTCAAGCATGATGTCTTTCAACGTCTTGCTTTGCTGCATGTATTACACGATTTGCCATTTTCGTATAGCGCTCAAATCAAGTTTCATTAAAATCCTTACACATTTTTCTTTTACCACACAGGCAGAGAAAATGACACGAAATAAAACCACACAGAGAGCGATCCACACTGTGTGACGAGGCTGTCGGAGGGTCCATTTTTCTTCCTAACAAAGCAGCCTCCTCATCCAGTCTGTCTGAACTTTTCGATCCTCATTTTCTTTGATGAAAGCTTTAAGTGAACAGGTGTTCGAAGGCACTGGGCCTGGCTCATTGTTACCGAAGTGAAACATAAAACATTCCAATGCAGCCAGTAATTGTCTAAGTGTCTAAGCTTACCTGTAACATGTCATGGTTAGTGACGCATTGGAGACTAATGATTTTACCCGAGTTTAACGTTTACAATGTTGACCTCAATGTTTCCATTCTTTTACTTTTTTTAACAGACCCAATTATTTGTTATAATGCACAAAAATATGCAGCGCTGATACTGGCGGGTTGTATTGGAAACCACAAAATAACCCACACTGTAAACGAACATTAAAGAAATCCATTATGGTCTTAAGATGATGAAATGCCATCTTTATCCTTGCCACGCTCACCACATAGGTCATACCTGACCATACGGAAGAAGGGTTACATGTAACTCCAATTTACAAATTAAAAACAAGGACAATATAATGTTGCACGTGACTGTATTCTGTCATATGTCTTATAATAATTTCTTATGGAAATTCGTGGTAAGTGCGGTATACTCGTATCCGCAAAGAGATTTGATTTTTGAAAGTCATAGACCGATGATATGTGAACTGTCAATCATTCAAGGCATAAGCTGTCTCATCCACTACGGCAGCGTTGTTATTTTTGGCCGTATGCCAAGATCCCAAGAGGACGTTTTCAGGAGGAAACCAACCAAGTACTAAGTAATCTCTGCTTTACCTCCTTAAATAACGCAGCACTGATGTCAAGTCTCATTCAAAGCCGATGCTGGATGATCGACTTACATTAGCAAACGTCAAAGCAAGACTACTAAATGAGTTACAGACGGACAAAATATACCTGGATAATTATGTGTCCCTGCCGATCGTTCGAAATCGGACTTACAAAACTGATGTAGAAGTTTGAACAAAATTAAAAGAACATGAAGAAATGTCGCCTGCAATAGTAAACATGTCGATGTCTTACATCCCCGTTTTTTCTGACAAGCCTTTGCTTTACATTACACTTTACTCATTCACATTACATGCCTTGGGTTTTACCAGAAGTTGTTTTGGAAGATAAACCTTCTGAAGATGTAGCAATTTCCGTTCGTTGACGAAATTTAAAGAGTTGACGGTAGTTCTGCGGGAAAATGTCTTAAATTACGTCTTATCTTACCTGTAACTCGTCATGAAGTTAATGACACAATGGAAATTAACGATTCTACCCAATATTTCCAATGTTTACTCTTAAGTTTTATTGTCTACTTTAAAAAACCTACAAATTATTTGTTACAATGCACACAAAAATGTAGACACTGATAATGTCTTGAAAACTGCTTAATAACTCACACACTGTAAATGTACATTGAAGAAATTCATTATGACTTTAAGATGACAAAAATGCCATCTTCATAATAATACCTGCTGATCCTTCTAAATCGGACTTACATTGACATACGTCGGAGGAGGGCTACACGTTGGCCCTATACCTAAATCTAACAAGGAATATAAGAAAGCTACATAAGACTGTACACGTGTCGCATGTCTCACAATAATTCCTTTGGAAATTTATGGATATGGTGTGGTACACTCCATTTTAATTATGTGCACAAAAAAATTGATTTTATAAGGTCATAGAACGATAAATATTAAAACCATCACACATTCCAGGTATTAGCCATCCTCTTTCACTACTCGCAGCGTTGGTGGCTTTGGCCGTATAAGCCCTGTTTTCTCCTCTTGGACTACTGCAGTACTGATTGTCAAGTCTCATTCCAAGCCGATGCTTGATGATCGGAATTTACGTTATCAAAGGTCAAAGTAGACTACCACATAAGTAACTTAGGATAAAAGGTACTTAATAATCATGTTACCCTGCCGATATTTCCACATTGACTTGCATAAATGATGCATAAACAGTTACAAGAACGTAAACAAATTTAATAGGAAATATGCATCGTGTGTCTTATAGCCATTATACGTACATTATTTTACTCATAGCTACATTAAATACAATTGTTTGCCAACTGTTATTTTTAAAGCAAATTCTGCTATTTTTTTAGGCGGAAATATTTCTAGTCCCACTCAATTTATGTTACTGTAAAATCTGGCTATTTTTTACTACTGGTTTCTAAAGTTCGAGATGGCAGGTAGCGGTATTGCTATTGGGTTAAGAATCCCGCCATACAACTTTAAAGGAAAAGTTCCTCGTTAAGATATGCAGCAACTCTTCCTGCTATTTCCGTATGTAACACTCTTATTCTGCGGGTAAACGCTGTCTCCAAATTAAGGTAGATTCCGCTGCTCTCTTTTAAATAGTTTTTGGCTTTATTCGAGATGGTAATTTTTTTAAATCAAATAAACCGCCAGGGCTGGCTGCACTTTCCAACATTTTATTTTTTTTACTTTATATTTATCGCGTTTCGACTGTTAAGCTCTCCGACTGCAAGCGTTCACACGGTTACCGCGGCACCTACTTTACGCTATTAATCTCGTGATAATAATTTGCATTGTATCAAAGTTGGAAACTAATACCCGGAATCTGGTGTTTATTTCTGTCTCTCCTACTGTTGATTTTTGGCCGTAATTTGGCTCCATCATTTTCTGTATTTCTTCGTCGCTTTGATTGGGAGTATTTCAGTAACTGCTTTCTTTTAGCTTGTGAAAACACTGATTTGATTTTTTTTTCATTTTCGCTACACTGTAAATGCTTCTTTTTAACAGGGGCATTTTTTTTTGGTCTGAGATGGGTAATTTATTTTGAAATCAAACATAGCTGTGATTTTTGGCTGTAATTTGTATTTTGTTTTTTCATCGTAATTTTGTGTTTCACAAAATGCCAGCCTGGCCAGCGTTGTAATTGTTACTGCTGACTACACCATGGTATGTAGCTGGATTTGCATTTCATCGAAATTACACCTGACACAATGATTTCACGCTGTTTCAATGCCAATTTTAAAGATAAATTCCCCAAACCACCACTTCTTACCCGCTCGCCTGACCAGATACCCAACCTGCTGGTTTTTAGTCAGCACGCCACGATCGATTTTCCATCGCGCTTCAGCAGCAAATTTTTCAAGACTGAGTTTCCATGTTTGTTTTTCAACGCCCATTTGCTGCCTTCAGCATGAGCGTCTCCTGAAGAGTTCAAAAACGAAAGCTGAATTAAAATCTTTGGCTTTATTTTACAATAATGGAAAAATGACAAATGAAGAAATTCATTAAAGCACAATGGAAAAAGAAGTCCATAATATAAATGCAACAAATTACTTGTTTGAATGGTTATACAATATTTATAAATAAAATATATATTTATTTCGCATGGGAATTGAGGTAGATTGGGCAGTGGTCTTTCTAATAATAACACAAATATTTCTTCAACAACTAGCAATTTACATGCTGGCAATGTGTGACATCTTTTTGATTCCATCTAGTTCTCAAAGAAGAAAGTCCTTCGGCTGGGCTGTTATCAAGCACAAACAACAGCCCAAGTAATGGTAAAGGCAACAAAGTGGCAGATTGCGCACATCCAGATTATACAACAATCTTTCATTTAATACACGCGCTTGGTATCGTTTATCTCAACAAAAGAACTTTCCATAATTTATGTTAACACACTTCCAGTTTTCTACACATTTATTGAGTGGCTTAACTTATCTCTTTTGTCTAAGGCCACAATTTACTTTTCAAAGCCCAAGGCTGTGTCCAAAGAAGTTTCTTGAGTCCTTGCAGGAGGGGGCTGGGGCTTGGGCGCCATTTAATATGCACCAAGAGGATATCCTGAGAAGCGGTATTGATATGTCAAATGTCACTGACCTTGTCGGCTTTAATGTCTAATTTCCATACAAATAGTTTAATTTTTACGCGAAACGCAATGTCACTGCAATGTAATTTACTTATCTCCCTTTACAAATGTTTAATTTCTCACAAAGAACGCAATGTCACTAACAAAATTTTAATTATTCCTCACAAATGTTTGATTTCTCACACAGTAAGTAAATGGCAACACACACACGCTTTGGTTTGTATCTTTTGGGTGATTTTGACTTCGTCACATCACAACAAACATCAAATACCTATTATCTTGCAAATGGAATTTAAAATGTGGAATAAATGTGTCACTGCAACAATCATTATTCTTTGCAAATTAAATTAATGCGAACAATGTCAAAATGTCTATTTAATCTTTTGCATATTTATTAACGCGAACGCAATGTCATCACGTGGCTTTACTGATTCCTTTTGCAGATTTAATTAAACGCAACGCAAATGCTACTAAATTACTTATCTTACAAGATTTTAATCTTTTAACGCAGAACGCATGTGTCACTTGGGTAATGCAATTATTTATTCTTGCAGATTTTAAATTTAACAAGATGCACTAAATACCACGCATCTTATTTATTCTTTGCAGATTTAAATTAAATGCGAATGTCACTCGGCACGCAATCTTTATTAATTTTTTATATATTTTGAAAGTTTAACGCAAGTGGAACGCAATGCATGTATCTTACTTATTCTTTATGACTGAATTTAAACGCAATAAAATGTCACTTCAATGGCCTATTTATCTTCTGCACTTGACTTAAAATGTAAGTAATGCAATAAGTTTCGCAATGCACTTATTATTCCTTGCAGATTTAAATTTTAAATGCAAGAACGCAATGCCACTGCAATGCACTACTTATTCTTTAAAATTTAATCTTAGAATCGCGCAATCACGTCGCTTCACAACATTATTTCCTTGCAAATTTAAATTTAGAAATCGTAAATGAGCGCAATGTCACCAATGGTGTCTGAAAAATATTATTATCAAAGCGCCTGAACATTTTATACCCTAAAGAAATTATGTATCCGGGCACTATGCAGTGGATCGTTTAAATATCACAAAACGATTGGCGAAATCAGATTTCACTTAGTGCTAAAATTTGATACTGACAAAAATACACTCAGCACTTTTAATTGCGGAACAAAATTATTTAACAAGGCAGAAGG
>CM057142.1:18073791-18295896 GCA_029964075.1 Patiria pectinifera | reverse complement strand
GGAATAAAATATTCATCTTTAGTAGAAACATTGGTGCCGCTTGCGAAGTTGCGGGACGGATACGTGTAATTTGTTGTGCAGTCGAGGGCGGCTCCAGCATTTGCAGGGGGCATGTTATTAGAATGCTGGAAATGTAGACAGGGTTTTTCTTCAGCGATCATGTAGTTTAGGGCCCCTGTTTGGTTTACGATCAAATGGGAGTCCTTAAAGTGTTTTGTTACTCAAAACTAACCTCTTAAACCTCGTGAACTTCTCTTGTCAGGCCCGTGTGAGTGCGTACTTTTTTTGTAATTTTTATTTTGACAGTTTCTTAGAAAGGGTAAGTCACAGATTTCCTCTCACCAGCAGTTTTAGTTGGTGCCGATAAGTAACGCCACACGTTCATGAATTATTTACTGAGTGTGCAACATCCCTAGGTATGCTGAGTTCATGGCAGCATGCTGTGAGCCACACTGAGCCTGAATTCATGGTAAGCCTACATACTGACATGCTCCTTAGCTTTTTTCTGACCTCCTATCAAAAAGAATCGAAAGTCTTTCTAAACATTCTCTTTTTCTCCTCTAGGATTGCCTTATTCATATGTTTCTATGCCATAACAAGACTGCCAGGTTGTTCAGCATGAAAGCAGACATCTTGAGTCTTGTCAGTTTCTCGGCCTGCATACCTCGTCGGCATGAAGTAACGAAAGGCCCAGGTAATGTCTAGGCCAAGGTGGTCATTGACCAAATGCTCAGAGCCGGTCAGCAGGTCCATCAGATGAACCAAGGAGGCAAGCCCCAACATCATCGAAGTCCATTCACAGGACAGAAGTAGAGAATACGTATACATTTGTACATCTGTAAATGAAGCTTTGGCTGCCCTCTGTTGAGTGTCAGGAGCAGAGTTGCTGACTCGGGTAACAATAATCGCCTATCAATTGTTTGATAAGACACTGAATCTGGGACTGAGAAACATTTCCAGTTGTTAGGAAATAAATGAGCTCTCCATAGACTTTGCACACAACTGCTGAAGTGAGTGTCAGATTATAACAACTGTGGTGGATCCACACTTGGGAGCAGTTGCACACAGATTGGGATGTAACACGGTGATATTAAACTGACATTTCCCTCCAGTGCAAACAGTTTGTCTGGCGTTGCCAAAAGTCAAGTTCTTTTAAGTCAATCACAAGGCATCATTTCTCGAGCAGTGTTGGAATCGAATCAATTATTAATCAATCACAAATCAGGTTACAAGTAGGATTAACTGAAAAGATGAACATTGACAAAGGAGTGCCTTTGTCATTAGGTCTCCAGGAATAGTGACTTGACTGGACCGTGGATGACTTGTGATTGCCTTGTGATGCCTTGTGATGACTTGCGTGGCTTGTGACTGAATGGTGGTGAATTCGACTACCGCTTGAAACTTCACGTTTGGCGAATATTCACATATTCCGGAACCTTCTTCACAACCGTGTTGCACCATTAAAAATTGCACAAAAGAGTGTGCCATTTAGAATGTGCGTGCGGCAATCAAATATTTCATTAATGATAAAGGGGTTTTACCTGCTGAAAGGATGTCAACATTGAACCGTCTACAACAAACAAATTATTGTAGACAAAAAAGTGGCAGCTAACAATTGCATTAAGCAGCTGCAACTTTGCAGAATAAAATAACATATTTAATTTCATACCAGACCCCTTGCGGTTTGCCATCTCCCTTTGTTCCTTTGTTCTCTCATCCACCCTCCCTGCATCTGCCACACCTTTCCCATTAGCCTCCTTTTGTGTTTCTTCTTTCAGCCCTGCATGTTTGTGTGCACCCCCATGTTAATGTATGTACCTCTGTCATTTCTGTTTTAGCCTCTGAAGAAAGAACTTGCTAAGTTTGCAACGTCAGAGCCACATTAATTTTAGATTAATAAAATAACAACACGGCATTGTGTGTACCTGCATAATTTTTTAATTTTTTTTAATATCCATACCGGCAAAAAAAAGATATTTGAATATTTGGTTGATAACTGATTTGATGGTAACCATGGTCTTAAGCCATGGTAGCATGGAGTGGCTTGTCTGCGACAAGCGCTCGCCTCTCACCAAGGTGACCATGGTTCGAATCACTGGTTGCGTATCCTGGCCTGGCTACACAGCGGATCGCATGTGAGTAGAGTTGTGCGTTAGTTCTCTCCTGTGCCCCGAGGGTTTTCTTCGGGCCCTCCGGTTTCCTCCCTCCGGAAAAATCAAACACTTCCGATCCCAGGCTGTGCTCGGTGGTCATATATGGAGTCGATGTGGCCGGCAGCCATAGGCGCCTTCTACGTGCCAGCTGGCCGACCACACGTTAACTTATCTCGTCCTTCGCAATTCCAGCATCAGCTGGGAAGTAAGGATGATTAGCCTTCCAAATTATTATTATTATTAATGACTATTATTATTATTATTAAGCCAAGGGAGAAGTTATCCAAATGAAATTGCTTGGAGTACCTGGTTGGTTTTCTTCTCCTTTAGGACTCACGTTGGGAGTTTTAACAGGAGGCCGAAACACCAGGGCAAACCAAAGCGATAAGTGTTGCATGGTTCTTTTATGTGCATTGCATTACACATAACACAGGACCTACTACGACTTCACGTCCCATCCGAGAAGGACAAAGCAATAATGGTTTAAAGTGCCTTGCTTAAGGGCACAAGTGTCCAGGCCGGGCTCCAACCCACATTCTGCTGCCTCTGAAACACCAGAGGATGGGTCTGAATGCGGTGCTCTTAAACACTAGGCCATTACACGCCATGTGTCATGGCCATTGCCGCACTGTGAAAGAAACTTTCCTTTGTCACTGTTTTGTTCATCTTCTGTTACCAATAACCTACCCAGCTAGCACAAGAGGTTGGCCCAGGAGCTGGCCCAGTCCCGGCCAAGACCGGTCCCAGGCAGGAGCTGGTCCAGGCCTGGCATGCCACAGCTGGCCCACCCCTGGCAAGACTTGGGCCTTATGTTCTTGTATGAATATCTAATACAATTCCCAACCTCCCTCAATCCCTCCTGCAAATTGTCTCAACCACCTCTTTCAACCCCCCTCCCTTCCCCCCAACTCCAGCCACATCATGGAGCACCTGGACGGCATGATCGACAAACCGGAAAGCGAGATGACCCCAGAAGAGCTCAGCGACACTACTTCCAAAGCTCCACGACTATGACAACAACAACATGCTGGGCCGGAGGCGGGCTGATCAGGCAATCACCCACTACCAGGACCGAGCCGAACAGCAAAGTCATGAAGGAGGATGAAGGCTGATGAAACTGCTGGACCCCATCCTGAAAAGTGAGGACCCATGCAATTTGGACGTAGTACATTGATTGCAGAGTACGCCAAGAGCCCAGAGGACCTCATAAAACCACGCATGCTAGCAGTCGAATTTGAGCAATTTGTTCAGAGGGTTTCACTAATCCACATTTCTTCCAATTTCTTATAAGGCCAATAAAAATTTTATTTTTGCTTCTTTTTACCCTACTTACCATATCTTAACAGTCCCTACTGTAATTTGTTTGGGGGAAAATGAGGGGGGGGGGGTAAAACCAACTGAAAACCATCAATTACTAAAACCCTTGACTATATGCGGACATATAGTCAACACAAAGCAAAAATGCCAAAGAGAAAAAAAAAATCCTACCTACCTACCCTAATTTCAAATGCCATGTAATCGGAAGCAGAAATATTGTATGTTTGGCCTCATCAGTTTTCATCTTCTTTTCTTTTGGTTTTGTCCTTTTTTTCTGTCTTGTCTCTCAAAAGAGAATTCTAAACAAGGGGTGTAATGATTTTGTCAATGCATCATGAATCATGAAAGTTGAGTGCATATAAGTTGCTGTAGGACTTCCACTTCCACTGCTCTGCATGACCAACACTCATATACTCATGCACAACATGTGGACAACATGTGGACAACATGTGGACAACATGTGGACAACATGTGGACAACATGTGGACAACATGTGGACAACATGTGGACAACATGTGGACAACATGTGGACAACATGTGGACAACATGTGGACAACATGTGGACAACATGTGGACAACATGTGGACAACATGTGGACAACATGTGGACAACATGTGGACAACATGTGGACAACATGTGGACCAGCATAATGAACATGTGGACAACATGTGGACAACATGTGGACCTCATGTGGACAACATGTGGACAACATGTGGACAGCATGGACAACATGTGGACAACATGTGGACAACATGTGGACAACATGTGGACAACATGTGGACAACATGTGGACAACATGTGGACAACATGTGGCATCAGACGACAACATGTGGACAACATGGACATATGGACAACATGTGGACAACATGTGGACAACATGTGGACAACATGTGGACAACATGTGGACAACATGTGGACAACATGTGGACAACATGTGGACAACATGTGGACAACATGTGGACAACATGTGGACAACATGTGGACAACATGTGGACAACATGTGGACAACATGTGGACAACATGGGGTTTTTTTTTCATTCCTTGTTAGGACTGGATTTCAACTCTTGATACCGGAGTGCATGTACTTATTTGTTTAATTTTAAATTATCTGAAAGTTCTTGTGCCCAATACATTGTGAGAGATAATGTGCCTTAATATGACTTACTATGTGCCCTAAATTGTGAATTTTGTATATGTGACAAGTTCGATTTTTTCCCTTTTATAATGAATGTTTGATAATCTGTTCCAGAACTGCCAATGGTTGGTTACACACATGTACACCATTAACGTAATTATGTGATTTTTTTCCGAACAGTGACCAACCCACTCTCTTTTACCAACAAACAACAAAACACCATCATTAGTGAAAGTCACTGCAGAACTTTGTGTGATTGATTATTATCATTATTAACAATTTTGTTTTATTTTATTTTTTTTGGAGGGGGGTTGATGCTGGGTTTTTCTTTTCCTTAAATCTTGTTTTCAGGACAGTGCTGTAGAAGATGTGCACAAATATTCATTGAATCTTTGCTTGGTTGGGGGAAATTGGTTTCTTTTCAGAGTTTTTTGGTGTCAGGGATTTGTGGTTGTTTTTGTTTTGTTGGTGAGGATATGGAATTGGACATGTACTTGAAGTAGTAAGTTAGTGTTATTGTGGCACACCTCCCCATAAGACCCCCGGATTTGTTGTGGTTTGTAAATTTCTTTGTTTGTCGGAAGCGGTGGCAAAAATGTTATCATCTCAGTCAAAGTTATTGTCTTCCCAGAGCCTTGAATTGCCTTCTTGAATTGTCATATATATTTATTTATATATTTGTTTAATTAAAAAACTTAACTTTCAATGCACTCCGTGCTCAATAATACGCCAAAACAAATTTCCAGTTTTCCCACCAAAACAGGTTCTCCACCATAAGTGCCTTGTCTGTTAACTGGATGCTGCACAAATTTGTAAAAACAAAAAAGAAAAGAAAATCCGATGCTCTTTATTTTCCCGCATTGAATATTCAGGTTCTATATTTATAATTCCTTGATGTTCACGGGAATTACAAAACGGCTCTTGCTATTTTCTTCAGTATCGATTCCTCTGTTTTAAGACACTCCACGCATGCTGCATATAAGCTCTCAACGTTTCAATGCATTTATTTAACAGTTACTTAACTTATTATAAAGAGGATACCATCACGGTCATTGAATGACATCATTCATGCTCTTCTTGATATCACAAACTACCTTAGGAAAATGACATGTTCATCAATAGATTGTTTGGGCTGCATTTTTGAGGCGTGTGCATTTGTTCATGAATTAACATACAGGTAAAACACGCCTCAAAGATGCACGCCTACTGAATGCAATCGATCTATACAGGGTGAGTAAAAAAAAAACGAAACCCAAATGTCGGGACCATTGTTTCAGTGAAGCTCTGCATGTAGCACTTTCAAAATCTAGGATATGAAAGCCCAATTCATAAGCTTTCTTTTAGTACAAGAATCATTCAAATCACTCCTGTACTTTTTAAGTAACGGAGTTTTAAACACAACCACCGTTTTTAAGTTCTGTCCACGAATCCCACAAAAGGTGTACGTTCTTTCAGCAAAACGAAAACAATTCACACACACATCCTTATGTGATTTGTTTTCGTTTTGTTGAAAGAACACTGAACTTTTTGTGATCCATGGACAGAACCTTAAAACGGCGGTTGTGTTAAAAACTCCGTAAAGTGAAAAGTACGTAAGTGATTTGAATGATTCAAGTTATACTAAAAGAAAGCTTATGAATTGAGCTTTCATAATCTTAGATTTTGAAAACAGTGGTCCCGACATTTGGGTTTCGTTTTTTTTACTCACCCTGTATTATTAGAATTACACATAATGTATAATGTTGGTGTCTACCTCACAGATCTTACGTATACCACTCTTCGAAAAATATGAGAGCTTCCGGCCCTGAAACTTCCAGAAAAGTTCCAGATGTTTATTAAGTTAAAAACTAGCAGATTGTACCTCGCAATTCCATCTCAATGATTTCTATTACTAGTTACTTATGTTGTATATGCACTTATAAGTTAAGATATTTTAATGGGATCAAAATACATAATATATTATGAAGTCAGGTTTTAACATTCTTTGTGTCGTCCTGTCTTTATTATTATTTTTTTGGCAGTTTATTTTTTGGGGAAAACAGCATTTCGTTGCAAGCTCATATATCTGCCGGACTTATGCGATATAACTCCCCTTCCCTCCCACTCACCTTCTTCCGTCAAACTTTGAGTAAAGGGAGGACCCAAGGGGGGTGTTGTGATGGGTAACCCTTCCTCCCCTCCCCGACCTACCTCTGTTTCTTTTCAAGGGACATCAAGTTCCCTGAATACTGCTTTAACTAAAAACTGCAAATGTACTGATTACTTCGGGCCTTTTGTGGTCTTTTTTTTTCGTTGACGGCATTAGCGCCTCATCTACCTGCAATTTTGGTTCGTTTCCAATTATATGACATAACACCACTCAAACTTCAAAGAAGAATATTCAAAAGCTTAAACCTGTTGAAGTTTCAGAATGGATGTTATAGGCTCCTACACTTTTCGAAAAAAACAGTGAAAAACATGCACGACCTTTTTTGATCACGAACACGATTTCGTCCGTATACATGTAGCATTCCATTTCCAAAAATCAGTCAACTGACGATCGTTGGAAATCACCTAATAAATACACACTTCTTGTTTTCTTCTGAACGACAGCAAGCCAGACGGAATAATTTTACGGGGTGTTTAGTACCAGTAAGATCAATTTAAGTAAGCTTTTTGATAATTCCCTAGATTTCTTTTGGGATAAAATAATGCAAATGGGGATCCTATATGGAGTCGACACCCGGCGTGCACTGCAACATCCGTTACAAAATCGTAGATTCGCCATGCGTGCAGTTGATTCTTATGCCCTGAATGGTTTCTCTGATTCGTAATCACTTTCTGGAATAGCGAATTATCGTTTTTGTTAATGGGGCTCGACTTGAACCTTTTGTACTTGTCCAAAACAAATGAGCATTGGGAAAGGTTTATGGGATATAACGGTTAAAGTCACAGACGTTATAAAGGTTGCATCTTAGCCGTGTAGAGATGGAACTTTACTGCCTCTTGACTCCCTCTTCCATGGCCTTGAAGTGTTCATCCAACGCTCGTTTGCTCACCCAATGCTCATAAGACCTATAATGAGATCAGTCCTCCCCAGAGTCCTCATAGGTCCACCTTTCCCTGCTTCTTTAAATCCTTGCTATTTCCCCCGTAAGTTTTAATTAAGCAGTGGAAGGTGGCCGCTTTCGTAATTACCAGCCCGCCTCCTGCGCCCTCCCCTTCCCCGGTTCATCAGGGCCTAGCTGCCACTCGCCGCTCTCGCTCCCGCGCTAATGAAATTAGTAAGCTTGATCGACGTGTGCGGCCACTTTGCTGAATTTGTGTCCGAGGCAAACATATTCCATTGGCCAAGAGCAGACAAGTTGTCCCCGACAGTAAGTATAAAACAAGAAGTCTTGGAATTCGTGTTTCTCTGAACTCGCAACTCTTGGTACGCGAGTTGATGTCTTGTGTCTTTAAGGAGTTTTCCTACAATACAAGTTATCGGGGTCTTAAGACTTGGCAGTTTTTGGATAGTTTCCTGGGGTCTGGTTCCATAACTCAGCTCATGTTAAGCATGATGACTTCCAACTATGGTACAGAGTCTTGTATCAACCAGATGCCGAAATCAAAAGAAAACCGTTCTATTTACAGCTCCAGTCCACAGTTCTATCTGCCAGGTGACGTAGGAAGCGACGGTAAGTAATTATGTTTTGCTTTTAAACCAAATACCAACCCCAAAACCCCTCCCCCTCCAAAAAAAAGTTCTTGGCCAACCTAAAAATCACCGCAAACATTGAGGAATAGCTAAAGTTGCACCACAAAATAGGCCTATTTTAACGTCAAATTGTTTGGTATCAACTACGGACGAGCAATCGTCTTTTCAACACGTGCTTGTGTGTAAAGTGTTGATGTAATGTAACGAAGTCCTACGCAGGAGCTGATACACAATTTGGACGCAGAGTAGTCCCGTATTGAAGCTTTTCGTTTATCTGTGTTGGAAAAAAAGGACTGCAAAATTGATCATAACGATGATTATTAGGTACAGGGTGAGGCAAAACAAACGGAACCCTAACCCCCCCCCCAAAAAAAATATATATTTCATATTTTAAAAAATATGTAGCACCAAAAAATAATAATAAATGGAAAGCCGATTTCATTAGCTACTTTTAGATGAAAAAAAAAATACTGAAACTGCTCAATCCGTTCAAAGAATATCACTATTTAAACACAGTGACCCTAAAACCTGTCTCGTCCAAAAAGAAGCAATTTATTGTGTGTTTTGACTGTTTGGAACAACACAGAAAATGACACAGAATACTTGTTTCAACAACTGTCAACATATATATATTCTTTAAACGGATTGAGCAATTTCAGTAATTTTTTTCATCTAAAAGTAGCTTATGAAATTGGCTTTCATTATTATGTTTGGTGCTACATATCTTTTAAATATGAAATATAATTTTGGGGGTTTGTTTCCGCTTTTTTGACTCACCCTGTATCAGATTTGGCTAAGACTTCTGATGTAATTAAATTTAGAAAACGTCAAATTGCGGTTAATTTTCTAGCACAGTACAAGAAATACTCGTATTCACTTTTACATGATACATCGAACCACAAAATCGCCCACTTATTGATGAGGCCCCCCCCCCAAAAAAAGAGTCTCCGGTTTCTGGTATGCGCGCGCGTCGCCGTAGCCATGCGCATCGACAAAATGAAAAAGTTTTTTTTTTCAATGAAACATCAAAACCGCCAAACTCACTGGTTTGACTGGAATCCTGCTGCTGCACAATTTTAACGTGTTGTTAGATGGGGTATGATCGAGAATAAGCTTTATGTGGCCTCTCTGGTCTCCAATAGTATTTGCACTAAGTTTAGTCGGGCACCATTTGCAGTCATCAGCCCACATTTGAAGCAAAACAAAACAGGTAAAAAACACACACAAAAAGCCGCGTCGCCGCACCACTTTTTGGGCAAGCTCCATACCAGAAACCGGAGACTTTTTTTTGGCCTTACCTAACGACTTTTAAAATATTTGCGGCCCTACCATATTCCGGTAGATCCTTTTGTGAGTTAGAGGCGCACAAACAATCCCAAAGAGAGACATTTTTTCGAGGGTTTGCGATGCCCTGCACAGATTTTTTTTTTGTCATTTAAAAGAACGTACAAATTGGAAATTGTAAAGAAAAAACAAAGAATTTGTTGAAGAGCACGGGGAGCAAATTGACGATAGCTTTTTCCTAAATAATTTCTCTCACACTGCAAGCTTACGCGGAAGAAAACAGGTTTAGTTTTAAGCAAAATGTTAAAAGAAAGACAAATCTTGTTTAACTGTTACGATTGCTTCCTCCATTAAAAAGAAAATCAAGGTATCAAACTAACCTGTAGGTTACTACGCTCAAGTTTCCCTGAGAGCTCTGCCCCTCTTTTGGACTGGTGCGTGGGGGCGGATCTAGCTCTCAGTAAACGAGGGGGGGTGTTGTTGATATACAGGGATTAGGCAGGGGGTTGAGTCTAAGGTGTGCCCAAGGCACGCCCTGGCGGGGGGGGGGGGGGGGGGGGGGGGGGCATCCCCCCGAAATTTTTGAAATCTACCATATGCCTTCTCCTGCATTCTAAAGCAATTAAAGAATAAATTTCGGAACTTTAGCATTCCATTTATTATTTTTGGCCCCATTTTATTAGTCAGCGGCTGAACAGGGGCTTGCAATCACCGCACCCCCTCCAGATCCGCTACTGGGTACGGCTCATGACGCCAGTAATAACACGTCTTGATCTACTCAGACGTTAGGTTGTAGGCCCTATGTAGCTAATGTGTTAGAAAGGATTGCATTCTGGCAGTTATCAATTTGTATGCAATAAGTGAGTGTAATGAATCGATTCCTCCCAACAACATGATTTTTTGAATCATTTCTTTTTGAGGGGGGTTGGCATCTGTAATCCTAAAATATTTTAATAAATGACAAATTACACTCTTAAAGGTCCGCGTCCGATTCGACGCGCAATACGGATCAGAAATTTAGTGTGTGTGTCAAACTGATACCTTTCCGGATCAAATGGCCCGGAATTTAAAAGATCCTCTGAGAAGTTTCGTTTTGACCCGAAAAAGTGTCAGGTCAAATGTGATCTGGATTTGGGTCGAATTTGACTCGGGCCAGTTTTAGACTCTTAATCTCATCCGCCATGCAAAGCTTCAAGTCATCTTAATCGTGAACTTAACTGGTGCAACCATTTTTGTCATATCCATTTAGCGCCGATAAATCCTCATATTGTCAATAGCTGCTCTTCGGAGAAAGAAAATCCCAACAACTGTGCGCCCGGCAACCAACATGTGGACAGCGAGCATTCCCCCGACCCGACCGCCGGTCATCAGAACCAGTACCAGGCACAGGACCGCGGTCCTGCCGCCGGCGGACCGCGGCGCAGACACCGTACAACTTTCACGCAGGACCAGCTCCGGGCTCTGGAGGCCTCGTTCGACAAGAATCACTACCCTGATATCTACGAACGTGAGGAGCTGGCGAGGGAGACCGGATTGAATGAAGCCCGAATTCAGGCAAGTAATACACCATGAAAATAATCGTTGGCAAACCAAAAATGTTGCTGAACTTCTCATCATGACACGGTTAAGTTGGAGCTGCTCTTCCAATTAGCCCCACTTGCGTGGTCTCCGTATTGCTGCGCTGTACATTAGGCCACACGCCTGGTTTCCCAACCTACTGAGGAGTTTAGTCCCAAACTGGCGCATATGGACTGAATTTATGGACTGAAAGATGTCTGAATTTCTCGAAAAAAATTGAAGAAATATCACCTAATCTACCCGGGGGGGGGGGGGAAGATGAGAAATCATAGAATACAACCATATCAGTGGTATGTAAAAAAAAAATGCCAAAAAAGGGTTGGACAGTCTTTAGAATAAACTCCTCAGTAGGCTGGGAAACCAGGCGTGTGGTACAGCGCAGCAATACGGAGGCCACACCAGGGGGCTTCTATTCCAATAAGCTGCTAGGCTTAAAACTTTTATCGCTATAACGCTGAAAAATATTTGCTTATGAACAAGATTTTAGCCCAAAACACCATGCTATGTATAATTGATTGTGACTTACGCCTATATGAATTTTGCTCAGTAATGACATTTGCTGAGCAAAATTTTAATGCTTAGCTTCTCCATCAAATCGATTCTTGAACTGCCTAAATCTTTTGGCAGTTTGCAAAATGTGGGAACGCAGTCACAATTAGCAGAAGTTGATGTAAGTGCTTACCAAATGTCGGGTTTAATATTTAAAAAAATTGTCCATTTCTTTCCACTACGACGTTGTCTGATCGTATTTGCTTACTTGATTTCTTGGTTGAGTTGTTTATGAAACAATGTCATTTCATATTTTCCCCAACTTTGGGCTCAAAATTTGTAAGGAAAAAAATATAGGTTATGGAAGTACACTCTACGATAATGATTATACTTTTTTTTTACCAATGAGATCGGTATGCCAAGATTTGAAGTTTGCAGATATAAATATTATTGTATGCACTGTTTTCTCCCGTTGGAACAGTGATTAAAGACAATTAAGGATTTTATAGCTGGTCTTTACGATCGAGAGCAGATTGGGTATTATATAGTACTCCAGCAGCGACGTCGACCGCTAACGAAGCAAGGACAACAAGTTGGCCCCGGTAAACAAGCTAATTGTGGCGCGATCCCCAGATGGTGTTTGGCCCTGCCTCTCCCCGTAGTCTACCCACTAATGAACCTGATGCTCACGATGCATCCATCTCGAGGGAGTTTCTGAATGAAATGCAGGCAAATGGCAGGCTGATCACCTCCCTAACGATCAGATAATAGGATTAGAATGACGGTTTAGCTGCAATCGACCATTTCCGCCCTCTACATAATTATGATCCTATAGCTGTCGCATTGAAGGATTTTTGTTTGAAGTTACTTAAAACATACTAGAAAAGGCCTACAGCTGTCACAGTGTCAAGTGTGAAAGTATTTGTTTTCCACATCTTTTGAAATGTCGAATGCACTTTTGCATTAACTTAAAGACCTATCGTTTTAGACCCTTTGGCCTATTATTTGAACAAGTTATTATAGATTGAAAATAGATTGAAAAATATTGTTTGTATTTTACGAGTGCAGTCTTTGTTGCGTGTAAATTTGGTACCGTTTTCATAATTACGATTAAGTTTGAGCTCAGGATGGAAATGTTTGTTTTTGAACTTGATCTCTGAATGAATGGGCGGTTTGCGGTAACATGCATTGGAATGATATCTCTTAGTGAGTTAATTGTGTGGTTCTAAGAAGAACCAGTTGGTTTAACTCGACGTTTCGAACAGTATGCTCTGCTCGTCATCACTAGACTGCTCGTCATCTGCTGAGTTCTGCTCGTCATCAGTTTCCTGATGAGCAGAGCACACTGATCGAAACCAACTGGTTCATCTCAGAACCACACAACTCACTAGGCGATATTATTCACATGGTGTTACCGCAAACCTCCCATTCATTGATCATACTCATCTGACCATGTAAATCCTTAAGTCTTATTGCACGTGATCTTATCATATCGTCTTAAATATTTTTTTAGTTATGTAATTGCTTTTAAAAATGCCATCGACAAATCCAAATTTGAGGGTCCAATATTTTTTTGTTTGGGGATTATTTTCCAAGATATATTTTCCGTATTCGGTAAAATTTTCGGTGTAAAAATGAAGTCATCGCACGAGGTGTTGTTTCAAAACATTTGGAAAATAAGTATTCCATTTTCAAAATTTTACTGTTATTATACCACGACAGGTTTGGTTCCAAAACCGCCGAGCTAAATTCCGAAAGCGAGAACGTCAGCTGTCCAAACGGATCTTCCCGGCCAGCGTCTCCCCTTCGACTAGCGGAGGCTCCACGTCCGCGTACGCGGGGATGATGCACGCCGTCTACCCTCCCACGCCGCCGGGGTATCATCCCTACATGCCCAGCGTCAGTCCCCACCAGTACTACCACGCCACGGCCGCTGCGTCGGCCGGGGCTTGCCTGCACCAGCCGGCCCGTCAGTACTCGCCCGCGAGCCTGGGTGCGGCCTGCGGCATGCCGTCACAGACCGAGGAACGACCGACCATGATCGTGTCCAACAGGGAGGAGGAATGGTTCAAGGGGCAGGCGTTTGTTCACAGCTCGTCCGCTCACCATAACTCCATGTTGTACCATGCTTAATTATCAGGCTTGACTTTATTCTTCGCTTTCACAAAATTGCATGCATTGGATGGGGACTTGCTTCCATTTGCCGTGCAACTCTTTATCAAGTGTCGTCATTTCGACCTCTAGTAACACATGAAGATTAAAGTTTAAAACTCATTAGGCCTACATCAACATAAATCTATTAAAAAACAAAGTACTCGTTTGTGTGTGTTAAATTAAATGAAATTAAATTAAAGATTGATATTAAAGATATCTGAAAAAGGGGGCATCTAATTCACGTCGTTTAAGATATGCAGGCTGTGGGCAAACACAATTTTACCGTGAGATTAGTAGTTGAAGGTGACACAAAAATCAAACAAGACTGTTGGGCAATAGTCACTATTTTGTACATGGTATTTTGGGTTCAAAAGTAGGATTTGGGCGTAAACTAAAAAGGTGATCAATATATAATCTGTAAAACGTATTATCTGTTATTCTTTATGTCATTATGAGTGATATAAATATCGTTTTTGATTCAGTTTAAACGTGTACTGTCGGTGATGGGTTATACTCGAATACAGTGCATCTTGTTGAATCCGAAAACGAATTTGCTTTTTCAATACAACGCCGATCGCAACATGAGACGAGAACACCGAAAATTAGGACGAATGAGAATGCTACAAATTTGAAGTATACTGCACCTAAAATAAAATTCATTGGTGGCTTTTTGAACTTTAATTGAGAATTGAACTCGACGATGTCCAGGGACGAAATTGAAGTATCGCTATTGGGAATATGTGTGATATAGGCCTAAGTGATTCAATAACTGGAAAATCTATATTAAATTGATGCATAAAACATCATGTTGCTTTCTTATATTATACCCCATTCTTGCCGACCTGAAGTTAATTTGAAACACCGCTAGAAATAAAATTGAAAAACAGAAAGTTGTAGGTGTTGATTCAACTTGAAGGTGCGTTCCCCATGCTATATTCGAGTTTCACCTCGAAAACATAGATTTATTTTACTAGCAATATAAAAGTTATTCACTTTTGAATGAGCCATCAAACGAAAAAAAAATCGACCGACGTGTAGTTATATTGAATTATTTCTTTTAAACAAAAATGGAATAATTGGCTGGCAGACAAGAATTAGGCTCTTTCAGGACGGCTTCATTTTATGCGCGATATGAAATCCCCTTTTCAGAGGTTGCAGACGCCAAAAATTGGGATAATTACGTTTTTCGTTAAAAAACAAAACGTACATGTAAACATTTTAAAATTCGGAAAGGGGGAGGGGGGGGGGGGGTTGCGGTTGCCCTATAGCCTACTTCCGGCACCTGGTTTGATATAAACATGTGTAAAACCATCGAAAGCAAATTGTTACAAGTAGCACAAAATCTGTTACTTTTCACTGGTTTCTTCCTTATGTGGGATATGCATATCATACCGCGCGCTTACACGTGCAAATGCTAGCGCATCCTGGTGCTCATAATCCATTGAACCCATGTATGCACGTTAATTAATCATTGCCACTGGTTATCGATTTTCGTCATAATACACCTAATTTGCATGATGAGATTTGAAACAGATGCGTGTGGGTTAATCAATTAATAACACCAATTGCTACAAACCTTTCCGCTCTACCACTGATTTCTCACGGGCATTTGTTTTAAAGAAAATAGCATATCTGTATAACGGCCAGTCTCGAGGAAGACATCCCGCTGAGTTTGTTGTTTTAATTTTCATTTTGGAGGTATACATTCTCCAAACCATGTTTACCGACAGTATCATAATTCTCTTGGCGTCGGTAACGTTTTTGCAATGCCAATGCGAAAAGCCCGCGTCTCAAACAACCGAGGACAAAGGTAAACCTCGTCGGCCGAGCGAGCCGGCGTCCTACTCGCGCCGTCTGTCCCCCGCCCAGGATGGAGACAGTTACGTGTTGGAGTGGAGCTACACGGAGGAAGACGTGACATTTAGGGTTAGGGCCAAGACACTGGGCTGGGTCGGCCTGGGGTTCTCTCCGAGCGGGGGTATGAAGGGAGCAGATATCGTCATCGGTTGGGTGCAGGACGGGAAACCCTACTTGTCGGTGAGTATAACTGTTACAAAATCCAATCAGTTTTTGGGAGTTTCCCTCATTTATTTTCTCGTGATTTTTGTTGTAGTGTGGTAATAGACATGGGCGTCGCCAGGATTTTTTCCAGGGGGGGGGGGGGTGGAGAGCAAATGTTCCCCCACAATTCCTTACCTTTTTCATTATATTCTCAATTAATCATTTTTCCGAGCGTGAGCAGGGGAGCATTTGCCCTACCACCCAGTGACGTAGCCAGGAATTTTTCAGTGGGGGAAGGGGGCGCTGGGGGGGGGGGCGCTGGGGGGGGGCGCGGAGGGGGGGCTGGAACATTTCAAGGGGGGCGTCATGTAGATCAATGATATATTTTTTAAGAAAATCAAAATCTCAGTGGGGGGGGGGGGAGGCTGGGGGGGGGGCACAAGGTTTAATGGGAGGGCTGTCGCCCGCCACCCCGTGGCTAAGCCACTGCTACCACCCCCATCAAGTTAACAGCAATATGGCTTCGCACCTCTTTTCGTTTTCCAGGGGGAAAGTGCCCACCTTGCCCCTCCTCGCGAAGCCCATGGTAATAGTTTTGTGTTTTCCGTTATAATAAAGAAATACATGTCATTGGAACTAATTATAGACATGATGATTTATTCACACTATCCTTTCTATTCCATGAGGAGATGATGATAATACAATGTGTCCTGCAACAGTGACATAACGGGGAGGCATGTGAAACGCCCCTGCCCTTTGGAAGAGTTTAAAGAATAATAAAAATAGGCCATTCACAAGCGTCTGCTAGATTATGCCCCCCCCCCCCTCCCCAGCAAAAACCAACATACGCCTCTTTATTTGTATATGGGAAAATGAAATAAAACACAGTGGTGTATCCAGCATTTACGGAAAGGGGTTGGGGCGAAAGTGGAGGCGAAAGCCGAACATACAAGGGGGCCATTATTTTGCTCATGTGAGTGAAAATGTGTGTCTTTGAAGTAATTAAATAACCAGTTGACAGCAGGGGAAACAGGAATAAAAAAGACAAGACATACTTCCTAAAAAAAGGGGGGGGGGGGTTGTGCCGCCTCTGAATCCGCTACTGTTGTACAAAGATACTTGAATATCGAATATCTAATCTAACACATCAACCACGGACATTTGTCACTCTGACAAGTCTATAGGAAACCAATATGTCTTCAGGAACACTTTAATATTTGCCGTGCAAATAACCAGTATCAAAATAAAACACTCGTATTTGTCGCATTGAGTTAATACCCCATATCGAACTAAAATTATTGTCATAAAACAACTGTTCAGTTTTAGGAGTATACAGAAGGGGACAACTAATATCCCTGGGATAATTCAGAAATCAGGCAGGGAATGTAGACGAAATCCACCTGTGGGATGGATTTGAACACGGCTCACAGAAGTGAAAGGTGAGGTAAACTTCAGATATTTCTCAAATTTCTATATAATTAAAGGATCGCTACGCCACGGGAAACGAGCAGCCAAAGGAAGACAAGCATGACGACTACGAGCTACTGAGCGGCAAGGAGGCTAATCAGTATACCACGCTTGTCTTCAGAAGGAAACTCAACACATCGGATTGCCAAGATATGGTCCTCACGGTGCGTGTATAATGATAAGAAACTTTTCAAGGGTTCATTTTTTTGGACCATATTATGTGCAATGTTCTACTGCTCTTAAATGTATGAACATTATTTGACATCCATTTTTTGTTAATGTTGTGAAAAGTGCACTTCTTGAAAACATTTAAAATTGTCCATTCTTTTCCGGACAACTGCAGAGCGCTGTTGCTGTGGTGTCATTCCAGGAAGACACTGTTCAGTTGAGGGGTTTTCTGTTCAAATTGTGAACCCAAACATTTGCTTGTTGAAAATATTTGTAAGAAAACGTTGTTCATTGGCTTACTGAAACAACTATGAATCACAAAGGAAAAATAAAATTTACGACAGCGAAATATCAAAAATTCTGGCAAGTTTTGTTGCTGAAATAGCTGTACCATTGAGGTTTCTGCCTGAAATGAGATCACACTTTTGCTCAATATGGAAATTTGCATTAGCATAAACACAAAAAGGCACCAAAATGCCCCTGAAAATGGCAAAAAACAAAAATTGAAAATGGAGTTAAATAGGACGAAAGGTTGCAATTCCAAGGATTGCATTAAAAAAAAAAAGTTACATGGTCCTTGAAATAACAGCTTGAGAACCATACGACATCTTATATTTGGCAGGTTTGCACGTAAAATTGAACGTAAATGCCGTAAATGACGTCGGCAATCAAGACACAAAATTGATTTTTTTTATTTTTCCTTATAAATTAATTATATGATGCAAATTCACAAGTCCTACAGGCCAAGTCTAATCTACATGTATAGAAAAACCTTTTGATACACAGCGGATCTGCGAACGTGGGAGAGGAAGTAGTTTGTAAAACGCATTGAATAATCGCCATTGTTTCCATGAAATAATCAATTACTGCCGTGCAGTCATTTACGCACAGTCTAAAATCAATGCTACCAACACCTTTACACAATGAATATTTGCAGAACAAAGGAAACTGTACTAAGCTCCGCTCATTTTTGTTGTGTTTGGAAGTAATAAAGGTCCGTATCCATGCATGTATGGGAGAATCTTACGTGGTACATAGGTCGAAAACATTTAATTAACAAAGTGTACCTGTTATGCACTTAGCTTCAGTGTGGAAATAATTGACAGGGGCGGATCTAGCTTTCAGGAAACGGGGGTGGGGTGGGGGTTGATATGAAGGGGGAGAGGGGGTGAGTGAAGGTGTGAGTGAAGCCACGCCTTGCTAGTGGGTCCGGGGCATCCCCCGGAACATTTTGAAATCCACGATACCATCTCCTGCATTCTTTACGACAATTTGGAGAATGTACAAATTAGCATTCCATAACTAGTAGCCTAGTCATAACAGCAGTCAGCGGACGGAGGGTTGCAGGGGTTTGCAACCCNTATTCGGAAGAATGTTGTTGTCGTTGTTTTTTGTTGTAGTTGTTGTGGGTGTGGTGGTTGTGGAGGTTGTGTTGGTTGTAGTGAGTTTGTTTCTGCATTCAATAGGGGACGTTGAACAATAGTGGACAATAGGGTCGCCAATTCCCGAGAGGTCCCCAATTTCGATTCGTGTACAAAACATATGGGAGGCCTTCCTAAAAATTTTAAGTACAAACAAAAGAGAGTCAATACAGTGGTCCCCGATTGGCAAATACACACTTGTGTTGGTTGTTGTGGTTGTGGTGGTTTTTGTGGTTGTGGTGGTTGTGGTGGTTGTGGCTTTTGTGGTTGTTGTTGTTTACAATGTGACCTGCAGGCATTGGGTTAGTTCCCATGGGAAATTTTTCCCATGGGACCCCATGGGAATTTCATGGTGAGTTGGACACCATGTAGCATGGGATTTTTCACATGGGAAATTTTATATGGACTTTTTCCCATATATGGTTTCCTGTCATTTCTCAAAAGATTCCGAATTGCTCCATGGTATTTTTCATTAACAAGTTTCTTAATACATTTGAACCATATGTGTTTTGTGCTATTCACCGAATAGGTAAAGCACATATAACGGAACACCGATGGGGGTTGTTCCACCTCATTCAGTTATGTGCTTAAGTTGTCAGTTAGCTATAAAATCCCCATCCCTTTTCTTACACATACGATGTTTTCCAATTCAATGCATCAAGATTCACGCATCTTGTAAAAAAATGTGCAGCAAAGCTATAACGGGGAAATGATTGCCTTGTGGTTGATTTACACATAATAGCCATTGAATAGTAATTGATACAAATGTTCCAATTAACCCTTAAATGGTTGATGATATAATGTCGTCATACGATAATCCTGTCTACATTTACCCATCATGTTGTGAATGCAGCCCGGGACAACTCGCCTGCTGTGGTCATACCACGATGACGACCCGAGCGAGGCAGACGGACCAGCTTACCATGGGCCCGACCACCGCGGCACACACTCCGTCATGCTTCTCACTCCAGATCACTCCGAGGCGCGCAATTTGCCTCAAGATGTCCAGACACACGAATTCCTCAATAACAATGTAAGTTGTTTTCTTTCTATATTTTATTGATTGATGAGAACAACTAACCATTATGGTAACAGAGCCTAAAATAAAAAATGTCGCGCGGCTCAGCTTCCGCCCTCGCGCGGCTCGCCTGTGGGCATTTGACATTGGGTTGCCCTCTCACCTGCTATATTTTTTTGGCAGAATGGTTTCAAACACTCATTTTGGAATTTTATATCGGTATTGATAAAGTAAAAGTCAGGAAAAATCAATTGGAGATGGGTACAAACGAACTTTCACATCTTCTAAAAAAAAAACACTGGCCCACGTATATAGGCAATTTTGGGCCTTCTTATTGGTCTGCACCCATAGCTAATTGAGCTGAGATTGGAACAAAGGTGGCTGATGCCCGCATTGGCGGGGTAGGAGGAGGGGGCGGGCATGGAGAATTTGCAAAAAAACCCAAATCCACATAATTACAGTTTTGGATATTTGCCATAGAAATTAACCCAAAAAGAAGGTTACGATTTATGTTGTTATTGGATTTATCGATCCACGTAAAAAAACAAAAGAGATATTGGTATAGCACATGATCTCCATGCCTGAACGCCTACTCCAGGCTGGTAACGGCCCATGCGTTTTTAGACTGGTTCCTCCCATTAAAACAGTTCGCAAAATCGCCAGTGTTTCCATGAAGCCACCTTTCAAGCATTTTAACTGTAAAGGTTTTAAAAAACTGAAAAATATCCCTCTCTTTAGTGATAGCTGTCAAAGACAATATCGCATTCATTTTAGGAACTTTTAGTAGAAATGAAAGCATTGAAATAGAAGTTTACTACACAGTTATACCAGTCAGCTCTGATGAATAATTTAAAATATGTAGCACACCTTTAATGTTTTAAGCCACATTTAAAACAAAAAATCGAAAGTGAGGCTGGAACGCACCCCAATCATAAAATAGTCTGGCGCCATCCCATTCAACAATTTACAATTTATTAAACAGATTCAGGGTGCATGAATGAAAATTACTTCCTCGTGTATAAGGTCTATACGGGCGCTATATAACTTATTTTAAAGAGGGACTACGGTTAAGCAAACTTAATAAAGACACAACCCTTTTTTCCCCGCGCGACAGCAGATATTTATCTCAATATTTTTCCTTGGTTTGCCTAAAATAGGTGCGACCGCTCCGACAAGACCAGACTCTGTACTGGTGCACCATTTGCCGATTCCCCAAAGTGGATACCAGACACCACATCATCAGGGTATGATTTCTTTCCAATTTCATTGACATGATTAGTAATTAATTTAGTATAGGTCTACAGCGCCATATTGTAGTCAAGTCCATCACATTTTCTCACAAATTCTATAAAGCTAGTCATCCAGTCCAGTACAGTCACAAGCTACTGGGTTTCTAAAAAAACACCACCGAACCCTCAAAGCGTCCTCTTTTTCACAGCTTAAAAAAAAAAAACCACATCGAAAACATCTGTACATAGCTTTTCAACAACACCAAAAATATTTCCAATCGGGTAAATATGTATTGAGTTATGGCCAATTCAAAATAAGTGCTGATTTTTCAATCTGTCGGTCGCAGTATTGTCATTTGTTTGGAAAGAAATGGATTTGGGGTTAGGGTAGTTTTGATGTCTAATGTTTTCATCTTTCTTTCATTCATTTTTTTTGCAACAATGGCCATTTATCCTTTTGGACCTAATGGTTGCTCCGAAAAGTACTGTTTGGTTAACTTCTTAGATGTTTACTGTGCTTCTTTGCCTCTACTTGACAGCCTTTTTTTTCACAAATGCAACTTTCGGTCCGTGTTCTTAATGCGGCAGTCACAATATCGGTCGCCGTGGAAAAAACGAAAAGGCAGTACTTGTTTTCAATTTGCTATAACTCAGTAAATAAGTATTAACGCGTTTGGAAAGGTTTTTTCGTTGTTAAAAAGCTAATGGACTATACGCTCTCTCCCTGTGTAGGCCTATAGATATTTGCGATGTATTTTTTTGAAAGCTGTGAAAAAAACCCCAGGACGCTGTGAGTTTTTTTTTTAGACATCTATGTGTGTTCTGTTATGTGATTAATTAACAATGAATGCACAAGAGCACTCACCCATCCCTGTTGAACAAAAGCACACACCTCAATGATAGCTGCAAGCGCTAAAGATCTATTGTGTTTACAGGTACATGTATGTATGGAAAAAAGGAGGACCAAAATTTGCTTTAACAACGAACAAAGAAAGTAGTTTAGCTTTGACATAATTATACACATTACACTCACCTACTTGTGACTGGACTTGTGATGTGCTTCTGAATCAATTGAATAGAATTATTACGTGATCTAAGACCAGCTTTCCCAAGCTTAGGCCTACCTAGTCCAATATGTGTGTATTATGTCAAATCTATGGTAAAATCTGTTCACAGCCAGCATATAAATGTATTACTTCCGCCTTTCAATTTGGTACCAATTTTCATTCCAGTATGAGCCTGTTTTAGCACCAGGCAGTGAGCCGTACATCCACCACATTTTCGTCTATGCCTGCTACGCGGCCCCTCCAGACGAGAAGCTCTACGGCTTCTCCGATCTCTGCGTCAAACTACCCAAGGATATCCAGAACTGCATCTCGCTCGTCTTCATTTGGAGCATCGGTGGCGGGGTAAGAGATCGACAGAGGGGACCTCCCCGTAAAAGTGATTGTTTTTCTTTCTTTCAAAGTTTGTCTTGAAAATAACCTGAATGTAAATTGTATTCTCATAAAGAACGTTCAAAAGTGCGTCCACTCCCCATAATCATATTGGCCATAGGATTTTTTTAAGCTAAACACTGCCAAAAAAAAAATCAAAATAAAATTCCCCAAAGGTCTATATAAATAACGTCATCATAGGACGATCAGATTCAAAAGTGTGACCCCTCCAATGAGTGTTGATTTTCTTTTTTGCGGTGTTTATATAGTGCCGTGTGTAAACGAGATAGAGTTTTGAACCAATTTGGTTATGCGTATACAATAGTCCAAATTATTGTATATGTTAAATTCACGAGCCTGAATATACTGTCAGTGTGGTGAGTGTCACAGTCTTCTCAGAATCAAACCTAGCAAAGCATGACGTTAGATGAGATTTGAAGGTTTGCATGGTGGAAAGATACAAAGATACTAAGCATGACGTGTGTCTTATATCTTGAAATTAGAGGTACTCAGTATTCCATGACCAAAGCTGTTGAACCGATCTTTCAGACGCATCCACACTGACAAGTGTTCAAGTTCATAATTAACCCATGATTTTGGGATCACCTTTTTTTTTACACTAAACATAAGAAACGGTAGGTGTGAAAAGGGTAGTTTGGATAGGGTCAAGACCATTGGACCGATCTAAATCCCCCTCCTGCATGGACGGACCCGATAGTACGGCAGATGTGTGATCGGATTGTGCCTTTGATGATACAAGCATGGAATTTGGCACACAGTCAGAGTATGTCATGAGAAAGATATTTGGCTATAGGGTCATCGCACATTTGTCCTTCGAAAAAATATAGGTAGAATAACAAGCAATTTAAAATGGCTGCCATTGCTTATTATTCTACATATATATTTTGTCAAAGGACAAATCTGCGATGGCCCTATAGCCAAATATCTTTCCTAAGACATACTCTGAGTGTGTGCCAAATGCAATGCTTGTATCATCAAAGGCACAATTCTCCCAAATGCTTCCCCTATCTGCCCCACTAGTTTGTGTATCATGGCATCACTTTTTTCTATAGAGTCTCTATTCATATCGAAACGCGTGCATTCTTTGCAGGCGTTTGAATTTCCCGCGCACGTTGGCTACTCCATCGGTGGGCCTGGCGATCCGCTATTCCTGCGCATGGAAGTGCACTACGACAATCCACGACTTCCAGACGGTACGTGGCAAATCTCAAAGGTCACATCCTTTAACCAGAACGTTTGAAGTCTGAAGTTTTCTTATAAGTACTTGGATTCCTTTTCAAATTTAAAAAAACAAAACAAAACCAATTGAAGGCATTTTTTGGGCTTAGTTAAGTTTAAATCTGAAGCTTAAAGTTTACCACGTCGATGCTCCCAGTGCTGAGCCATTGTTGAAGCTAGAGAAGCTTTTCCTGTTTTTGGTCCATTACATGCATGGGGTGCATTTCGGAAACTATAGGAAGGATATGGAAGTCCTCCACTGTGACCCAAGAGCTAAAACTGAACATCTTTAAGACAGCCTGTCTACCCATCCTGTTATATGGCTGTGAGACATATGGGTCATGATCATCAGCAAGTCCCTTGCCGCATTTCTTAACAGCTAACTTACAAACTGCCTCAGGATCATAGTATATAAAACCAAGGTATATGAAGTGGAGTGCCGTGGTCTGTAGGTAATTCTGCGGGTTGTGGGTTCGAGTCCAGCCTGGGGTTATGGTACGTGTGCTCTTGGGCAAGGCACTTTGTCACTCATTGCTTCTCTCCACCCAGGAGTAAATGGGTACCTGTGAGGGCAGAGATGGTTATTGTGATTGAATTAGCTTCCCGTTGCGCCTAACAGGCAGCATCGAGCTGTATACTCCCCAGGGAGCTGAGATGGTATTTGGAATGTTTCATTGGCCCAATGTTCAGGGGTAATAATGATGTAGCGCCTTGAACACCAATAATGGTGGATACGTGCGCTTTATAAATACGCTTTAATTAATTATTAATTATGGCAGAATAATATCACATGGTATTTGGGACAAGCCTTATCTTCACTTGTAGCAAGGTTTTTCTCATTAAATCTGTCGGTGCGTTTCAGGGTAATTAACCAATGTTCCTTCATTCCTTGACTTTGAAGATCACGTAATAGCCTACATAATAAGCATGAAGATTCCCCATACAAAAACCAAATATATTTTATGTTCTTTGGTCATATCATGTGTGCACCCCGTCCCCAATCGCCATATTCAAAACGTCATTTCAGTCGACTTTTTTTTTTAACTTTCATTTGATTTTGTTACCACTGAAACAAAAACGCACAAAAAAGGCAACAATAAATGACAATATTCCAAGGGTCTCATTTCTTTAAGTTTATTTCTTTGTTATTCTTTACAACCGATTGACTACCGATGTTTTTACCAATGCCTTACAAACAATACTGACAATGGATTCTAGAATACAATAAATTAACATAAATTAACAATTAATTAAATTCTCCCAGTGCAACATGATTCCACTTGCTCTGTCGACAACTCCATCTCAATCATGACCGAGTTAATAAGGGGAATGACGGGGCCACCCAATGCTGATCTGTGCCAGTCGAAGTGATTGGATTGGTGGGATTTTAAGAGCAACCGCCGTTGATTGGTCAATGCCCTCAGTTGACTAACAAAGTCAGGTATAAGATAGGTCAGTAGAAACTAATAGCAACATCTTATAATGATGATAAACATTTTAATTTGTTTTGAAGCAATTAATTTGGACCCTTTGAACTTTAGCTTAAAATAATACACCTTTAAAAAAAAGTAAGAACATTAATGGGTTGAGGTGCAAGACATAGCATAGCATGCAATAACAGGGTAAAGCTGGTTTCTTTGAATTTGGCTTTTTTTGCGACTCAATAAATTAAGTAGGAATCAGGAAACAACCCCCCCCCCCCCCAAAAAAAATCAACATTCATAGATGATTGATTTAAAGTATTTTAAGCACTCTTTATCTACAATTTTAAATATGAGGCAAGTTTAGCACTCGGTATAACTCGGTATACTTTGCGTTTATCCTTTTGTTGTGTTAATTCAACAATTAATAAAATGAAAAGACATGCAAAACCACCAATAAACACACAGTGAAAAATAAAATTAACTATCAGTAAAACTGTGCAATCAAATCATACAAGAGGATAAACGCAAATGTATTTTGAGTGCTATATAGTTACCTGTTGCAATGCAATAAAAGAAATATCTCCATAGAAAAGAAAATAACCATTTCAATTTTAATTTTTGAAAAAAAGAGGGGGTGGGGGGGTCTTTAACCTTCCTTAAATCTTCCAACACATAGGTGAACAGAAGTTATTCTCAGTGATTCTTTACATATTTCAAAAGTTAAACATTTCTCCATAATTTTTCCATTTAATTTAAGAATGGAGAGAAAGTCAACTGTTTTCGGTGTTTGCATGCATGGAGGCCTTAAATTTGTGAAATTTTCCAACATCTTAAATTAATTTTCACTTTCTGAAATTGTTTAAAACTCTTTATGACTTGAATCTAAAAATCTACTGTCAAGTTAATAACCATCTGTTGCAGTTTACTGCTGGTCATCAGTTCATCTGTCGGTGCTCCTCCCTGCTTCCGGTTCCTAGGGTTTGTCTTGATGCGTTGGTTTCAAATTGGGGTCACATCATCCCACCCTCACCGACTGGAAGCAGCCTCGTCATCCAGCCAGTTCAATGCCCGTCAGTGCTCCTTGTCTAAAATATAAAAAAGGGAAACAAATTTTGAATTAACCCTACAAAGCAATGCTCCACCACCAGCACTCTCTTTTTATGGAAGAACATCAAAGATGGCTAGAAAATTATTTGATTCCATCCTGTTCAACTTCTCAAGTGTATTTTTTATATCTAACCTCAAGAATCAGTAATGGAAAGCCCAGCAAGCAGGGTCATCAGTTCATCTGTCGGTCCTCCTCCCTGCTTCCGGTTCCTCGGTTTTGTCTTGATGAGATGGTTTCAAATTGGAGTAACATCCTCTCATCCTCAGCGACTGCAATCAGCCTCTTCATCCAGCCTGTCGGTGCTCCTTTTCTAAAATTCAGGAAGGGGAATGAAAACGTTGAGTTAACCCAACAAAGCGATGCTCCATTATCAGCACTCTTTACCTTTGTGTGGGAGAACATCAAAAGATCGCCAGTTCACTCATTTTTTTATTAATTCTATTTGACCTGTTGCAGTTTACTTTTCAGTATACTGCATGTAAACTCACCTCAAGAATCAGTAATGGGAAGCCCAGCAAGCAGGTCATCCGTTCATCCGTCGGTCCTCCTCCCTGCTTCCGGTTCCTCGTCTTCGTGTGTTCGATGTCGTTAAGAGGCTGTCGAAGGGTCCATTTTTCTTCCTAACAAAGCAGCCTCCTCAGCCATTCTGTCTCAACGTTTAGATGCTCTCTTTTCTTTGATGAAAGATGCGAATCATTCCTAAGTGAACAGGGGTGAGAAAACAGCTGGGCCTAGCCCCATTGTTACTGAAGTGAAACATTCCAATGCATCCAATAATTATGTCTAAGCCTATCTGTAACATGTCATGCATGGTTTATGACACAATGGAAATTACAGCGATTGCACCCAAAAATGTTTTTTTCAATGTTTTCATTATTTACTTAAAAAATATTAATACAACTGTTTTTGCCAGGTCATTTTGAAGGCAAAATTTTCGAATGTGCAGCAATTTCCCGCTATTTTCGTAGGCGAACATGCTTTGTAAATTCCATCAATTTTTTTTCAACAGTTTGTTTGAGATGATGTTATTTTTTTTAAATACGTACTGTTATGATTTTTGCCATAATTTCCGTCATTTCGTTTTTCTACTGTAATTTTCCCGTTTGCAAAACTTCGTTTTCCCGACTATTTGAAGCGGTTTAGTAACGGTTGCTGGCTGCCGATCCATTTTTTTTGGCATTCGTAGCCATTTTTGTGCGTGCGTCAAAGGATAGGGAAATTAACACCGATTTCAATTGTTTATTTCTGTCGCCGCCGCTGTTAACTTTTGCCGTTACTTTTGCCGTTATTTTTTCGTCATTGTCATTTTTCGTTGCTTTGATTTTCTGTAACCGATTTAAAAAAAAAAATTGGGGTAGCAGCGATTTGATTTTTCCCCCATTTTCGTCGTACTCGGGTATGTATATACTGCAGTTACGGTAAAACAAATAGCACTGATTTCGGGTATTATTTCTTCCAATACCGCTGAAGATGTCGCAAATTTCGTATTCTCGTCGTTTCTGATTTTTGCTGCTTGATACTGTGTTTGGCCCCGAAGATTTGATTTCAAGTATTATTTCTTTCAACGTCTTGCTTTGCTGCATGTATTATACGATTTGCCATTTTCGTACAGCCCTCCAATCAAGCTGCATTAAAATCCTTTCACATTTTTCTTTTACCAAACAGGCAGAGAAAATGACACGAAATAAAACCACACAGAGAGTGATCCACACTGTGTGACGAGGCTGTCGGAGGGTCCATTTTTTGTCCTAACAAAGCAGCCTCCTCATCCAGTCTGTCTGAACTTTTCGATCCTCATTTTCTTTGATGAAAGCTTTAAGTGAGCAGGTGTTCAAAGACACTGGGCCTGGCTCATTGTTACTGAAGTGAAACATACAACATTCCAATACATCAGCCAGTAATTATTGTCTAAGTGTCTAAGCTTACCTGTAACATGTCATGGTTAATGACGCAATGGAGACTAATGATTTTACCCGAGTTTAACGTTTACAATGTTGACCTCGATGTTTTCATTCTTTTACTTTTTTTAACAGACCCAATTATTTGTTATAATGCACAAAAATATGCCGCGCTGATACTGGCGGGTTGTCTTGGAAACCACAAAATAACCCACACTGTAAACGAACATTAAAGAAATCCATTATGGTCTTAAGATGAAGAAATGCCATCTTTATCCTTGCCGATCTTACCACATCGGACTTACATTACCATACGGAGGAAGGGTTACATGTAACTCTAATTTACAAATTAAAAACAAGGACAATATAATGTTGCATGTGACTGTATTCTGTCATATGTCTTATAATAATTTCTTATGGAAATTCGTGGTAAGTGCGGTATACTCGTATCCGCAAAGAGATTTGATTTTGAAAGTCATAGACCGATGATATGGGAACTGTCATTCATTGAAGGCATAAGCTGTCTCATCCACTACGGCAGCGTTGTTATTTTGGCCGTATGCCAAGATCCCAAGAGGACGTTTTCAGGAGGAAACCAACCAAGTACTAAGTAATCTCTGCTTTACCTCCTTAAATAGCGCAGCACTGATGTCAAGTCTCATTCAAAGCCGATGCTGGATGATCGGACTTACATTAGCAAACGTCAAAGCAAGACTACTAAATGAGTTACAGACGGACAAAATATACCTTGATAATTATGTGTCCCTGCCGATCGTTCGAAATCGGACTCACAAAAATGATGTATAAGTTTGAACAAAATTAAAAGAACATGAAGAAATGTCGCATGCAATAGTAAACATGTCGCATGTCTTACATCCCTGTTTTTTCGACAAGCCTTTTGCTTACATTACACTTTACTCATTCACATTACATGCCTTGGTTTTTACCAGAAGTTCTTTTGGAAGATAAACCTCTCGAAGATGTGTAGCAATTTCCGTTCGTTGACGAATTTAAAGAGTTGACGGTAGTTCTGCGGGAAAATGTCTTAAATTACGTCTTATCTTACCTGTAACCCGTCACAGTTAATGACACAATAGAAATTAACGATTCCACCCAATATTTCCAATGTTTACCTTAAGTTTCATTGTCTACTTTAAAAAAAACCCAATTATTTGTTATAATGCACACAAAAATGTGCAGACACTGATAATGCCTTGAAAACCGCTTAATAACTCACACACTGTAAATGCACATTGAAGAAATTCATTATGACTTTAAGATGACAAAGATGCCATCTTCATAATACCTGCCGATCCTTCTAAATCGGACTTACATAGACATACGTCGGAGGAGGGCTACACGTTGGCCCTTTACCTAAATCTAACAAGGGAAATAATAGTGCTGCATATGACTGTAAACGTGTCGCATGTCTCACAATAACTCCTTTGGAAATTTATGATAAGTGTGGTACACTCATTTTAATTATGTGCACAAAAAAAAAATGATTTTGAAAGTCACAGAACGATAATATTAAACCATCACACATTCCAGGTATTAGCTATCCATTTCACTACCGCAGCGCTGGTATTTTGGCCGTATAAGCTCTGTTTTCCTCCTTGACTACTGCAGTACTGATTGTCAAGTCTCATGACTTGATGATCGGACTTAGGTTATCAAAGGTCAAAGTAGACTACCACATAAGTAACTTAGGGATAAAAGGTACTTAATAATTATGTTACCCTGCCGATATTTCCATATTGGACTTGCATAAATGATGCATAAACAGTTACAAGAACGTAAACAAATTTAATAGGAAACATGCATCGTGTGTCTTATAGCCATTATACGTACATTATTTTACTCATATACATTAATACAATTGTTTGCCAACTGTTATTTTAAAGCAAATTCCGTTATTTTTTTTAGGCGAAAATACTTAGTCCCACTAATTTATTTGCTGTAAAATCTGTCATTTTTTACTACCGGTTTCTGGGTTGAGATGGTAGTTATTTTGCTGTTGTTAAATCCCGCCATAACTTTAAAGGAAAAGTTCTCGTTATTATGCAGCAACTTCCGTTATTTCCGTATAACACTTATTCCTGCGGGAAAATGCTGTTCCAATTGCTATAGATTCCGTCGTTTCTTTTAACAGTTTTTGTTTGGTTCGAGATGGTAATTTTTTTTTAAATCAAATAAACCGCTGTGCTTTGCCGTAATTTCCAACTTTTTTTTTTTTTTTTACTGTAATTTTCGCGTTTGCGTTTCCGACTGTTGGAAGCTTTGTAACGGTTACTGCCGATCATAATTTACGGTATTTGTAGCCAATTTTTGCATTGCATCGAAGTTGGAAAATTAACACCGGAATTCATGTGTTTATTTCTGTCTCTCCTACTGTTGATTTTTGCCGTAATTTCGGTTCATCATTTTCTGTATTTCGTCGCTTTGATTGGGATATTTCCGTAACCGTTTTCTTTTTAGTTTGTGTGTAACACCGATTTGATTTTTTTCTCATTTTCGTCATACTCGTAACGTTTCTTTTAACAGGTATTTTTTTTGGTTCGAGATGGTAATTTGTTTGAAATCAAACACAGCTGTGATTTTTGCCGTAATTTCCAGCATTTTGTTTTTCTACTGTAATTTTCGCGTTTGCAAAACGTTGTTTTCCGGCTGTTGGAAGCGTTGTAACGGTTACTGCCGATCATAATTTACGGTACGGTAGCCGATTTTTGCATTTCATCGAAATTTACACCGATTTCATGTGTTTATTTCTGTCGCTTCTACTGTTAATTTTTGCCGTAATTTCTGTTCATCATTTTCTGTATTTCGTCGCTTTGATTTGGATATTTCCGTAACCGTTTTGTTTTTAGTTTGTAGGTATCACCGATTTGATTTTTTTTTCCATTTTCGTCACAGTAGCAACTTTTTTTCAAGACTGATTTCAAGTATTATTTCTTTCAACGTCTGCTTTGCCGTTCACATACGAGTTGTCATTTTCGTGAGCCGAAACGAAAGTTGAATTAAAAACCTTGCATTTTTACTTTTACAACATGCAGAGAAAATGACACGAAATAAAATCACGCCACACATAGAAAGCAGTCCACACAAAGCTGCAACAAACCAAATTCCCTGGTTTGTCAACATACAACATTTACAATGGAAATATATACACTTCATTCTCTGCCATGAATTGAGGTATATCAAAAGTGAAGCTCCTTCTCGAACAATAACATAAACATTTCTTCAATAAATCTATAAATTTATACAAGTATAATGTGTGATCTTTTTGATCATCAGTCTCTATGTTGTGCCCTCACTGTATGCTCACACTACACATTTAGCAATTATAGAGAAGACAATAGGCGCTTTTACAGACGGTGTTAATCCCAGATTATACAAACAATCTTTCATTTCCAATACACGCGCGTTTGCATCGTCATCTTAACAAAGAACTCCTTCAGTAATTAGTGCTAATTATTAACTTCCAGTTTTCTCTTTATGGCTATTTATTGAGTGGCTTAATTCTTTGAATTTTTTTGGTTCAAGGCTAATTTGACTTTTCAAGTTCTCATGTCAAATCCAGAAGTCTCTCGAGTCCTTTGCAGGAGGGGGCCTCTTGGAAGTCGGCGCTACTAATATGCACCGAAGAGGATATCCCTGAGAAGCGGCATTGACATGTCAACGTCACTGACCTTAAGTTTGCTTTAATGTTCAATTTCCACAAATGTTTAATTTCACGTGCGAACGCAATGTCACTGCACGTACTTTACTTATTCCCTTACAAATGTTTAATTTCTCACGTGCGAACGCAATGTCACTGCACGTACCTTAATTATTCCCTAACAAATGTTTAATTTCTCACGTGCGAACGCAATGTCACTGCACGTACTTTAATTATTCCTTTAAAAAGATTTTAATTTCTCACGTGCGAACACAATGTCACTGCACGTACCTTACTTATTCCTTTGCAAATTTGAATTTAAAACGTGCGAACGCAATGTCACTGCACGTAACTTACTTATTCCTTTGCAAATTTTAAATTTTAAACGTGCGAACGCAATGTCACTGCACGTACCTTACTAATTCCTTTGCATATTTTAAGTTTAAACGTGCGAACGCAATGTCACTGCACGTACCTTACTTATTCCTTTGCAGATTTTAAATTTTAAACGTGCGAACGCAATGTCACTGCACGTACCTTACTTATTCCTTTGCAGATTTTAAATTTTAAACGTGCGAACGCAATGTCACTGCACGTACCTTACTTATTCCTTTGCAGATTTTAAATTTTAAACGTGCGAGCGCAATGTCACTGCACGTACCTTACTTATTCCTTTGCAGATTTTAAATTTTAAACGTGCGAACGCAATGTCACTGCACGTACCTTACTAATTCCTTTGCATATTTTAAGTTTAAACGTGCGAACGCAATGTCACTGCACGTACCTTACTTATTCCTTTGCAGATTTTAAATTTTAAACGTGCGAACGCAATGTCACTGCACGTACCTTACTTATTCCTCTACAAATTTGAATTTTAAACGTGCGAACGCAATGTTTCTGCACGTACCTTACTTATTCCTTTGCAGATTTTAAATTTTAAACGTGCGAACGCAATGTCACTGCACGTACCTTACTTATTCCTTTGCAAATTTTAATTTTAAACGTGCGAACGCAATGTCACTGCACGTACCTTACTTATTCCTTTGCAAATTTTAAATTTTAAACGTGCGAGCGCAATGTCACTGCACGTATACCTGAAAATGATTGTTATCGTGCCCGCTCTTGAACATTTTATACCCCAAAGAAATTATGTATCCGGGCACCATGCCAGTGGATCGTTTAAATATCACAAAACGATTATGAAATCAGATTTCAATTTAAAAGCAAAATTTCTGATACCGACAAAAATACACCAGTACTTTTAATTTCAGGAATAAAATTATTTAACAAGGCAGAAGGCACAGTGTCATCGATCATCATGCAATCTGCGTTTTAGTCTTATTTAAACTGTTTCATGAAAACTCTGAAACTTTTAGGGTATGATGGCTTACGTAGAATTCAATACTTTAGGTAGCCTACTCTCTGGGGTTTCTGTAAAGGCTATGTAAAAGTGTGATCTTTTCGAGCCAAAAAAGAGGGAAGATTACCTATATGGGTATGAACGGAAACCGATTCCGTTCACAATTCCTACACCTTATGTCATGACAAATAAGTCGAGTTAACGCCCAACCCCCTCCCCCATCCCCACCCATTATCGCGCTGCTTTCAGGCTCGATGTGCGCATGCTTGCAGCAGGTTGTGCTTGTTCCTAATATAGGCCCTATCATTTGCTAACATTTATCTAGATTTTTTTGCCGATAATTATTCGGAGCATGGTATTGGTTCACGAAATCGCGTGAGTAAAGTTTCTCCGGTATGAAAAAAATGACCTTGAATTTAATAAGACCTAGAGGGGAAGATTTTTATTTGACAGTTTTATTTTAGATTTTTATTAGTACGGATGTATTACGTACGAACATGATAGTATCAAGTAAGCAGGTGATAATATTAATTTACGCACGTATGTAAAATAATCATGTTCGCACACGATAATATTACATACGGATACGTATTATAGTGAACTAGTGATGAATATAGGGCGTACGTACGTGATCATACATCACGTACAACTAGATACGCAATATTATTGGGCACATATGTAATTAAATAACGTGCGTACGTGATTATATTACGTACGTAATTACGTAGTGATAATATTACATTACGTACGTACGCAATAATATTGCGTACGTACGCGATCATATAATATTAGGTACCTACGCAATATACATACGAAATCAAAAACGTACTTATTATTACATACATATGTGAAAATATTATATTATGAAGGCCTACGTACACAATATTATTACGTACGCAATAATTACGTATGCAATATTATTGTGTACGTGATCACATAATATAACGTACCAACGTAATATTGCCGAGTGCATACGAAATACAAACACGTACGGGAATGATTATATTGCGTATGCACTTATCATCACTTACTTACGTAATAATAGTATATTACGTACAAAATGTACGTCCGCAATATAATTGCATACGTACGTGACTGAAAACTTAATTATATTATCAAATGCGAACGTGATAACATCATGTACGTACGTAATACGAAAATCAAATATTCAAGTCCCATATATCCCCTAGCCTCTAGGTCTTGGTATGTATTTGCATAAGGTTTTACTTTCATATTTTGGCTTAGATTTTGTTCAGAGAATGTTCCATCACCAAAATGAAAAGACGGTAAAACGCGGTAGAGGTTTACGTTCTAAACGCGTTCGAATTTCGATGGTATTAGATCGAATTTAAATCGAATTCCTGAGCCTAACCAGACACTATTCCCTATCACACACTTCTAGCCTAAGCAACTGGCTGCTTTGCGCTGCTGCATAACAATGCACGCTAGCTGCCTCTGCACCCCTCCAAACTTTACAAAATCCCAATTTATTTCTTGGTTATACACTTTTCCCCAGATTGTTCATACTTTTTTTTAACATGTTTAGGTCCCACTTTTCCCCAGAATGTGGAGTTTTATAAACCAGGAGATCAATGTGACAATGAAAGAGACACTATCACAGGTTTTCTCTATCATCAATGTCCCCATTTTTAAAATAAATTGAAAGTACTGGTGTAGAGTATAGCGATGGTATTTGAAAAAAAAATCAGGGACAAGAGTTTGCAAAGGATAGTTTCCACTGAAATGCAACCCGGCTTAGAAAAAAATAGTAATTATAAATAGCTGTAAAGATTATTGTGAGATATAATTTTTTTTTACAACATTTAGTTAATTTCAAGGAGTTTGAAAAGGATAGTTTCCACTGAAATGCAACCCGGCTTGAAAAAAATAGTAATTATAAATAACTGTAAAGTTTATTGTGAGATTTAATTTTTTTAAAACATTTAGTTAATTTCAAGGAGTTTGAAGGATAGTTTCCACTGGAATGCAACCCGGCTTGAAAAAAATAGTAATTATAAATAGCTGTAAAGTTTATTGTGAGATTTAATTTTTTTACAACATTTAGTTAATTTCAAGGAGTTCTTCGTTTCAGGTGACAAACTAATTTTTCTGCACAGTATTCTCAGCTTGCAAAAATGTTTGAAGAGTCAAAACTTTCTGGGATTAACGGATACTATAGCCACGCCCACTGTTTTCCTTTTCAACGTGCGAACACAGTGTCACTACACGTACCTAACTTTAATTCCTTGGTAAATTTGAATTTCTCACGTGCGAACGCAATGTCACTACACGTACCTTCTTATTCCTTTACAAATTTGAATTTTAAACGTGCGAACGCAATGTCACTGCACGTACCTTACTTATTCCTTTGCAAATTTGAATTTCTCACGTGCGAGCGCAATGTCACTGCACGTACATTACTTATTCCTATGCAAATTTGAAGTTTAAATGTGCGAACGCAATGTCACTGCACGTACTTACTTATTCCTTGGTAAATTTGTATGTCCACGTGCGAACGCTGTGTCACTGCACGTGCCAGATCTTAACATTTTTATGCAATATTAAACGATGTCTTGCACAATAAATACATATAATTCGAACATGTAACATAAAGACATACCTTGTGCTCATACTTGGCGCTGATCTTGGTGCAAGACAAGTGATATGGTCAACACCAACCACTAACACACATGTTAAATTAAAATAAACCTACAGAACTAAGCTCAAAGTTTTACCAAATTAAATTACAGGCAATGCAGAAAACCGTACAGTGAAAGTGTATGTGTGAGCGTGAGAAGCACAATGACAGTCAACGCTATACTGAAACAACTAGTCCAAGATGCGGCCCAGCACGCTTCACCGTAGTGATCAGTGAGGCATGAATGTAACAATACGACCACATACATGTATTCTAAACACGTTATTTGCAGGATTGCATCCAGCGCAAGCTTTTGAGACGAAAGAATGCTAATGACGTAATCCTAATAATGGGCGCGCTGCTGGTTGCTGGCAGTCCGTGGCGCGGCTTATGAAATCGAGACCGACTGTACCTGCGTTCCAAAGCACCAAATGTTCTATATTGGCCACACAAAGCATATTTAAGAAGGGTGGACACCAAGCAAGTTGTACTTTATTTGCATAAATAGAAATGGCCGCTGTGTCATGTATTTATCCATATATCCTTTCTTACAAACTCATTGATAATATGAGGAAATATCCAAAATAGCTATACCATTATGATCTTATGCGCGCATTTCCCCCTCAGATTTCATCAAACTGACTTATACAGTAGTCTTCAAACCTGAGGCGATGAGCTTAAAATTTTTGACATTGACATTATTATAAATAACCGGAATCTCTTATATATTTTTGGGGATTTCTTCGAACATGAACTTATTCAAGACATTTACGTTATGCAGCCCTTTGCCTAACTTTTAGCCCAATTCCCGGACACGTCTTATTGGGCTAAATATCCGTGACGATGAGACGTGAACAGACTGTCAAATATTTAAAAAGGATACTTTAATAAATCAGAAAATTCGCTGAAATAAAACACAATACTTCAGCTGCATTGCACCCCTAACTTTTTTTCTTTAGAGTGCCCGAATTTGCCTCCCCCCATTTTTTTTTTTAAATGGCCGTTTCAAATTTGATAAAGCCAAAAGTAGAAACTTGCCCCATTTCCCTACTTTTCGAGTTCTTTTACTTTTTGAACGACCCGCCAAGTACGTGTGCAGAGCCACAATACAAGCGTCTGATAGCTGTGCGCGTGCACGTACAGTTTTGTGCGACTCCGCGCCCCAGCCAATCGGACCTGCCGTTAGAAGTTGTGACGTCCTTTAGAATAGAAATTAATTGGTCAATAGCTGCCATGTGTTTGTTGTAAAACATCCGGTTACCAAAGACACAATTAGAAGGCGCCCGCTGAATGGTCAGAATCTGGAGGTCAAGACGCAGTGTTGTCGGTTTTGCATAATCGGCACGCATTATCTTAGACGCATGCCGTATACAAGGCTCTATTCCATGGACTAAAACATGCCTTGATTGCAGAAGATTGTTTTGAATACGCTTAAGATTTTAACAGTACGCAGGGTTAGCGGCAAACAAGTCCGCTTAGTTTCTTTAAATCAAACTCGCATACTTTGAAACTCTATAATAAAGTTTTGGGGTCAAAGTTCAAGTGTGGTCATAAATTGGGTTATAAGGGTCAATATGCTCTTGTGGAAAAGGTGGGTAGTGTGTATACCCCGCCCCTCCCCACTCACAATGAAAGTGATGCTACAAAAACATTGCACTTTCTTTCTTCAAATACGAACAAAAAATAGTGTCTGCAGGCCACATTGCGCCCGAGCCCAGATGCAGTTTCATTTCGAGATTCTTAAATCGATTTCGTCCTTTTTTCCCCTATTTGTAATTTTTTTCATGTGTAATCTCCAAGGGCTTCACCGGTATCATCTCTCTCCTTTTCAGGCATTGTGCGGACAGATTAAACGTAGGAGTATTCTCCTTTCGTGTCGTGAAAGAGTCCTTTTGAAAGCACAGAGTTCAATCCGTCACCTGAGACCTTTTTCATGGGGTTCCGCCCTCTGTTGTCGACACTCGACACCCGACACCCGATAATGGCTCACTTTGAAAAGCCCAGGCCAAATAACAGATTACGATCATCTAACATCGTGTATTCATAAAGAGAGTATCATCGGGACGATAATTGTCCGCGGGAATAATCGGTCAGGTAGCCGCGCACAGTGCGAGCAACAATGAATTGTAGCTTTTTTGTTGTCGCAAATCCCTTCACTAAATTCAAAACAGAGCCTGAATCCCGTTACAGTACTTTCGCTTTCATTTCTGAAAAGAAAGCAGATTGTAATCACATTAAAGGTAGAGTACATCATTTTGTCAGTTGTGCATTTTTCTTTTTCGTTTGAAACGACAAAAGTGCTCAAAATACTTAACAACTAACCTGGTGAAGTTTTAGCTCAGTGAGCGCTGTAGGCTTATATTCCGAGAAAACGATATTCTTTAGGAACTTGATTTCAATTCAAAAGTTGCCGAGTCATGTTTTGAATTGCGCCCGAAATCAGCGTCCGGGACACGTTCTCATTCAGGCGATTGCAGCTTAGCGATGTCACTCGCTGAACTGACGAATAATAGCGACCGCGCGCGCGTGCACGTCGTGTCAACGCCGTTCACGGATTCGCCGAATTGATCGAATTAAACACGCAAAAATAAAGAAACATTTCCAAAGATGTGTCTTTAGACACATCTTGGAAATGACCTTTTTTTGTTGTTTTCTTCAAATTGACCAGAAAGAATCATATCACAGGAGTTTAGTGCCATTACTAACTTTAAACAAAGATTTTCAACATAATTTCGTCAGTTACTTTTTGGATAGCTACACATGATGTAGGCCCTACTCTACCTTTAATGAGTGGTACTGCAGATGTAAGGGAGCTCGAGAGGTATGTGAGAGCTCTTTGAAAAATTGACCGTTCAAAAACCCCTTTTCCCATCCATAATTCGTTTGCGAGGGACCTTTAAAGGTATATAGGATCATTGCTCTTTGTGCATTAATTGTTTTCATCGGAAGCAACAAAATTGCTGAAAATCTTAAGTAGGATGCATAGCAACTAACATGAAGTTTTACCTCAGTGGCTACTCTACATTTTGAGGAGACACAGAAAACATATGCACAATTGTTTTGAATCTCGTAACTAGATTCCATTGCTAACCTGCGTTAAAAAAAAGTGTGACTGCTGGCACACTTTTTTTCCAAAGCAACCTTCTATGATAACTTTCTTTCGATCGAAACTAGTGCCGTGACCTCGTGGTCTGGAGCATTGAATTCGTGGTCTGTGGGTAATTCTGCAGGTTGTGGGTTGGAGTCCAGCGTGGGGTTTATGTTGCGTGTGCCCTTGGGCAAGGCACTTTGTCATTCATTGCTTCTCTCAACCCTTGAGCAAATGCATGAAATGGGTACCTGTGAGGGCAGAGATTGTTATTGTGACTGATTCTAGCTGTTTTATGCCGAAATGGCAGCATCGAGCTGTATACTCCCCAGGGAGCTGAGATGTATTTGGAATGTTTCATTGGCTCAATGTTCAGGGGTAATAATAATGTAAAGCGCTTTGATCTTAGTTAAAAGCGCTATATAAAAACCGTTATTATAATAAGTATTATCATAGCCTAAAAGCCGATGACAAAATGAGACACTCCCAACGTAAGGCTTGATAGCGCAATTGGTAAAGCGCTTATGCCACCCTTAGTATTTCAAATCCAAGTGAAACGAATTTCTCTCCGAGTAAAGTTTCACTTTTATATGTAAATCATCAAAAGTAAGCCGCGATGGATATTTTTTTTAAATTAAATTAAAATATGTTCTCCCTTTCCTTATGACGACAGATTTTCAAGACAGTTCCGGGTTCCGATTCTACTACACGCCAACCTTACGGCAACATGACGCGGGCATCTTTTTGGCGGGAGTTTTCTCCATGTGGTGGCTGGTAATCCCGCCCAAACAAGAAGAGTTCGTATCAAAAGGCTGGTGCCTCGAGGAGTGCACAAAACTGGTATTCTACATAATGTTATTGCTTTAATGAATTCTCATAGTTCAGTGTACAAAAATGTACTTGATCTGCTGAAAAGAGTATCGTTGAATGGATGTGCCCTGCTAAAAAAACATGAAAGAAAATAGAGTTTTAAACGAAAACATGCTACATCTATAGCACTCTATAGGGTTAGTCAAAAAGAAAGTGACCTAATTAGAAAACATATTAAAAAAAAATGGCTCCATTTAATAAAATCAACATAGGGATAAAGTACATTTTATAGCCTAGTAACTATCAAAATATTTGCTATAAACTATGTTCACAACTTATGTCTATTTTAATAGAAACATAATAAAAATCAGCTATCCACCAATGATCATCTACCGTTTAATGAAACAAGGACGTTTTCCTGCCTTCATGAATGGACGAAAATTTGCCCAGGAACGAAAACAGACAAAGTCACCATCATTATTTCAAAAACAAATTCTTCAGATTCAAAACACAAGATCTGACAGTAAAAACAATGTTTCAGTCTTGACAAAAATGAGTAAATTCTCATTTGTATCTGGAAACCTGGGTGTAATCTTTGGTTCTCACACTCAGCTCAATTGGCATTCCACGGAGAGGGGTACAAATGGATTCTTTTAGTAAAATACATAAAATACAATTATGCATAAATGGATAAATTTCAGTAATTCCCTAGCCTTTTCAAATCATTGGAAGAACAGGCTCGTATAATCTTTAATACGAGCGGATAATAGCATGCTGTCAGGTTTGTGTCATAGGGCCTACACGAAACATTAAAATAATTATGCAACGGAATCTTGGTCCATCCAAAATGTTGTTGCATTAATTCTTGAAGTATTGATTTCGTCTCAATAATTATATTCACAGTACTTCCCTCCCAAAGGAATCAAGATTTTTGCTACAATGGCACATACACACATCTCTGGTGAGCATTACTGTTTCATGAACTTCATTTTATGGTTGACGTGCATTAACTGTGGCCGGTTAGGCTCCTAGTGTCCCGTTTATCAAGGGTGGAGTGGGGAAGGTCCTTCAGTCATAACATACCCTTTTCTTTTTTTATCAATGTCAACTATTTCCCTGAAACAAAAGCCCCCCCCCATTTTTTTTTAAATCACTGGTTTAAACGGCATTTTGGTCTTTGTAGGCCTGTGTATTGACTTCAACATCTAAGCCGTATAGAGATCAGATCGGCCAATGTACGATTGAGCTGGCTGTATGACAAATAATGTCTGTCTTGTATGAAATTCTCGTTCAGTTGAATAAAAAACACAATATGTTTTTGGGGAGTCGGGTTGGTGTTGCGGTACTTTCTTCGCCTTCCACCGCTGTGACCCGCCTTCCACCGCTGTAACCCGGGTTCGAATCCTGCCTGTGGATTGCGTTTTTAGGTCCCTGCCTAATTTCGTGGGTTTTCCTCAGAATTCTCTTCTGGGCTTTTCCTCCCACCTCTAAAACTGAAATTTCTTCGCATTGTCTTCTCTTTACTGGGACCCATGGGAGATCAGTAGATTCCACTGAATGGGATACCCAGTTAAAATAAGAAATGAATACATTTGTCAACTCTTGATGATCCGGAAGGGACCGTACACCGCATTATGTTGACCATACTTCCACCATGTTATAGATAAAATGCACTTCGTCCATCACGGCCACTAATGAAGCCACTGATGTTTTTTTCACAGGTAAAAAGCTCAGATTTCGTCAGTTTCGAGACGGCAAGCTCTTCGATGAAATAATTAATGAGGACAATTTCGACTTTGACTTCCAGGTCAGTCATTCCCCCCCCCCCCCAAAAAGCGGTTAAAGTTGGTATATACGTACTTTTTCACAATTTTCTTTTTCGAACGACATTTAAACGAATATTGCCCTGTAACACATAAATTTGCTTGTTTGTATTTGCAGGCCTTTATACAGTTTTAAAAAGGGGTTTTAAACGGCGCACTCAAGTTCAGAAACTGCGCACATCATTCAGAACGAATAAGGATCATCTCGCTCTTAATTAAAAAAAAGAAAGTTGAAATTAATTCATTGACTACTTGTCGTGGGCCGATTTTTTTGTGCGAAGTCTCATTGGAAAGCTCATAACTAATGTAATGCTAGAAAATTATCAATTCAATTTGAAAATCTATTTTTGAAGGTGCCACACCCAAAAAGCACGGATACACCAACTTTAAGACGCTTTCAATGAAACCAATAATAAGCAAAAAACCTTTTTCGCCATTGTATCTGTCTTTATTTTATTCTCAATAAGGAATTCTAACAGTAGCCTAATCGTTGAAAATAATTTGTAGAATTTTCCTAACTGTGATTTTGGGTCAGTTGGTATAAAAAGAAATTTGATTAGGTATTTCAAGTATGTCTTGTTAAAAAGTAATTTTGTTAAACTGTTGGTTTTTTTTCTACAGGAAATACAACTTCTTGAAAATGAGAAAACGATTATGCCTGTGAGTATATCTGTACTATTTTGTTCACTTACATTTCTGCATATACGGATCTATATGCCGTCGACTTGATTCAGTGGAGAACCCAAGATTTGGCCGGGGGGGGGGGGATTGGGGGCTCACACATTTTTGTTCAATTGTTTTTTAAATAAAGTTGAATTAAAAAAAAAAAGTTGCCCAAAACTTTTGGCCGAGGAAATTTTTTTTTAGGGACGGACTATTGTGACGTTGGTGGCGCCATTTACACCCCTATTACACTACTCGAAAATAGGCCACACACATATCAACAGGGCCAAAACGTGGGACTAAAAACAAAAACTGACCAACTGGGGGCTCAAGCCCCCGAGCAACCCCCCTTGGGTGCGCCACTGACTAGATTATCTTCAAGTCCGTTGGATTTAGGCATTTGTCTGGTTTTCCATTACCGAATCTCAAAGTCATTTTGCTGGGTCAAAAAAGTGTACCAAGTCAAGTCAAAGTTTGAATCATTTTACTGCTTTTGTTCAACAGGGAGACGTCATGTTAACAGAATGTACATTCAAGACGACTGACCGGACTAGTATAACATATGTAAGTTTATATGAAAGTTATTTTTTATTTCCATTTTCGACAGCGTAAAAAAAATCCTGGAAGAAACAATATAATTTGAAAAAAAACCACAGTTTGTGGAACACAATTTTGCAATCAGCCAAGCTGTACATTCTAACCGTTTGTTGTAAAAACAAGAAAATATTTTCGTCACTAAAACTTTAGTAAAACTTTAAAAATACGAGGTCACAAAAACAACAACAAAAGAAACGGAAATACACAGTAATTACAGACATTTATTTAAAACATTTATAAATAGTTCTACCAATATATTTGCCTCTTTCTTACACTTACATTTCCATTTGCTACAGTACACCTATGGTATAACTTTGTTCCATTTTTATAATTTGCTAAGGGTGGATGGGGGAGAACCGACGAAATGTGCCTGTCCATTCCCTTCTACTACCCGAGGATTGACAACTTCGGCGACTGCCTGTCCACCTACCAGCCCGTGGAAGTGCTGAAACGGCTCGGCTACCAAAACGCAAGGTTGTATTTATTACAACTTTGTGCTCTGCTATAGATCAATTGATTACAACTGACTTTGATAGATTTTATATGGACTCAACACACGCAATACATTCATATTTTACAGGTTTTTTTCGTTCTTGGATGGGCAGTTCTGCTATAAGCAAGTCAGTGGCAGAGTTGTAACCAAGTCATTTTTTTTCCAAGTCAAGTCAAGTCCCAAGTCAAATTTTAGCAAGTCAAGTCAAGTCCCAAGTCATTTTTTCCCCAAGTCAAGTCAAAAAATTGCGATTCGAGTCCGACTCAGCGACTCGAGTCAACAACACTGGTCAGTGGTTTAGTCAAATTTTCCAGCGTACCCTTAGTTATGATTATATTGGGATATACCAAACTCTGAAAAAAAAACGACCAATGCATCGATTCTAAAACTGGACCTAGTCTGATCATATCTAGTCTTATCACATAAATCATTTAACATGACTGCATTTTGCCCCCCCCCCCCCAAAAAAAAATCCAGACTGAAAATTTCAACTTCAAGTGTGAGTAATTGTTTTGTCTTTTCATTTGGCCTCATGCAGTGACGATTGGTCTTGGGGAAAGACGTTATTTTGATTCCCAGACGCATTGCTTTGCTAAATAGGAACTGACATACGAATTCAAGGGGAATTTAAGTAAAATCACTTCTTGAACCAAGACTGTACTTGACGTATAATATAGTGTTTTTTTCTCATGCACAAAGTAATTACTGCAGTTTTAATCAACATCTAACGCACTTATATCCAACCAATAGTGACTTGCCTGTGGAGCTGGACCAGGCCAGTTCTATCAAGGCATTCGAAAGTTTCAACTGGACGGATCCCGATTTCGTCTCCAAGTTCAAAGAGGCCGTCAACGACGCCCACCTGTATTTCCGATGTGACAACGAAACCAGACTGGAGCAAATGGTAATTACATCTTGCATCAAATGAATGTTTCACAAAAAGCAGGCTGGTTTATGGGCAAATGTAGGAAGCAAACTTCGTCACCAGTTAAAAAAGAAAAAAAAACCTCATACAACGGTTTTGCTTTTGGTGCATGGTCATTTTAGATCTTCCCCTTAAACCTCAATATCACTTGCACCCGACAAATATAGTCGTGTTCCCTTACGTGGCGCACTTCGAAGCTTATACCCAACTTTCCTCGTGTAGTGTAAATTCATGCAGTAAAATACTAGTACTTTTATCTTATTAATGCTTGCTATTTAACCTCTGTGAACAATTTCGGTTTCATAAACGGTGGCGTCCTGAAATTGGGCACAAATTGGCGGAGTGTTCCCTAACGTGGCGCACTTAAATAAATCCCGTAAAATTCCAAATTAACATTTAAGAATTTCGGTAAACTTGATAAATTCTGATAAACAATTATTATCTCTAGTTACATACCCAACCAGATGTTTGTCAGATTTGTTTTCTTCTTATTTTTGGGGGCATTTTCAAAGGGTTCAGTTTGCACTTGAACATAAAATAGGAAAATCACGCCAAAATAAATTTTTCTTCTAACTTTGTAACGGGTAAATAAACTCGCGCTTTACAGACATGGAATTTACTGGGTAAGTGCAGCCATGAAGCAAGCTATAGGCCTATTTAGGCTCAGTAAATAGCTCCTTCCGATGTGTACAGGGTAATTAAAAATAAGAAATCCAAATGTCAGGACTATTGTTTTAATGAAGTTCTCATGTAGCACTTTCAAAATCTAGGATATGACAGCCCAATTCATAAACTTTCTTGTAGTACAAGAATCATTCAAATCACGTATGTACTTTTCAAGTTACGGAATTTTAAACACAACCACCGTTTTAAGGTTCTGTCCACGGATCACCAAAAAGTTCAGAGTTCTTTCAGCAAAACGAAAACAAATCACAAAAGGATGGGTGTGAATTGTTTTCGTTTTGCTAAAAGAACGCACACCTTTGTGATCCGTGGACAGAACTTTAAAACGGTGGTTGTGTTTAAAGTTCCGTAACTTGCAAAGTACGTGAGTGATTTGAATGATTCTTGTACTTAAAAGAAAGCTTATGAATTGCAGGCTTTCATATTCTAGATTTTCAAAGTGCCACATGAAGACTTTCACTAAAACAATGGTCCCGACATTTTGGTTTCGGTTTTTTTTTACTCACCCTGTATAGGTCTATACCGTCCATGCGACTGATCATCCGCTACCAGACTATTACACCAAGATTACAGACCTTTCTGTTTCTACTTTCACCAGGACCCATTTGCCGAGTGGAAAACTCCCCAAATCGAGTATCCAGTCGACGATGACAACAGTGTATGCTGATGTGACGAAGACTGATAAATCATCACCAGCTCCAAACAAACTGCGACCAATGAACACCAGAAATTTGGCATCTGTTGCTCATATCGTAGTGGCGTAGTGAGGACTTTTCAGTGTGCAGCCCGCGAATCCTTTTTTTCCCCAAACGACATCCGCTTTCCATCTTCTGATTGATCCATTACATGCATATCTAATGCATTGTTCTCCATAACTCAAACTTAAGATAGGCTTTACGTCTTGTGAGAAATGTTCCTTCATCACTTTTATTTAAATGGTAAAACGTGAAGAAGTGAAAGACGCTCACTGAGATTCGAACTCGGAACACCTGATTAGAAGTCAGGACTTCTTCAAACCAGTCCACGAATGAGCTGCCAATCGTCAGTGATTTAAACACTATTATTCCTTGTTATATTACTTATTCTCTGGACATCATGAATATGCATGACGCAGACAGAGCGCCCACTTTTGATATTGTCCGATCTCATTTGGGAAAAAAAAAATCGCGTGCGGTCCGGGGTTGGGGGGGGGGGAGGGCAACAACATTTTATGGGAGGGCAGCAAGGGCGGACCTATAAAAAAAGTTGTCACAAAATTTCCATGGCGCCGACTGGCCAGCCTGGTGCTGTAATTTCGAAAAGCAGGGGGGGGGGGACACTTTGGACGTAAGAGAGCGCTCTTCTTCATTATCAATTCATTTAGATTTCATAAATCCCTAGGGTTAAAGGCATATAGAATCAAGTAAAAAAACTAGTCATCTACATTGTTCTTATGGTTCTAAAAAAAAAAATAAAACCTTGGTCGAGGGGCAAATTACTTCCTCCTTCCTTGCATGACAATCCTCAGGTATAGTCTTAATGTTGATGTAATTTTGTACAAAATGAAAGCGCTGTCCATTATTTCCACCAAATACTTTTCAGTGAACATGAACAGATAAAAAGTTTTTTTTCACCTGTTAATTTTAGGACCGTATCGAATTATAGGCACCTACTTGTTTTTACTAATAATAAATGCATCGAGATACCCTTCTGTAATAATTGGCTTACTATTCTGACAATTTGTTTCTCTATGAGCAAAACAGTTGTATGATATATATAGGGCTAAAAGTAAGCTTATTAAAAAACAGGATGTATAAACGGATTATTATTCATAAAATTGCACTAAGAATACAATTAAAGATTTTCAGAGCAATACAGTCGGTTTCCTTGATTTTTATTTGTTATGGTCGCACTTCAAGGAATTATCAGCACTAGTTGAGTGCGAATATTTTCTAACACGCCTGAAGTAGTCCGTGGGCCGAGAGGTCGAAAACGCTTTAGTTTTCGAGATCTGGTTCCCCGATTTTTATAAAACTTTTCAGACATGTAGATTATGGTGTATCCTATCGAAAAATCTTTGTTCCTTGATCCACAGTTTGTTTGGGAATGACAAAAGCAGGGCATAAAAACGCCGAAAATTCTTCGTGAGGGAAAAAATTCGGCGAACCAGACTGCCTGGCGAGCGAAAAAACGGCCTCGTCCCACGGACTATAAGGATGCTAAATCAGCACCAAAGGTGCACTCACCATAAAAGCACTAAGAATTGTCAAATAGTGAACCTTCAGGTACTATGTTTATTCCTTTTAATTTTTTTTTTTTTTTAGAGTGCAATAATGAGAGGGAAAAAAATTGCTCGTAAGCGCGGGCAGCTTCTCCTGTAACAGTACTATTCCATTTGCCAGCATCTCTTCCGCACATTCCGTTCCAAGTAGCACCCCATCAAAAATAATAGCTTGAGGGCCTGATTGAATAGATGTAAACATGATGTGAACATGAGGACGTGGTTGCAGGCTCGTCGACAATTGGGCGGGGGGGGGGGGGCCAGTCCCGCGTACCATGCAGCCCCCCCCCCCCGCCCAATTGTCGACGAGCCTGCAACCACGTCCTCATGTTCAGGCCCGGACTGACCTGGGAGTATTTTTCCCTCACCAAACAATAGATGTGAGATGATGTATTGATCCCAAGTTCCTCTTGCCCCAAGAGTGGTTTGTTGGGGGTGGGGGGTTCAAGCAACCATATAAATGTATTAAAGAGTTCTGAGAGCCATACATTTGGGGAAAAGATATGGCATTTTTACCTGGCCCGGCTTTGGGACTTAATCTCAGCATCATGATGCAAGTGGGCTCGCGGGAATCATAGCGCTATTTTGCCATGTTGTGGAGGGATCGTTTTTCAAAATGGCTACTTTACCGCTTCGTGAAAAATAGAGGGCGACTAGATCAGAGAGGTTTGAGTATTTTTTAACAGAATTTTGAAGTATGGGCATTTAGCACTGGTGTGGAATTTTAATACAGGGGGGTGCAATCGTACCTACCTGTGATCTATGTCCCATCAAATGGTGGCGCCCTTTTCAACGATTGGTTGGCACCTGGACGTGTTGCATGCAAATAAAATAATATAACATTCTGCGCACCAGACGGTTCCTTGTCAAAACAAAAATACATACATTTGTACGTTCAAGGAACCGGCTGCATGCTGAAATATTAAAAACGTTATATTATAAATTGCTCCCTTTGAGTTTGGGTTGAAAAGCTTCGTTTGCCCAAGTATAGGTATGAATGAATAATGGAGAAGTGTGAAGACATAAAGTTTCCTGAGATTCCGATGGTCCATGATGAGGAAATTGCGGTAAGAAAATTTGACTTTTCTATCATCATTTTTCTTTCAATACAATAGGCTACTACTTTACTACGGTCAATAAATATAATTAAAAGATCGTTTCCTGAGATTGCAGTGTTTGGGGGAGCGACAAAACTTTCTTAAGAATAACAAAAAACGGAGGTGTCCTCAACTATTGTGCCTTCAAATTGATTTTTTTTCATCAGCCGGTCAACGCAGTGGCTAAGTATTGATTGTACGACAGCCGTAACGCAATTGTCTACTACTGGAACCAGACTATCATTCAACAGAAGGGTTTCTCGGACATTATTTCCCTTTCAAGTTTAAAAAAAAATTCTCCAAAGCCATGGTCACAGATTAGGCCTACAAAGAAGAAAATGAGATGTCTACTTTTTAAAAAGATAGTGGATATTTTGCCGGAGGTAATGACGGCAAAGATAGGGCTGAATTATAACATGTATTAAATTCCCATTGAAAGTTATGTAGCATGCTTGGTGTAGTGGTTAAGCAGAAGCTCTAGAGAGCCGGATGACTCGAGTTCGAATCCTGATCCCCGCCACAATTTTAAGGTTTTTTTTCCCCATCCCATAATAAATAAGAATATTCTTCTTTTATTATTTTAACATGTCTCAAACATTTTTTGCAGAGTATTACATTTTCTTTTTCAGATTTGTGGCTCTGGAGGATTTATTTTTAAAGGGAAATAAACTCCGAAATTATAAAATGGTCTGAATCCCATCTTGTGAATACGAGGTAACAACGATAATTTTGGCATGGAGCCAGACTAAAACTTGTCACCGGAAAATGTTTAAGTACAAAAAAACAGTAACTGCGCATGTTCAGTGCATATCCGGCAAACTAACGTTTACTAAAGGTTTGCCGTCTCCGGCAAAATATACACTGCCTTTTAAAAATAATAATGATTTGATTAAAAACATGAACATGATGAAAGTAAAAAGAAAACATTACAATTTTTTTACATTTTTTTTTAAAAATTGTGCAAAGACATGATAGAGGACATTCTGGAGTTTATGTAATATCGGTAGAGCTTGTTTAGAGCTACCAAAGAGCTCATAAATTCAAGACCAATAGATTTAACAAAAAGAAAACCTTATAATATTTTTTTCTCACTTTGTTCTTTGGCTTTTGGCTGCAGGACTGGGTGTACAGTGCAAGGAGGGAGATGCAGGTAAAGTACTAGTCCGAAAACAATATTTTGTCATGAGTCTCTACAGTGTAGTTCATTTAATCAACATTCAAAGAGAAAAGACCTGTTACGTTATTCAACAAAGTGTAGGTCAAAAAGAGTCCATTCAAAGTACAAAAGTTTTGATGTTAAACAGTTAAAGATGCGTTCCCCGGGCTATTTTTGAGTTTCACATTGAAAAAATAGATTTGTTTTTTCAATTGCTATTTTCCTTGAAATATAATAGTTATTCACTTTGGAATGAGACATCAAACGAAACAGTCCCCCAAACTTTAGTTGTGGAATTATTTCGTCACACAAATCAAATTATCGGCTGCAAGATAATAATTCGGCTCTCGCAGTGCGGGTTCTTTGTGCTCAAAAAGAAATTCATTTTCAGAGGGTTGCAGATTAGAGGGCCAAAAGGGGAATAAAGTATGTTTTTGCAAACTGAAAATTTGTTTGGAGAAAAAAAAAAAGTCCATTTCTGAAGAGCGTTGGGTATGCATCTTTTAAGATTTCAATTCAAACAAATCAGGTCCATCAAGGTTGTCACATTGTAAGTTTTCAACTTCTGGAGATTTTTTATAGACGACGCAGTCCCTGAGACTGAACAGATAAACTTACATTCACTTGCAGGAGATCGTGCCAGGTCTTTTCCTTGGACCCTATGCTGCTGCTACAAAAAGCCAAGTGAGTATATCATACGTGTGCCCCTGCGTCTAATTATTATCCGCATTTATTTTGCAAACTGAGAAAAATGAATTCTAAAATTTCTGATCTAAAAATGTAAACCCAAAGAACTTAAATATCATTATAACAAAAAAAAAAGGGGAAACCCTCCTTGATTCAAAAGGAGCCAGTTATTGGAGTTGTGGTGGAGTAGTAAGTATACGTACTATTAGTTATCCTGCGAGCGCGAGTGGAACACGGAATAATGTAGTGCGTCTGTGTCCCACCTACCACGAGGCCGAATGCCTCGTGGTATGTGGGACACAGACGCACTACATTTTCTGCGTTCCACGAGCGCGAGCGTGATAACGAATTTATCTTCAAGCAAACTTGACGCGCAGTACAGTTGGAACTAACACGGACATTCAACAGTTTAGCGTATGCAGCTGGAATGGCGCTCACATCTTGGAACAGCGGAATACGCAGAGTGCAGTATGGACCATGGCCGTGCGCGCGGTATGGTTATATGTAGCACGGCTTGTTGCCATGGATCGACCAATCAGGATCGAGGATTCAAGTTTGCTTGAAGATAAATGTAGCTGTAGCTCTATCAATTAAACAAGCTGCTCGTAAAAGATTTACAGCAATCTATAAGTTCTGTACTTTTAAATATCAATGGAACCCCCTGGACAGTGTGGTGAGAACAAACTAATTCACATTTGCTCGATGTCGATTGTGAATTTGTTTTAGTTTACTGTTCTTTGTACATGTATTACGTCATATAGTCTTATCATTGAATTGATGTGAGAGTGGGACCTTTAAAAGTAACCCCTGTTTAGATTGGATTGAATATGTACCTGTACACTTACAATGTTGTTATACCTTCAGCTGCCAGTCTTGATGGACCACGGTATCACGCACATTGTCTGCATTCGTCAGGACATCGAGGCACAGTTTATCAAGCCCAACTTTCCAGAGCGCTTTGAGTGAGGGGTGATGTACATGTGTATTGGCAATGATAGATTTCAGATTTTGTGACTATTTTAATTCTGATTTGATTATTAACCCTAACTCCCTAGTGACTTTTACTAAGCACTGGACCAAGTCCACCAAAATCCATCACTGACCCTGCTTCACAAAATGCTTTGGGACCAAATCCACTGAAATCCACCACAAGACCACCACTACTACATGTGTAGGTGGATTTAGATGGACTTGGTACATGTACTTACGGCTTGCCTACCAAAATCTCCAAAATGGGACAATGGATTTTGATGGATTGGGAAGGTTAGGGTTAATGTATTTTCAACAATCACAACAATATTCCCCCCCCCCCAAAAAAGAGAGATATACATACACTAATTAAGTTGGGGGATTGGAGCTGGCAGAAAGCCCAACCTTTTACAGGGTTGTACTTGGTCAGACCCGTACAATATACGTTGATAAATCTTCATCTTAAACTCGGGTAACACACTGAGTTTACAGTGTCTATACGTTGGTGAAGTGCAAAACCTAACATTGATTTATATCACCCCGACGCAAAATCCATCTTATGGATAAATCTTCATCTTGATCTACATGTATAGACTAAGTGAGCGTTAGATACTTCGGCCAAAATTTGCATTTCGTGAAACAATTTATGAATCGTGCATAATGATTGGGATTTCGCTCCCTGTTTTTGTCTGTAATGGATGTAATATTTGTACAAGAACTCGCAAGAAATTAATATTGGCTTTAATTAACCAAACCTTTTTGTCTCTTGTTATAGGTATTTGGTATTAAATGTTGCGGATAATGCCACTGAAAACATCATTTCCCACTTTTCAAAGGTACTAATGTAAATTATGTAATTTCTTATGAAGTGCAAATATCTCCTCCAGTTATTTAACCTATTTTTGGGGGGAAGTTAACAACTTAACAAATCAAATTTCTGCTCAAGATTTGAGCAGAAAAAAAGACAAATGATGCAAACTAGGGATGAGGAAATTATTTCCTCTCTCTTCCTGACTTATTCTCTTTGATGGAGTGCCGTGGCCTCGTAGTGGTCTGCAGATAATTCTGCGGGTTGTGGGTTCAAGTCCAGCCCGGGGTTGTGGTGCGTGTGCCCTTGGGCAATGAGGCACTTTGTCACTCATTGCTTCTCCCCACCCAGGAGTAAATGGGTACCTGTGAGGGCAGAGATGGTTACTGTGATTGATTGTAGCTGCTTTTCGCAGAAATGGCAGCATCGAGCTGTATACTCTCCAGGGAGCTGAGATTGTGATTTGAATGTTTCATTTGCCCAGTGATCAGGGGTAATAATACTGTATTAGCAATTTGAACTTAATTAAAGGCGCTATAGAAGTACTCGTTATCATCATCATTACTGAGAGATAATTGCACTTCAGCAAGTGCAGGCGCGTCATATGTCAGGGAACCAAACCTGTTCAACTGCGAGTGTTTCTAGCTATGAAGGCCTGATTCCTGTCCACTCATCACATGTGAGTTTCATGGCCAGCGGGCACACTTCAAAAAAAAAAAAAAAAAATCAATTTTTTCCCTTCCAAATGATACTATTTCAGGCGGAATAATTTCACAGATATTTGGAACCTTTCTTCACTTTGGGACCTTTTTTTCTCATTAAATCAGTTGCTTAGTTCCAGGATATTACCGATGTTCCTACATGCCTTTAAACGTAATAACCAATATACAATATTTGCAAACATCAAAAAACATACCTGCCACTTTATTATGAAATATCTTACTTGAGTTTATGTGAATGATAGTCTCAAGCATGCTGTGAAATTATGGCACCTGGTGTGCTGTCATTTTCAAGAAAAGTGGATTTTTTGTTCAATAAATTTTGCAACATTGGTGGTCCGACCATCGTTGGAAAAAAAAACCTGACTTTTTTTCAAATACTCATTGACAACAGATCTGATAGGTAAAATACATCATTTGCTTTTGCTGTAATTTTCAGAAATGGATGGATTTTGGGGGTTAGTATTCTATAGCAAATACTGTTACACTGACCTGTTTAAAGTTTCGTGCCCATAGATGCTGAAAAAACCAAGAACAAAAAATGCTGTTTTTTGTAGTCTGGTCCCCTGACCCAACCTCAGACGAAACAGAGCAATTTATAGACGTCGGGGAATTGTCAGGTGAGGGAACCAGACTAGCTGACTTGCAACCCGTTCATGAATGTGTAAACCATTGCAAACAAAATGTGGACTAACCATAGAGCTATTTTAAATTACTAGAGCGTTAACTCGATGTACAAAGTAATGCCTGATGGGCGCATCCATGTTTGTGCACAAACCTTTGGAAAACTCGAAATTTTGTACGGCATTTGTACGATTATTTGCATATCTGTGTTTGTATTCCATACCGGTGCGTCATCGAAGCCGATACGCCCAAAACCAAAACGCACGATCAGCAAATGAGCGCTTCATTTTGCTCTACGCAAGCAGCGCAATGTGTGCGCGTCCCTCCGCTGCAGATGCTTTTCGCCGTGACGTTTTTTGAACTGTCATGACGCGCTTAAGTTGTTTGTGTATCTTCTACTTGCGCGTTGCATTTAGAGTAAACATTAAAAATTCAATCCGTCTATTTTGATTATGTTCTACAAACATGCACATAAATTCAAAATGTCTGCGCCCAGGACGGCTTCGAAGCTTCTCCGCGCGCAACAATGAGGAGTTAGCGCTCTATTAATTTAATATAGCTCTATGGGACTAACCAACTTTTGGTAAATTGGAGGCAGTAAAAACCTGTCATTCAGTTTACAGTAAGTTGTCATTTGATCACTGCTCTCCACTCTGTTATGAACCTGTCGGTTTGTAAATTCCTGTTTCAGGTCAAGGAATTCATTGACAAGAGCAACCTTTTTGGAGGGAAGGTACTTGTACATGGAAATGCAGGGATGTCAAGAAGGTACAAAAATGCTCACCTCGAATCTACAATTTGTTCTCTTCTCAATTCAGGCGATTCACAATGCAGTGCGCCACCAAGAGTTTGCCACGGAGAATTCATTTTTCCCAGTGCATTGTGGGACATGGTCGACAAATTCGCAGCGCGGGACATTTGAAATTGTTAGTTTTTCCGGCCAGAAAGTTTGTAAAAGTATGATTCGAATATAATGTTTGCCCTTTTCTTTTCTTTTTATCAATATGGAGTTTTTTGTAAGGCGGCAGAACGCTTTGCCCCAATCTATAACAAATCAGCTCAAGTTTTCTACTGACAATCGTTCAAATGGGCCATGTTTTGTCGACCGTAAACTTGAAAAATGAACTCTCCATGCCTAACTCTTGGTGGCGCACTGCATTGTGAATCGCCCAAAGTCACTTCTATTTGTGTAAGGCCATTTATTGTCAACAAATCATCATGAGTATTGGTATTGTCCGTGAACCTGTTTTCGAGGCATCAAGTTTTCGAGGTTTGACCTTGTAGTGACGCACACGCGCAGATTCCTACCACACAACCAGTTGATTTGTTGTGTGTGCGATACGTGTCCCACCGCCAGCCCCAAAACATTTGGAAACCGAAGGCTATGTCAGTGTTTTGCTCGTGCTTGAAATAAATCCTTACACCCTCGAAAATAGGTACAACGTGGATATATCTCACAGATCACTTAGTTTTAAAGTCCAAAGCTTTTCCAATGAACTTCGATAAAAACAATCCTTTTGAATCAACTTGTATCACACTCAACTACAGCTCTGGTTCCTCAGCGAACCCTAACCCAAATACAATAAAATAAAAACCTCTTTTGGCATAAATATGAACCTTTCTGCCATAAAAAAAACAAAAATCTGTACATTTAGCTTCAGTGAAGTAACATAGGCAGAGATTTAAAGGGGCCATGCGATGAATTTTTCTGAGGAACGCATTTTGTGCAACCTTCTACTCCTAATAAAATGTATGAAAGCTATTTGACATGCCTTTACGGTTACTTTGACTGAAAAGTGCACTTCGTTAAACATTAAACATTTTCCGTGCATTTCCATTTAAATTTTCCGTGCATTTCCAGGCAATTGAGAGCGCTGTTGCGGAGATGTCATTTCAGGAAGACACTGTTCAGTTTAGGGGGTTTTCTGTTCAAAATTGTGAACCAAAAATGCGCTGCTTAAAAAAAGCATTTGTGAGAAAGGTTTGCTCATTGGCTTACTGCCAAGTTCTGGCAACAACGATTCACCAAAGAAAAGAACATGTTCGAGGGCAAAATATCTTTTTTGTGCTGCTCTATGTTTTGTGCTGAAATAGGTGTAACTTTGAGGTTTCTGCCTGGAATGACATCACAGTAGTGCTCGTGATTATGGAAATTTGCATTAGCATTAAAAAAATAAAGGCACCAAAGTATCCTTGAAAATGGCAAAATGAAAATTCAAAATGAGGTTGGCACTAGGTCACGTACAAGCATTTCTTTTTTGCATGGTATCCGCCATTCCTCACCCCCTGTGCATTTTGTAAAAAACTGTGTTACATTATTTATTGTGATGTTTGGAAATAAAACAATACCAATACCAATACCAAATGGGACACAAAGGTGCATTTTAATGATGTTTTTCTTCTTGTTCTAACACCAAAGTAAGTATTTCAACATGTTCAAGGTAACAAGAATTGTGAGCCTAATTTGTCTAATTGAAGCTTTTCCTTCTTTCGTTTGTGTCTCTCTTCATTGATTCAGCGCTGCACTTGTCATTGCTTATGTAATGGAAACATTTGGATTGGCATTCAAGTAAGTATTTAACAGTTTGCCTTGTGTGTCTGAGTTTAATGCAATTGGTCCGACTGCTAAAACAAAGTAGAAAAGCCTGAAGATTCAAGAATGGCCTAATTCAACATGTTGGAATAGCCTTACCAGGCGCGGATCCAGAGGGGGGTTTGGGGGTAAACCCCCCCCCCCCCAGCTCTGTCCCAAAAAAATTAAAATATCATACCAATTCCTAAAAAATAAGTCGACCCCCCCCGTGACACCCCCCAAAAAAATATACTGGTATAATGCCGCCTGTTCAAAATACTGTACACCATTCTGTAATCTAGTGTTAATAATCCAAGTGTCCGGAGAAAAAACCTGTGAACATTTTCAGATTTTTTTGCTGATGAAACCCCCCCCCCCTCCCCCCATTCCTGAAAATTCCTGGATCGACCCCTGCTTACAGATACCATAAGACAGTCGGGGTCCATAAATGTATTTACAAAGAAATTTAAAACCAAGCTCGCATCAAACATTGCTTAACTCAATTCTTTGTTATGGTCTGATCTCCTGTTGTTTTTTGTTGTATTTTGTTGTTTAATGTACTCTTGTAATAAGTCGCTTGTCCTTGTACTTTTATGTTTAACAAAGTTAATGTTATAGTACTGGTGATATAGGAAATGTGAAAGGGGGGAGGAATAAAAGCCCTTGGCTTCTCCTGACCCCCTATGCTGACACTTCTGTAGATCCATCTTAAAACAAGTTAATCCAAATTTATTTCACGACTTGTTTAATGCATCCAATGTTAATGTCAGCATGAATAAAACAACATAAAACAACATAATTGACTTATACCTGATATACTGCATTACATACACAGATTATAATTTTGCAGGGGGCGTGACTTTTCCAACACCCACGTAATTAGGCTCTAATATCTCAATGTTTCTCTGCCACTGTATACAGTCTAGACTCTAGACCCCACCATCTGTGAATTCCATAATCAGACCATTACGTATTTCTAGAGGGGTCAAGTTCCCAAGAACTGTTTTTTTTAAAGAAAGAATTATGTTTGTGATGATCACCACCCCTGGTGTGTACAAGCAATTTGAATTGATAATTTGACCTAGATTTGTAAGGCTGAGCCTTTAAAAAGAAAAGTGGAAAAATAAAGCCCAATTCATACTTGGCACGAAAGCAAAAGCTAACGCCAATTTGTGACGTCATGGGGAGTATTCGCGCAACAAATTCATAAAAATTAAACGTATTTCAATGCAGGCGAATTTCACAGCGAATGTTGCATGACGTCAAATTCGCTTCGCATTCGCATTCACATAAAGTATGAACCGGGCTTTAGTCTTGTAAGGCGTGGGATTTCCTGTTTATTACCCTCCGAATTGCATTTTTTCCCTCTTAACATTTGATTCATCTCTTAATGTGATTGGACACAGGGATGCGGTGCACTATGTTCAGCAGAGACGGTTTTGCATAAGCCCCAATGAAGGCTTCATGCGACAACTAGAGGTCAGTCCCACTCCTTGAATCGTGCAGCAAACTGGGCCCAGTTTTATGGCTCTGCTAACCACAAAATTTCACGCTTGCATATATGAACATCTTTCTTTGGTAACAGCGCTAGCGAAGAAAATCTGCGTTGACCCTTTAAGCCCAGAATCCTGAATTATGGGTAGTTCACGTGCGCATAAGCCATAGGCTTTGTAAGCACAGAATGTTAAGGTACAGTAAGCAGGGATCTTTCGCTAACGGTAAGCAGAGCCATGAAACCTGGTCCCAATCTTAATGTACTCACTGTATAACTCGTCAAGATCAAAAGCCGAAGTTATTTGGGCGCCATCTTTGGGGGCCACAACAAGCACAAATGGGTGTTTCAAACTTGATCTTTGTCAACATAGCGTAGATAAGTCACATGCTCACCAGGGCCTAATTTCATGGCTCTGCTAACCACAGATTTCTGTGCTTACGATCACTATTTTGTGCTTACCGTGCTAGCAGAAAAAAATAATGTGCTAACCCTGTAAGCACAAAACCGGATGTACGCATGCGCAGAAGCCAAAATTCCCTGTTTACTTGTGAAATATGCTTACTGTAGGCATGGAATTTTCTGCCACAGTAAGCAGGGATGTTTCGCTAACGGTAAGCAGAGCCATGAAATTAGGCCCGGTGTAGCGTGAATATCCGACTCCATGAAATGTGGACTCATTGGTAGTATTGCGCACGCGTGAGTACGATACTAGGCTATTTTTAGGGTCGTTTCGGGAGAGTGACCTGTCATGTGCGAGGGATTAACCAATAATAGGGAAAAAGGGGTCCGATTTTCATAGGAGTCGGATTTTCATGTGACACAGGCCCTTGTGATTCCTTAACTTTCAAGACTTTTCTTTAGTCCCCCATTATTTTGGTTACCACACAATCTGAAATACTTATGACCAATCCCAATCAGTCCAATGCTCAGTAAAGTGTGGCGGCAGTGTGTCCGTGTCGGCAAGTTCGCGAGTGCGCGTAGTATGGCGAGTGCGCTCTGTAGTTTTTAAATATAACTCTATAGGTTAAGAGCTATATTAAGTTACTAGAGCGCTAACTCCTCATTCTGCGTGCGGAGAGGCTTTTGAAGCCGTCCTGGGCGCAAACATTTTGAATTCATGTGCGTGTTTGTAGAACATAATGAAATTAGATGGATTGAATTTTGAAAGTGTACTCTACATGCAACGCGCAAGTAGAACACACGCAAACAACTTAAGCGCGTCATTGACGGTTCAAATCATAGATATCCTTTATGTATGATTCAAACAAACGTGACGGCAAAAAGCATCTGCAGCGACTACGCGCACGCCTTGCGCTGTTTGCGTAGAGCAAAATGACACGCTCATTTGCTGATCGAGCGTTTTGGTTTTGGGCGTATTGGCTTCGATAACGCACCGGTATGGAATACAAACGCAGATATGCAAATACCCGTGCAAAAGCCGTACAAAATTTCTAGGTCTCTATTGGTTTGTGCACAAACACGGATGCGCGCCCAGCAGGCATGACTTTGTACACGAAGTCAGCACTCTAGTTATTTAATATAGCTCTATGGTACTACCCCACTTGTGCAAAGTGATTTCTCATTTGAATATGGAATATTGATACATAATTGATACATGTATATTTCTCACCAGGAATATGAGCCTATTTTTACTGCAAGATTACAGATGATGTCGCAACAGGAAAGACCAGAGACATCAGGTAGGTAGCAAAAAACAAGTGAAAATTTTCAACCAAAAAGTACGCATGTAACAAGTGCACTTATTTGTGTTGCACATATTGGTGTTGCGCTTGTTGGTGTTGCACTTAAGTGCAACATGAAACAAACTTAAAATGGAAAGTTGTTAAAACTACTGCGTATTGCAGAATGAGGAATTAGTGAATGGCGATGTACTCAAATCTTTAACTTTCATATGTGATCAGCAGATCATGAAAAAGTTACCAGACCTAAAGCTCTGGACCCATGAACTATGACCATAAGCTAAAATAAATTTAAAAGATATTCTGGGCACCAGTCTTTAGAAACCAGCCTTGCGAACTTGCTGGAAGTAATACATGTTTCATTTACATGTAGTAGACCCAGGTTTGATTCCAACTAAGTGTTTTTGTTGTTCAAGATTTTGACAAATTTGGGAACCGCCAACATAGGGCTGGATAGCTCAGTTGGTAGAGCACTGGAACGGTAACTTGGAGGTCGCAGGTTCAAACCCCATTCCAGTAACATTTCTTTGTTTAACTTTTCAAAATTTGTTATAATTCACCTAGTCAGTTTCCCTTTGTGGTTCATTTGAAATATTGTTTGAGAGTGTTTGAGGTGAATACAAAAGACTGTATAGGGTTTCTGTGAAGTTTAAGAGGATATAAGTCTGAGTAGAAATAAATATGTGGCCTAGGAACTAAGGGCCTATTTTAAGATGGAAGTTTGCATCGGGGTGATGTAAATCAAGTTAGGTTTTTGCCCTTCACCGACGTTTAAACACTGTTTACTCAGTGTGTTACCTCCCGAGTGAAAGTTGGAAAAATTTCTCGGGTTGGACTCGAACTGACAACCCCCTGCTTTCTAGTGCAGAAGTCTTACCACTCGACCACCGAGCTAACGGGATCGGTTGGCTGGTTGGCTGGTTCGGGTTCGAATCTGATCAGATTCGAACCAGACAACGGATCCCGTTAGCTCGGTGGTCGAGTGGTAAGACATCTGCACTAGAAAGCAGGAGGTCTTGGGTTCGAGTCCCAACCGAGTGATTTTTTCCAACTTTCACTCGGGAGGTAACACACTGAGTATACAGTGTTTAAACGTCGGTGAAGGGCAAAACCTAATTTAACTTAGGGCCTGTTTTCTTGCTTTGGACGTTTTCCAAGTTATTAGTCCAAAAAGCTTTCTTCTCAGTCAGTTCACAATGACGAAAGGCATTCTTAACTCTTGTTTGTTTGCAGGACTGAAAAGACCACACGAAGATGTCGACTATGAAATGGCAGATGGCAGCTGATCACATGACTTCGGATTGTAAATAGACAACTTTTGGACTGCTGTGGAGTACAATGTATCAGTATGTGGATCTTGCCAGCTTGTGTTTGTACAGTAAAAGCCTCACCAAAAAAGCAGAGAACTGGAGCGATTTACTCCACAGTGCACCGCCAAGAACCTAGGCCACTTGAAGTTAGACAGGAAACCTGACTTCATCACATACATTTGTGTATGTGTACGAGGACAGACACCACCTTAAGTGACTCTGAAATTGGATCAGCTGCTATGCTCCTTGACGATGTCGTGTTACTTGTGTGATTGGCTGTCTCACACACACCTATTTGCCCAATATCTTACTATAATTCCAGGAATCTCTGTCTGTCTGTCTGTCCGTCGATTATCTCCAGAACCGGGCACCGTATGAAGTTGAAAATCGGCGGGTATATTTTTCGGGACAACAGAATGTGCAGTGCAAAGTTTGAAGTTGTTTGGACCAGCGGTTCTCGAAAAAGCTGCAAAAAAGCAGTATTTTCGGAGGCAAACGTGGCAGCTTAGAACATAACACCACGCACTGCCATTCTTTTCAATTGTTTACGTCATGTTTAAGCTAAAGCGCGCGTGCTCAATATGACGCAAACAATGCAAAAAGGACGGGCACGCGCACGTGCATTGCAGGGCGATACATTGTCCAGTATGGGTGAATACTAATGGATCAATGGGCGAATAGCACTGCATACCATGTTTTCGTATGTACACGGGCATATTATTTTTGCAGTCGACTGATGAGCGACTATTGTAGGTGGTCGAACTTCAAACTTGGCAAAAACTTTGACGTAAGTGTGCGTTCAACCTGTGAAAACAACATCATTGAATCGCGAGCGTTGTTTGCACGAGCAGTTCTCCAAAACTCTGCAACCTATACCAGCGGGAAAGCAATTTGCGTTTCCCGAACATGCACATTTTAGAGGGGCACTGCACTAGTTTTTACAATTTTGACAATTGTGAAAATCTTTTGAAAAAATGTAGCAACCTGACGCCACTTTTTTCTTCATATATCATATCTCAGTGAAGGTCAGTCATTGCAAAAATGATGAGAAGACATGAATCTGGGACTGAGAAACATTTCCAATTTTGTTAGGAAATACTTCAAAAATTTTCTTGACTCTCCATAGACTTTGTACACAACCGCTTGAAGTGGGGTCAGGTTGCAACATTTTTTCCAAATCTTTTAATTTTACAATTGTGAATTTCAGTAAACATGGTAAACCTCTATAGTTCCCCTTGAGTCTATTTGATACATCTGGACAAATCACCCTGAGCCGAATACATAAAAACTAGCAAATTTGCTCTACTAGAAATTAGCTGACATTTTTATACATAAAAATACGGAACTGCTAACGAGCAAAAGCTTCGACTTTTAAGCAAAAGCAAAAGCTTGTTTCCTGCAAGCAAATGCCTCTCAGATTAGAAATTGCTAAAAAACATATGCAGGGTGATTAAAAAATAATATAAAACCCAAATGTCGGGACAATTTGTTTAGTGAAGTTCTGCATGTAGCACTTTCAAAATCTAGGACATGAAAGCCCAATTCATAAGCTTTCTTTTAGTACAAGAACCATTCAAATCACTCATGTACTTTCCAAGTCACGAAATTTTAAACACAAAGACCGTTTTAAACTTCTGTCCACGGATCACAAAATCGGTAAGTTTTTTTCAGCAAAACGAAAACAGTTCGCAAACATTCCCATGTGAACCCCCCCCCCTGAAAAAATTCTTGGATCTGCCCCTGCTCAAGGTATTTTTTCTGTATTGAATAGGAAACATCAATAATCATAAATGCCACCATATTTCAATTTCAATTGACGTAGGGCAGCATCACGTGACCAAGTCATCATGTGACCACGATAGCAATTTTGTAAACAAATGTGGCATGGTATAATTATTTATCCCTGTGGTTTTTTTGGGCTGGTGTAAATTGCAATACATTTGTATAATCACACATTGCTTTACAGAGCTATTCAGATCATAGCTGAATTTCTGAACCAGTGTTAAAATTAGTGGGGAAAAAGCTCAGTTTTCAGATTGTAAATACGTATAAATATGATATTTATAACAGATGAATTAAATACTGTTTGTAATGGACAATGTTTGTTTTGAAAACGCTGTTAATTTTCAAGATATACCTTTTTTTTCAACGTTTCCTTTACAGAACCTAATATATTCATAATGTCTTGTTTGGAGAAGTATTCATCTATTAGTTATTTATTTAAACCCATCAAGGTAGACTTATCTACAACAATCTCAAACAGTGTTTATGAAATATCTCTTGCATTCTGCACTCTGTCATATCAAAAATGGTATCTTTTAGCTAAAAATAACGAATGCAGTTTATTACACAACTAACCTATAACCGTTTTGAAAACCTAAAAGCTATCAATTAATTGTCAGTGTGGAGCCAAAATATTTTCCCCGTATTTTTGTGCCTAATTTCCAACAACAATCTCAATGTCTAACGAAAAATAATATTGTAACCAATGTGCTATGTATTCTTTTTCGGATTATGAACCACGCTCGAAAAAAAATAAATATATATAGGCTATATATACATGCAACTTATATTTATCAACCTTATAAAAACCTTCCATGCTATGCAAAATGTATGCGATGCAAGGCAACAAATTGTCAAATGTTTCCTGCAACACCGTTGAATTTCAAAATGCGATATCATTTGAAAACAGAATAAGTGAAAACATTACACAAAAATTGTGAAAACGTATTGAGCTTACACAGCATAATAAGTTGCGTTTCACTATTATAGCAGCGGCGTCGATCGAATATGGTTTTGGGCAACTTGGAGAAGACGGTGTTAATTGTTGCGTTTTGGAATTTTTGTTGTTGTAAATTCATATATAACAATGTCACGCACTGTCTAGCTGGTTACTCTGACAATGATTTGACTAAGTTTTCAGCGCGAAAATAAAATAATAATAATACATGCATTTTGTTACGAATATGGAAACATCCTTTAATGGGAGTATAGGACATTTGCAAACATTAAAAAGGAAAACTACAGTATGAAATACCTTATGACTTTAAGAATGACAGTCTAAAGCATCCTGTAAAATCATGGCACCTGGTGTGCTGACATTTTCAAGAAATGTGGTATTTTTTTGTATTACTTTTCAACGCTGGTCGGCTGACCAGCGTTGGAAAAAACTTGGATTTTTTCAAATATTGTTCCCAATTTAAATTTAGTTTGCAATTACACACCTATGAACGGCAAGAGAGACCGGTTTCCTGACCTTACAACGTACTCTGGTTCCCTGATCCCACTTTAATTGAAATGGGGTCGGGGAACCAGAGTACCAGAGTTGCTATATACAATACTACCCCCCCCACCCCCCCCAATCCATTCATTTCTAAACATTACAGCCAGGGGAAATGTTGTAGATTCCCTCTAAAGGCAGAGGATATCATTTGCAAATTACTGAAATTACCAAGTTACTATGAAGTTGATTGCAGTAAATAACAGCATTTGTTATACCTTTGTCTTGAATACTGTATTTTCATTGGCCTAGAACGATCACGGCATGGCACACTCCCTGTGGGATATCGCGTACGTGAAACGCTTGTATCGTTGGTACCCACGCTATTTTCAGCATGTTTTCACGCATGAGTGGGAGCAGCGAACTAGCAGATGATCAGCTGTTTCAAGCACGCGACATGCATGTGAGTTGACGTTCGATTGACATGATTGTTGTGTTGACTGCTGTTTGTTTTCGTGATTTTTACATCAAAATCCAAAGAATCCAAGACAGATGTATAACAAAACAACTGTTGACTGCTTTGATGTGGGATATGCCGTTTTGAATACCCGAAGGGCGCATAGCACCCTCGGCTTCGTCTCGGGTGCTATGCGCCCTTCGGGTGTTAAAAACGTCATTTCCCATTCGCTCGTACCCCCCCCCCCCCCCGCCCTGCAAACATGACGCTGGTATTAAAGGGCTGATGAATTCACGCTCCGATTGGATATATTTTGTGTGTGACCAGTGACCGGCAAGTCATCACGGCCACGACCCTGCGAGGTTTTAAACGGCCGTCAACAAAAAGATAATGTTTTTCTGAATTTGTCTCATATATCTCATTATTGTTTCCACCAATGTCAACGAATTCTAGAATTTTTGTTTGTTTGTTTGTTGGGTTGTTTGTGTTTTTTTTACGTGAGCCTTCGTTATCTCTACTCGGTATCCACGTGGATGGTGAGAAAGTCCGCGCGTCCAACCGTAACGTCACCTGTCAACATTAGAAAAAAAAAAGACATGGTTTTTAAATAAAAAATCTCAAGCGACTGCCAAAGGATCAAAGGGAATATAACTATCCACAGTTAGCTTATTTGAAGGGGATTTCTTTGTCATCAACGCTTGCCAAACAGGAATATGCAGCCCCAATATTGGTAGCTCAGTGGCGTAGCACGGTCATTTTTATTGGGCGGGGGGGGGGGTTCAAAATTTCATGAAAAGGGCACTTGCACATCCGAGGTGAAATGTGTACACGTTTTCCGGACACTTGGCCTCCGTAAATTCAAAAAGCAGGGGGGGGGGGCGGGGCTGGTACCATCTGTCGATGGGGGCGCTGTTCAAAAGCAACGATTATGCACACTAACGGACAATATATGGTGCTTTTCAGGGCGATACATGCGTGAAATTCAAAAAAAGGTACCTGAAACGGCCGATGCACAAAAAGGGCACCACTTCTTTTTCAAAAAGGGCACTTGTTCAGAAAAAGGGCACTCTTTACAAATTATTGGGGGGAGGATGGTAAGCGCTGGTGAATAAATGGCATTTGAATGGAAAAGGGTAGCCTTTCCAAAATATTGGGGGATTACCCCGCTGGTTACGCCTATGTAACTAAATCTAAAAACGACTTTCCTGATGTGAAATTTTAACCAAACACCGACATCAACGCTAACAAAAAGTACCTGTATAGAACATGACTCTCCACCTTGCAGCAATTGTAGACCTGCTGTACAGTATGAGTGGGAAGCTCGGATACTCCGTCGAATTTTTCTCCCAGTCGCAATCGCCACCGACTAGGGACTCTTTCACGACCAACCAGCCTCTGTCGTAAGTACATGCATAGTGGCTTTTACTCATGTAGAATCGTCGTCCACTTTGCACGTCGTGGAGAAAGGATGAAAATAAAAGCATCTTAACGTATACAAGGAATTGCAAATAGACCTATTACATCAAAAGGGAGGCCGTAATTTCTTATACTTTACCTTACTACTGTAATCTGAGCTATTATGATAGTATCAATTCAAGTGGATGTAACATCCGCATTTGCTTTTGGGTAGCAGGGTAGCTATGCCATAGTTGCCACAGGGAGTGGTCGCCCCTGTCTTTATGTTGGCCTGATCTGCAGGTCTAATTGACCTGGTTGGTGGTACTTGGTAACTGTCCCGATCTCTGGGTTACAAATAGTACCAAGCTTTGGGTAATAGCAGGGTAGAAGGAGCTCTTTTTTCATTGGCTGGAAGTCCTTCTAGGTACGGATACTCCGACAAATAAATAGACTAATGACAATTAAAAAATCCCGACGATGTTAAAGAAGTGTTCTATGATGAGCTCATATCATTTCTGGCGATTTCAAGTTACGTCCTTGTGGGAGTGTCCGAAGGGGACTATGCCGCATCGATATCGACAGAGGAGTCTACATGAAGTTTTGCACTGATGGAAACCTCTCCAACTTGCGCTGACTCTAGGTGTTTGAAGCACTACATGGACTGGGAGATTTCTTCTTCGCAGATGACTGTGCACTTGTAGCACATCATCCCATGAAATTAAATCACATCATGAAAACGTCCTCACATGTCATGTGACATATTGAACATCACCTTCATTTGAACACATCGTAATATCTATATTACAGAAGTATCGTTCTTGGATGGAACTTCTACAATATAACCTTACATGCCAGATGTCACCAAAAAGATTGCCGAAACAGCCCTGTCTTTGTCAACAAACATAAGTCTAGTTTGTTCTTACTTTGCTGCAAACCCTTCAGTGCTGAAGTAGTTTGGTGTTGTTGATTTCACGTCTTCCCAGGGGCTTGAGATGAGGCGCTCTTGGGTGAACCAGTTATGGATATCCGTCCCGGTACCGTTGAATATTAGGTCAGCTCTGCGCCCCTCGAAATCACGCACGGACAGTTTTACCTTGACAACAAAGCATGAGGAAAAAAGGTGTTCTGTGCGTGCAAAGCTTTGCTAGTATGTCCCAGGTCAAGCATGGGGTTGCCATTCAATTTTAATGATTTCATCGAGAAAATCATTTAATGCAAAGACATTGTCTGAAATCATGTTGTGTGTATGTTAAGTGTCACGCACGGTCTCAGGTTCTACTTAGCTTCAACCTCCTCCTCGATAGTGGTCCCTCTGATAGCAACATTTGGCATCCCATAATCATAAAAAACGAACAAGATCGACTTGCGATTTTACAGACATGAGATTATTCCACACCTGATCATGATAAATTTGCAAAATTTTTGGAGATGCAAGAACAAATTTTTGTCCAACACTCACTCGTGTAACATTCAGTTCTCCACTTTTCCAGGCCTCATGCAGCGATTCATCCCGCCAACTCCCACTGACACCCATCGTGTTTTCGTCCCAAGATGTTGTTGTCCACATGTCATATATCCCAATTCCGGTCCCCGCCATTCCTTTAAAAACCATCTGCCATTCCGAAGCTGGAGCAGCAATGAAACGGTAACGTGAACATCTTTATCAAACTCAATTCTTCCTTAAGCAAAGTCGTCCTTTGGTTTCACCGAACAATAAAAAGTACACACACACATTTGTACTGAAATAATTTTATGTATCCTTGTGGAGGCATTTCTTTGTTCTTGTGTAAATTTTAGAATGTGAAAATCTCGCTTCGAAATGCTCCTAATTTGACGAGAATCAATTTCCTTGGCTGTAATTCGGACTTAATAACCATTACACAAAATACTTCAATTTGCGACGGATCAACACACCTTGGAAATGCCTAGTGTTTCAGGCAAACCCATAATTTCGTGATAACCTTGTGAAGACCTTGTATTCACCTATAGAAATTGCCCTGTGGAGACGTATATAATTTTTTATACCTATGTCTCCACAGGGTACCGTGTATCAAATCAGAATAAATAGTTAAAAATATATTAGGTAGAACTAGTTTGGCAATAAAATACAAAGTTTAATGAAACGTTAATTGACCAAAAGAATTTACAGAATTGTCGTGTAGTTTCAAAAGAACATTTCAAAATGTAAAGACGTGTATTTACTAGCCCAGGTTGGACTCCGTTGTGACAGAATAACAATGAATGCTCAGTCATCCGTGACCACAGACACACAATCCAGGTATCATTGGAAAGAGAACACCTTGGTGTTTCACATGATCTTTAACTTCTTTGCAAATATTTACTAGATTTTTTTTATAATTTACATTTACATCTGGGTTTCCTGTTTTTTGTGTGTAATACACCCTGTATAAGTAACTACCTTGTTGGGCAAATCCAAACGAAGTTGCAAGAACTTGTGACGATCTTATAAATTTTTCCATAATTAATGCACACAAAACGGCATGTTCATGATGACAAATCGGGGAGACAAAATGATTTTGTGTTTTGGTCTTTGGGCTCCGGTCACTGGCACGGGCACTTTTCTACAGGTGCGAACTCCCTAAGGGGTGTGCAAAATTATATTGAAATTGGATGATTCAGGACTGTTAGGGATGGCACATTAGTTTCGAGCACTGTTGAATGAGTAATGGGAGAATGAAAAGTAGAAATTGAGATTGTGCGTTGTGCGCGCTGATGAATAAACAGAAACACAATTGCATAGGCCTTCTGCTTGGATCTGCCTTTGATTCACAAAAAGTATCTCTGATGCGCTTACCTTTCTCACAAGGGGCACGGGCAAGCGCCTTGACAGCTTCCAGCTGGCTCCAAAATGTGTCAAGTTGACTGTACAACGGAAGGAGAGCCATGTCCAGAGCTGACTCGCACTCCTCGCACGACTCGCAGTCTTCATTGGTTTGTACGATGGTGCCGATCAGGCTGTACTGCGCCACCATGACGAGACTAACTACCAAACCGAACTTCATCTTGCTCATCAGCGATACACAATGTTGACCCTGCTGCTACTCATAGATCAATTTCAGAATTGCGATTTTACAGGTTTATTTCTCAGGTCCACTCCTTCATTCCTTGAACCTGTACGTGGTTGTTCCTTCGCAGAAAAAAAAAAAAAAAAAAAAAAAAAAAAAAGACCTGGCACGCTGTGACCAGACTTTAAGTGGGTGCAACGGATGACGTTCTTGGGGAAGGGTCGCCGAGATCGTCCATACACGTCAATTCAAAAAACGGATATTTCGACTTTGCTGTGCAGGTCTATATAAAAATGGCCGCCGATATGAACCGTTATCGACGAGAAAGCAAAACTTGAATCCTCAATCCTGCTGGTTGGTCGATCTGTGGCATACAACAATAGTGTGATATTATACCTAATCGCAAGGTCCGTAAAGTTCTACGCGTATAGGGCTATTTGAAGATGCGAGCGCAATTCCAACTTCATGCGCTAAACCGCTTAATGGTTCGTCTAAAGCGTGCCAGTTCCAACTGTGCCCGCGTCCAGTTTGCTTGCAAATAAGTTCGTTATCGCGCTCGCGCTCGTGAAACACGGTAATGTAGTGCGTCTGTGTCCCTCAAAAAAAAGGTGTGGGGTGGGCAAAGTTTGTCCCCGACTCACCCTCGAAAAAATGATAAATTGAGAACATGCTGGAGAAAGCACAAGGATTTCGGGAAATAGTGTGCTTTGGCCCCCTCTAGAAAAATCGTGGCGACGCCCATGGCAATGCATTGCAACGGGGCTAATTGGTAAAGGGGCGGAGTACATTGGTTAGAGGCGATATGACATGGAACGAAGTTGAAATGCGGCGAAGTGACCGACATCCGAGCGAAGCTTGCATTTACTGATATGTGCCCCAATGCGCCATGTCAGATGAAAATCGGCCGATAAGAAATTACTTATGATAGGTCTAACCCGCCCCCAACCCCCCCCCCCAAAAAAAACCCTGATAACAACAATTTATCATTTTTTTATGCTCTTTTTATTTAAGCACAGTCATTCCAAAAAATTGTTTTCACTAAGTACTAAAGCGGGAATGTTCAACAATCATAACAAAACAAAACCTGACAAAACAAAAACACAAAACTATACAACCTTATATTAAAATCCCGAAAAAAATCCAGTTAAATGCTTCCAATGCAATTACATGTACTCGCAATATCAAGCAAACAAAAGTCGTGGTCATCCTGTAACAGCATTTGAATTTTTCTGGAACAATCTCAAGCACTGTCTACGGTGATGGGGCCGTATCATAAATCCGAAGCCTCATAGGTCCGACGCCTCATAAGTCCGAAATTTCGGACTAATGAGGCGTCGGACTTATGAGGCATTAATTCCGCCTCATAGGTCCGACGCCTCATAAGTCCGACAGTGGACAAACGCTGTTTCGGACTTACGAGGCGAAGGATCAATGAGGCGTCGGACTTATGCGGCGTTGGACCTATGAGGCGGAATTATTTTATGTTATGCCCCATTACGTCCGACTCCTCGTATTAAGTCCGACGCCTCATAGGTCCGAAATTTTGGACTTATGAGGCGTCAGACCTATGAGGCGGCGGACCCCACGGTGATAATGCATTCTGCACTCTGACTGGTTCTATCAAAAATGGTTTCCATTAAAGCGCGAAATTTAAAAAGTAATACATACACTTTATAAGTACATAATTAAACTTTAACACTTTTCAAAACCTGAAAACTATCAATTTATTTGCAAAGTCAAGCCAAGATCCTCTTTTTCTGCACTGTTTTCTCTTACAACAATCTCAAGTAATGTCTAAAGAAATACAGGCTATGCTTTCTTTTTATTAAGTACCCATCACCTCGAAAAATACAAAAGCTTTATATATTAACTCGCACTTATCCTTTGAACCTGTGTTACAACTGATAATGTAGTAACCAACGGATAATGTATCACCAACCGATAATGTCACACAAATTGACCGATACTGTATCACTAACCGATAATGTAACAGAAATTAACAGATAGTGCAGTAAAAATGTACTACACTATCAGTCGATTGTTGTTACATTATCGGTCTTAACCGATAATGTAACAAATATTGACCGATAGTGTAGTGACATTTACTACACTATCGGTCAATTTCTGTTACATTATCAGTTAGTGATACAGCATCGGTCAATTTGTGTGACATTACCGGTTGGTGATACATTACCCGTTGGTTACTACATTATCAGTTGTAACAACCTGATACATCTTCCATGCTATGCCATCAATTAAAGGGACATCACGGCCTGGCATGCGCCCAATTGTACTCGGCATTAGTGTTGTGCATCGGGTCGGGTTGACCAGGTCAAACTGTCTCAAAACATAATAGAAATAAATCAAATCCGAACCGAAACCGATCTGAACTCCCTAATACCGACCCGATTCGACCCGACCAAAAATCAAGGATAAAAACGTCCCAAACCGACCCAAAACCAAACCGACCCAAAACAAACCCGAATATTTGGCTTGGGCAACTGTGTCCGCCTTTTGTGCCTGAACTTATACCCATGTCGTGTGAAAATCGTTGTCTTTCGGAATTAAACTGAATCATACCGTATACGGTACTCACAACGTTACCTGGGCCTACATATTATAGACCGTTCGTGATAGACCGCAAACCATTCAGAGAATTGCAAACGCAATACAGAAACCGACTCGACCCGACTGAAATGATGGACGAACCGACCCGACCCGACCCGAAGTCGGTTTCGGGTCGGGTCGGTTTCTGGTTGGCTTTGCACAACACTACTCGGCATCGACTTGGATGGTGAGAAAGTCTGCGAGTCCAACTGTAACATCCCCTGTCAATATATAAAAAAAACCCGGTAAATTAATCTTAAAAATTCTGAAAGGACTGCCATTATGATTTAGGGTATACAATTATCCACAGTTAGTTTACTTTGGGGTTTTATTCTATGAGCTCCGTGCGCCACCAAAAGAGGGCGCCCTTTCACCTAACAACGACGTCCCCTGGGCGGGACATTTCACTGGTTGACGCGCATCGTTCCTTGTGTGTGACGCTCGTATACCAGGGGATTTGTACTAATTACACGCAGAGGCCAAGCTTCGTGGCAAATGAATTGCAGTCAGGCAAGATGGCGTCGGTCGGTCACCCCCACCTGTACTTCCTTTGCCGGTGAGGGCGTGCTTGTGAACAGAGCGGATAACGCTTGCCGAACTGGCAACTGTAGCTACATTATTGGCAGGAAAGCGTAAAGGGCTGTGTACTGGGCCTTATTCACGAGTTCGCCATTTTTGTCGAGTTCCCTGAATGTATTTCATAAATTGTTAACTGTTGAATGGAATGGCGCCAGACTACTTATACAGGCACAATGTAGCCTTATTTTACTGTCATTTTTATTAAATATAGCTTTAACCCTAAAGGGGCCGGGTTATTTTGACCATCTCTCAGCCGGGGGGGGGGGGGGGCGGATTCCCCCCCCCCCTAAGGTCTTGGCCATCGAGTGACGAAAAATTTTGAAACTCGACACATGCATAGAGCAACTCTTCCTTAACATACCCAAGAAATTTCATGACTATAGGTCAAAGGGTTTTGGAATTATGGCTAATTAAGTATTCATATGTACGAATGGCAATTCTGCTCTGTGTACTCGACGTATATGCGAAAATTAAGTTTTCGCGGCGCGTAGCGCCGGAAAATTTTTCGCTACGCGGCAACCCGTGGTCCGATTTTTATGTTTTTGGTATCAAAAGATGCGCAAAGCTAGAGGCTAAAAAGTCATAACAGCTCAGGTCGCGAAAAAAATTGTTTTAGAAGCTATCACGGAAAATGTTGAGGGGGGCGGATTCCGCCCCCCCCGGCCCCTTTAGGGTTAAACAGTTAGTGTTATTACTACATACACATATATTTTCCATATTTTCATACGTTATTTAACTTCACGGTGAACATTTATCCACTCCGAACTCAATTACAAATTTTAAATTATTCATTGAAGCAGACTGGAATTTATAATAAGTTAAGATGATTTCATTTCTCTCTTCGCCAGTTAAAAAAAATAAGATTTTACTAACTTTCAATTCAATACGGGCGACTCGTGAATAAGTCCGATGTAAAGCCAAACCCACCCCGTACCTGCACCGAGCACGCTATGCCACCGTACTTTACTTTCCAGCCTGCTGTACAAGATCGGGTAGGAGTACTCTGTGGACGGTCGCTCCCATTCGCAATCGTTGCTGCTATTGGAGTTGGTCACGACCAACCAGCCTTTATCGACGCCACACCCACCGTAGTTGTTATTAATGACGAAATGCCGATCTCTGTGCATGTCGTGGCAAAAAGATAGAAATAAGAGCTTCTAATACAGTACCCAGAATTGCAAGAAAAGGCCTATATTGTGCAATATATCACACAAATTCTCTACAACGAAACTTTAATCTCGTTTCAAAACATGCCGGGACCTGCTCAATTCTCAATTTCAATATCAAATAGCCACCATCATAGGTGCAGAATAATTTAAACCTGTGCCATTCTCGCTCTTATTTCGGTAAATTCATCTCATGTGGCGATCGGCGTTGTATTGAAAGAGCATAGTCGTTCATAATCGCTCATTTTGATGCTCATTTTGACGGAGTTCAACCATGATCGAGTCTCACTTTTACGGAATTTCAGGGGCAACGGAACCGGGGTGTCTAGATTTTATTTATAGATATCCATGGCAAGACCCAATATAGAAATTTAAGCGCCCGCGCTGATTGGTCAAAATCTAAGGTCAAGAGGCGGTTGTCTTGCATAATTAATCAGAAAATCGGCTCACAAGGGTCTGTTACATATAGACTAAACCCCCCTCCCCGGGGCCCCACCGTGACCACTGAAAAAAATCCTGGCTACGCCACTGTTCCCACTTGGTGGTACACTATTCATCGCTTTTATATTATATTACTTACTTGGACTTATCCCCTTCAATGCTGAAGTAGTTTGGTGTGGCTGATGAGTTCAAGTCCTGCCAGGGGCTGGAGATGAGGCGCTCTTGGGTGAACCAGCTATGGATATCCGTCCCGGTACCGTTGAATATCAGGTCAACTCTGTCCCCCTCGGAACCATACAGGGACAGGTTCACCTTGACATCAAAACAAAACATGATAAAAAAGGTGCTATGCATGTTATGTGCAAAGCGTTAGCGCCCTATCCCAGCGCGCGTACACAGGCTTTAATTTTTTTGATTCCCCCATTGCCCCCAAATTTTAGAGTCTGGCGCCGCCACTGAACGTTTTATGTACCCAATGGCATGCAGTGTATTACCACGCTGAACTCTGACTATAGAATGATCCAGCATGTATGAGAGAATGCTAACAAATCACCTTCACATTGTTTCACACTCGATAGTAAATAAAACGAGCATTTCACTTTTATTATTGTTGAAACAACTAACCGTTGAGAAATTACTGCATGCACTGCATGCATACGATGTGCATGACGAACTTGTTGCGTCGCTGAATTTGCACGCGCATGATATATATTAAAGGGGCACTAGCGGTCCTGAAATCCCGGAAAATGTCATGTTTTAGATCGTTTATTTATTCTATTTCAAACATCTGGTTCAAAGGAAACCAACCTAATGTCTTACCGTTCCCGAGGAAAGACGAAAAAACACCGGTTGTTTACATCGGACACGACGGAGTACGAATACGCTTTTCCTGTCGTTAACACTTTCAGTCAATATACGTACGATATGTATATACACAGCACCGTGTTCGCGAACAGCGCGCGGTGACCAATCACCAACGAACAAAATATGGTTTCTTACACGTCTTCAAACGGCGACCATTTTACGGAGGAAATCACTAGCATCAAAACAGCTCAATTTTTTGGACCCCGAAATTCGTTAACGAACGCATAATACAGGAATTACATAAAATTGGTCAGTTTTGAATGGAAAGTTGACTTGTGTGGATGCTGATATCCTACTTTTAAATGTTCTTCAGATTTTTTAAGCATCATTTCGTTCAAAGTGCTTTTTGTAGCCCAATTGGGCTGTTCTAGGACCCAGCGTCCTTTTAAGGAATTTATTGAACCGCCGCAGGGTGCGTAGGGACGCTTATTATTACGTTAATGTTTTGCGCATGAGCAAGAGTGATTATTTTGCACTCTTAGATCATGGAGTGCTTATAACTTTCGTGAATAGCAAATTAGGCACCCCACTTAAGCCGTTAGCAGGATGCTTAGATTTAAGCCTGACTTATTCTCTTAAGTTTGTGTTTTGTGAATACGGTCCCAGATGCCATCACGGACAGCATCGACGAACGCCTTAACCAAGGATAACTCACTCGCCTAACGCTCAGTTCTCCACTTTTCCAGCCCTCATGCAGCGATTCATCCCGCCAACTCCCATTGACACCCATCGTGTTTTCGTCCCAAGATGCTGCAGTCCACATGCTGTATAACCCAACTCCTGTCCTCGCCACACCTTTAAAAACCAACTGCCATTCCGAAGCTGAAGTATACATGAAATGATAACGATAAAGTCGTTAACAAACTAAATTCTTCTTCACCAAGCAAAGTCATCCTTAACAAAATACTGGTATCAACAAACAATAAACAGTATTAAAATTACTCTCTTCGATTGATGTTTTCTAAAAATTAACGAATTTACTGGAAACATTTTCCTGCTTCAACAATTCATCGTCTTCTGACGATTTCAAAAGTTTAGTTCTGCAATGGGAATGTTACTAAAACCCAACCAACGGGGGCGCCATTGCTGTGCGTTTATGCACGAATTGAAGCACATAACTTAGTTTTGAGCAATCTTTAGTGAGTAACGAGAGAAAAGAAAGAAGAAACTGAGATGTTGCCACTGAGTGAGGTGATGAATAAACAGTAGCACAATATTGCATACTGCTTGGATCTGGTTTTGATTCACAAAAGCATCCCTGCAGCACCTACCGTTCTGGACAACCAGCCCTATGACAGCATCCAGATGGCTGCGAAATGTGTCGAGTTGAGTGTACAGTGGAACGAGAGCTGTCTCCAGAGCGGACTTGCAGTCTCCATCGGTGCTTGCGATGGTGCCAATCAGGCTGTTCTGGACCACCATGACGAGACTTACCACCAAAACCAACTTCATCTTAGTCAACAGCGATACAAAATGTTAACTCAGTTTTACTCGTAGTCGTAGATCAATTTCAGAATTGTACTCTCGTACGTGTATTTCACAGCTCGAATCCTTGAGTCCCTGAACCCGTACGTAGTTGTTCCTGCGTAGCAAAACAACCTGGCGGACTGCCACTTGTACCAGAATTAGGGGTGCGATTGATGACGTTCTTGGGGGAAGAATCGCCAGGATCGTCAATTCACTGCGTTTTGGCTGCGAAGGTCTATGCAAAAATGACCGGCGATATGAACCGTGATAATTATTCGAATCAGCAAACTTGAAATTCGATCATCCATCGCAACAACAGTGTGATATAAAACCTAATCGCATGTCCGTATCTCTCCGCGTATTGCGCTATTCCAAGATGCGAGCGCCATTCAAGCTGCTGCGGCCATAGCTTAAAACGCACGTCCTATCTAGAGCTGTATTAAATTACTTCATTCTTGAGAGCGGAGAAGCTTTGAAGCCGCTCTGGGCGCAGACATTTTGAATTTATGTGTGTGTTTGTAGAACACAATCAAGATGCAAGTGTAGCTGGATTGAATTTTAAAAGTGTACTCTAAATGCAACGCGCAAGTAGAAGATACGAAAACAACTTAAGCGCGTCATGACGGTTCAAAAACGTCACCGCGAAAAGCATCTGCAGCGGTGAGGGACGCACACACGTTGCGCTGTTTGCGTAGAGCAAAATGACATCGACGCGCTCATTTGATGATCGTGAGTTTCGGTTTTGGGCGCATCGGCTTCGATGACGCACCGGTATGGAATACAAACGCAGATATGGAAATAGCCGTACACAATTTCTAGTACTCTATAGGTTTGTGTACAAACATGGATGCGCCCAGAAGGCATCACTTTTCCCTTTGCACTTGAGTTAGCCCTCTGGTACTTAGCTCTATGGTCATCACTCTTTTATGCCAATTCATAAATGTTTTTTTTTTCCTTTGAAAAGCGTAATAATGTATAGGAAAAACTGTGAAACTTATCTGTTTTGTAACTTTCAATTCCCGTCACTCGCTCATCAGGCTCCGTTTTGAATTCATCATGACGGGTCAACTTGCATATCATGCGACGCTCAAATTTTGTCCACATGGTCCGCAATGAAAAAGAAATCACATCCGGTATAGAATGTGTGCATTTCTATGGAAAAGGTCAGTTTATTTTACGGAATGAAAAAACTTTTCCGGAAATTTTGCTGCAGGAATACGGAACGCTATTTTTTTTTGCTGGCAGCAAAATTTCCGGAAATGTTTTTTTCATTCCGTAAAATAAACAGACATGTGTACACGGTTGTGGGTGAAATAACAATATGTACTTGGAAGTACTATATTATGTGTAGGTGTTTGGGCCGATGTGGTTGATTGTAATCCGTTAATTAGCATAATTAATATTTGCATTTACGGAAAGTCCGTAAAATTACGGCGAAAATACGGAATATTTCACTTTACGGAGTCTGTAAATTTACGGATTTTTTTTTACAGTGATAGTAGACAAGAGATTCCAAAGCCAGCAAAGTGTATGTACCCGACAACATCGGCGTAACCTGCATGACCATTCCCCAAGAATGTCATCAGGCACTTTACCATGCGCCCACGCTAAAAAAGTAATTGGATTAAATGTTAACCAACACTTTGGGTACCGGAATTTGGGTAATATTATTTTAGGTTAAAACAATCAAGGTTAATCTGACCAGTATGGGTTGAAATTCTGGGTTATAACTGACTTAGTTCAAATTCCGGGTAACAGAAAGTGGGTTATATTTTGGGGTTAAAATGATCGTAAATAACCCACCTTTTTGTTAAAAGTGGAATTTCCGCTGTTGAAATTGTGGGTAATTATTGGGAGGGTTAGATTTCAATTCAGACTGCTGGTTATAACATTTTGGGTAACGAGGTGGCAATGCAATGGGGCGAATCGGTAGGGGACGAAGTGGTTAGGGGCGATGTGACCGATACCCCGAGCGAAGTCTGCATTTACTGATAAGCGCTCCAGTGCGCCATTATAGATTATGTTTGGCCTGAACGAAATTTATTTAGATAACGAAAAAAATCATAACAGCAATACATTTATCATCATTTTTCAATGCTCTCTTTATTTTAGCATGGCCATTTCTAAAAAAAGATTCACTAAGTGCTAAAGTGCGAAAGTTGAAAAAACAAAACAAAACAAAACATTAAACCATCCAACCCTACTAAAAAGCCGGAACAATAAAATCCAGTTAAATGCTTCCAATGCAATTAAGCCAATTAATTAACTCGCAATATCAAGCAAACAAAAGTCGTAATCATCCTGTAACAGCATTTGAATTTTTGTACAACAATCTCAAGCACTCTCTGGGGTGACACTAATTAAAATGCATTCTGCACTCTGACTGGTCCAACCAAAATTTGCTTCCATCAATTTCAAAGCGCGAAAGTTAAAAAGTAATACATGAAAGTTAAAAAGTAGCATATTCTCTGACAACAATCTCAAGAAATGTTTCAAGAAAACATGTTCTAACTAATGTACTATTTGTTTTTAAGTACCACGCTCAAACAAAATACAAGCACTTACATTAACACACAATTATCATTTCAACATTTTAACAATCTAAAAACCTTCTTCCAAGCCAACAACCATATCACCTTTTTCCTGCAACACCTTTTAAAGAGTTTATCTCCAAAATGCGATATATATTATGACGAGAAAAGAAAATAAGTGAAAAAGTTACACAGTTGTGAACTATTGTGAACTACACAGAGTACTATTTTGCCTCATCCCAAGTTTAAAATTTAACTTGCTTTTTTATTAGATTATTAAACTAAACCGGAGGAATATTATTGTTGACGCATCTCATTGTTGACGGTTATCAACTCTAATTTATGTAGTCAATAATAATAATATATGAACAATAAGTTGCAATAGAAATACTGATGCAAACAAAGTATACCGGTATGCTGTTAAAATAAATCACTTGCAGAGAAACACAACGTGTACGCTCTCAATGTACGTGTTGTCAAACTTGGCATGGAGCAAAAATAGACCGGTGTTACACAGTGTTCTTTGTTTTAAAACCACTTAACCGAATTTAATTAAATCTTCTCACCAGAAATAAAAATGTGTGGGCTCATCAATTCTATGAATAAATTGGAGAATCTTCATAAATTTCGAGAACTCTGATACACCCTCAAGACAAGGGAGATTTATTGTGGGGACACCCTGTACATGCACTATTTTATGAACATACGATTATCCTTCAACCCTATAGACCATAATCATGTGGCGGCCATCTTGATTTTTGTCCCATTCGAATCAACCAAAGCGAGGCTGGAAGGAAAAATAGTCTGGGTCCTTTTTGCACAAACAAATCTTATCATTTAGTACTGTTTTTGGATACAAGGAACAAGACTGAAATGGTGGCACCATGATGAAGGTCAATTAAAGGCAGGGGACATCATTTTGCAAACGTCCATATTGTCAAATTACTAAAGAATTGACTAAAGTAAATTACAGCATGACAAATTGTCCAGCGAAAATCATTGTGCATAGTTTACTCACAATGTCAGAAACGTTTTCCCCTAACATTTGCCAACGGTGGCAAGTCAGCATATTGTACATGTATTTTTCCCTTGGCACCGCCAGCAGCAAGAAACGGCCTGCCAGTGACCTATGGGTTTTATGCAAAATAATTTCTGTGAGTTGCATTTTGACGGTTGAAAACGAGAGGGCTTTTGCCCTCCCCCACCTCCCCCCCCCCCTTTTTTCTGCCACCGATGGACACAAAACATTCAACAGGTCAGTGGAACAATAGCGGCTATACAGCTCTGACTTCTAGCACCAAATCAGACCACTTTTACAGAAAGTGTAAATGATGTCTATTACCTTTAAAAGCATTTAAAAAACTTGTGCAATTCTTTTAATAAAACACAGCAATTATAACTCGCAAATTACGCTGAGAAAAAAAAACTACTTGTTTCCGTCAATTTCAATGAATTACAGAGAATCTTTTTGTTTTGTTTTGTTTGAGTTAGCCTTGGGTATCTTTACTCGGCATCCACGTAGATGGTGAAAAAGTCTGCGCGTCCAACTGACACGTCAGCTGTCAACATTAAGAGAAACAAGACACGGTATTTTATTAAAATCTCAAACAACTGCCATGGGATCAAAGGGTTCATAGTTATCCACAGTTAGTTAAGTTGCAGGTGATTATTTTAATTAACGCTTGCCGAACGGGCATCTGTAGCCCCATTTTTGGCAACTACAGCAGCTTTAAACGACTTGCCATTATGTGCCAAATCTAGCACCAAACCAGGCCGCTTTTACAGAAAGTGTAAATGTTTTGTATTACCTGTAAAAGCCCTTTAAAACGTGTACAATTCTTTCAAAGCAATTAACTCGCAAATTACGATAAGCAAAAAAAAAAAATAAATAAATAAAAAATAACTTTCTTTCTGAAACTACTTGTTTGCGCCAATTTCAATGAACTACAGGAAATCCTGGTTGTTTTGTTTGAGTAAAGCCTTCGCAATGCCTTCTCGGCATCGATGCAGATTGTAAGAAAGGGACAATAGTTATATCCACAGTTAATTTACTTGAAGGTGATTGTTTTTATTAACGCTTCCCGAACGGGCATCTATAGCCCTATAATTAGCAATTAAAGCTTTAAAGGAACATGCCATTATGTGTATTTCAAACCGAAAACCGGGGAAGCCATGGACATCAACGAAATAAAATACCACCAAAAATTAACAAAAAACAAAACGTACCTGCATTGACCACGTTATTCCACAGTACTTTAGTCGCCAGCCTGCTGTACACTATGATCGGGTAGGGGTGCTCTGTGGACGGTCGCTCCCATGCGCAATCGGACCCGAATTGGGACTCGGTCACGCACAACCAGCCTCTGTCGTTGCCACATCCACCGTGGTTGTTACTCATGTAGAATCGTCGATCTCTGTGCATGTCGTGGCAAAAGGATAGAAGTAAAAACTGCTGACATTTCACAGAACTGCACATAGGCCTACTGTAACAAAAGCCAGGCTGCAATTTCTTACTTGACGTTACTACTGTCATCTCATCCAGCCTATGGTGGTATATAATCAAGTGGACACCTAATTGTCACTACTTTTCCAAATAACCAAAAATTGGTAATACAATGTAAACCAGTCGCTACAAAATGAATAGTGTCTTTTTCGTTTCCGAACATTTTGGGTTCATCAAATCGAGTCTCACTTAAACACCCCAAAATATTTACCAGGCGCAATGCCAAGTATCTCTATTTAATTGAAAGTCCATTTATACTTTGTGCTTCAAACGTGCACTCAAACGAGGGCAAGGCTTGCTCCGTCATGTTATAACTGTTTTTGAAAGTGACAGCTACCTGACCTAGGATCAAAACGATCAGGTCAGAGAACTCATAATGCCCAATCGGCGGCACATTAATCATCGCTTTTGTGTAATACTCACTCACGTAAATCCCCTTCAATGCCGAAGACGTTTGGTGTGGATGATTTCACGTCCTGCCAGGGGCTGGAGATGAGGCGCTCTTGGGTGAACCAGTTATAGATATCTGTCCCAGTACCGTCGAATATCAGGTCAACTCTGCGCCCCTTGAAATCACCCACGGACAGTTTTACCTTGACACCAAACCATAACGTGAGGAGAAAAATGTGTACTACATGTGCAAAACGTTGTAAGTATAATTATGTCTGAGGTCAAGCAGGGGGTTGCGCTTAAATTTAGTGATTTCATCGGCAAAATCATTTTATGCAAAGTCATTCTCTAAAATCATGCTGTGTGTATGTTGAAAGTCACGCACGGTCCCAGGTTCTACTTAACTTCAACCTCGTCCTCTATAGTGGATCATGGGAGAGTAACATTTGGCAACCAAAATCAATTAAAAATATGAAAACAAGAAGATCATTTTGCTTGCAATTGTGTAGACATCAGACAATTCCACACCCGATGATGAGAAATGTACACGATGTTTTGGAAATAAATAAATTTAAAAAGAATTTAATTAAGCAAATATATAGTCCAGTACTCACTCGCCTAATATTCAGTTCTCCGCTTTTCCAGCCCTCGTGCAGCGATTCATCCCGCCAACTCCCACTGACACCCATCGTGTTTTCGTCCCAAGATGTTGTTGTCCACATGTCATAAATCCCAAATCCGGTCCCCGCCATACCTTTAAAAACCAACCGCCATTCCGAAGCTGGGACAGCAATGAAACGATAACATCAAGTCTTACCTCCCCAGTGTCCGGTCAATTTATGTTAACCCTAAAAAAGGACCGGGTTATTTTGACCATCTCACAACCGGAAGGAGGGGGTGGATTCCGCCCCCCCCCCCACTCCAAGATCTCGGCCATCGAGTGACGATAAATTATGAAACTCGGTACATAGCATGCACAGAACAACTTATCATGAACGTACCCAAGACATTTATGACTATAGGTCAAAGGGTTTCGAATTATGGGCAATTCATTATTTATAATTTTTCTCTGCGCGGCAACCCCTAGTCCGAATTTTATGTTTTTTGTATTAAAAGATGCGCAAGACTAGAGTCTAAAAAGTAAGAACAGCTCGGGTCGCGAAACAATTGTTTTTGCTATGGCTATCATGGAAAAAGTTGAGGGAGGGGGGGGGGCGGATTCCGCCCCGGCCCTTTTAGGGTTAAGACCTAAAACTAATTGCAATAGAAATCATTCAAGCGTCAAACAATTTCAAATAAATACATGAACAATATGTGAAAAATCTAATAGTTTCTATCGAGTGGAAAGGTGTTTTTTCCAAGCACCTTTTGGCAATTAAAATTTGGGACTTTTGTCCTCAATCAATTCGTCTGGCGACTTACTTCGATATGCATGCCGATATAAGATCATGTTTAGGATTCATGACCAAATGCAAGTGCAACAGAAGACAGAACATCGGAAACTTAAATAAAAATGAGTGTGTAGAACTTCTTTTGCCTTTCGCATCAACTTTTACAGTACGCTTTATAGTAAGATGCATACAAGGTTGTAACTTGGTTCACGGTTCTACATTTGGCGGGAGTATTGCCTGTTCCAAGTCATAATTTCATCCAGGGCACTCGGACAGAGTGGACGATATTCCGCGCAATAGTCCGCCAAAAATCCATAGACGAGATAGTGTGCCATTTGCAAAAAGGGATATAAAAAAATATCATGTTTGATCATACACGTACGAAAAACGATTGGACATACACGGACCGTTTTGAAAGTAAGGCGAAAGCCTTATTTAAAGACAGGCGCGGATCCAGAGGGGGGGGGGGGGTTTGTGGTCAACCCCCCAGATCCGTCAAAAAAACATTATCATACACATTCCTAAAAAAACCGGTCGAAACATCCCCCCTCCCACTGTGACACCCCCCCACAAAAATTATACTGGTACATGTGTAATGTCCGCCTGTTCAAAATACGGTACCCATTCTGTAATCTAGTGTTAATAATCGTCGAATTTGAACGGCGCGCAAGCCCTAGAAGCCCTAGAAAAATGGTACCAGCAACGGTAACGGACGCAAAAGAAAACATGGCGCCCTCCGTACGAATGTTTACGCATGATAACAAATTAGTCGCGAAAAAGTGAATAAAAACACTCTTTTACTCTTTTAAGTTTTAGTATGTTAAACAGCGATACTTCCTTCGCGTGACAGTGTTAAAATGAATTCTATTGCAATAAGTTCTAGACCAGGTCCTGTTTTAAGTTGACCGGACTACAACCAGAGTCGTTCTTAACACAGATTATTGTCCAACAATAAACAGAAGTATAAAAATGACCCTCTTTAATTTCTGATTTCTAAACTTAAAGATATTAACAAACAATTAAGTAAGATCTTAATACGTTTTCACTTTGACTACTAGTTTCCAAAACCATCCATTGCTCTCATCCTTAAATCTCAAACGGTACGATACTTTTTACAGAAAAGGCATGCGTGTTCATGATGGCCAGATGGTAGCGACGAGTGTTCATTGTTTCACTCATGGAAATGGAACATTTGTAGGGAAGACATTTGTTTGTACCGCCGCTTGCACTTATTTCCTGCAATACAAGTGCCACTAGCAACTAATAACCACATTATCTGCGAGCAATCTTGAGTGAGTATGATAGAGAATGATAAAAGAAATTGCTCTCATGTTGCCGTGATAAATATAAAAGCAGAGAACGTACGTAGCACACTGCCCCATTAGACTCTGCCTGTGCCTGATAAAGTATCTTTGAATTAGCACCTTTATACCGTACCTTTACAAGTAAGCGCTTTGACAGCATCCAGTTGGTACCGAAAGGTATCGAGTTGACTGTACAACGGACGGAGAGCTTGGTCAAGAGTTGACTCACCAATCACGGCACCAATCAGCCAGCACTGGGCCACCACTGCTAACGTAGCTACCAGAACGACTTTCATCTTGGCAACGAGAGATTCAAAATGTTACCAATGATCCCTGATCAATTTCAGAGTCGCGCTTTTATAGCTCTACCTCTGACCTGGAAGCCTTGACCCTGAGGCCCTCAGACATGGGGACTGTCACGTATACCACTTTACAGAAGCATAATGCTGCCACATAAGAATTTTTTTTATTAGTTTTTGTTATCAGGACAGGTTTTGTGATAACAAAAAAGATTTTTGGGTATAATATTATAAGGAAAAGCTACAACGAACAATTTTATAAGGAAACGTTCCAGGTAAGTTATTTTCTTGTGTGGCAGAAATACGCTTGCGTACCGCTAATATGTTTCAGGCTACTGTATTTTCCACATCGCATTCTTCACTACAGGCGCTTATAGTAAAGTGCCCGGTGACGTTCTTGCGGAAAGGTATACGCAATGCAAGTTGAATCGGTGGGGTTGTCCATACACTTTACTTAGAACTTAGAACTGTAAGTACGCCCATTGCCACTGTGTGGGAACAAGCTGACTAGACCTAGCCGTAGCCGTCAGGACACACGCCCTTTTATTGAATGCCACGGATATTGCGGGTTTTTTTTATGGCGATGTGAAACACCCCGTGGACTTGAGCGTGAATGATCGTGAATAACCCACCTATTTGTTAAAAGTGGTATTTCCGCTGTTGAAATTGTGGGTAATTATTGGGAGGGTTAGATTTTAATTCAGACTGTGATTATAACATTTTTGGTAACGAGGTGGCAATTGGTAAAGGGGCGAAGTGGTTAGAGGCGATGTAACCGATACCCCGAGCGAAGTCTGCATTTACTGATAAGCGCTCCAGTGCGCCATGTTAGATTATGTTTAGCCTGAACGAAATTTATTTAGATAACGAAAAAAGGATAACAACAATTTATCATCATTTTTCAATGCTCTCTTTATTTTAGCATGGCCATTTCAAAAAAAAATCACTAAGTGCTAAAGCGCGAAAGTTAAAAAACAAAACAAAACAAAACATTAAACCATCCAACCCTACTAAAAGCCGGAACAATAAAATCCAGTTAAATGCTTCCAATGCAATTAAGCCAATTAATTAACTCGCAATATCAAGCAAACAAAAGTCGTAGTTATCCTGTAACAGCATTTGAATTTTTGTACAACAATCTCAAGCACTGTCTGGGGTGACGCTAATTATAATGCATTCTGCACTCTGACTGGTCCTACCAAGATTTGTTTCCATCAATTTCAAAGCGCGAAAGTTAAAAAGTAATACATAAAAGTTAAAAAAGAACCATATTATATGACAACAATCTCAAGTAAGGCCAAAAAAAAGTCACCGATATCTGGTATGCGCGCGCGTCGCCGTAGCCATGCGCGTCGGCAAAATGATTTTTTTTTTTTCAATAAAAGATGATGTCTCAAAACCGCCAAACTCACTGGTTTGACTGGAATCCTGCTGCTGCACAATTTTAACGTGTTTTTAGATGGGGTTATGATCGAGAATAAGCTTTATGTGGCCTCTCCGGACTCCCATATATTTGCACTAAGTTTAGTTGGGCACCATTTGCAGTCATCAGCCGACATTTGAAGCAAAAAAAATCAGGTAAAAAAAACGTCGCGTCGCTGCACCTCTTTTTGGGCAAGCTCCATACCAGAAACCGGAGACTTTTTTGTGTGGGTCTAATGTCTGAAGAAAAAAATATTCTAACTATTGTACTAAGCTTTTTTTAAGTACCACGCTACAAAAAAATACATGCACTTATATTAACACACGGTTATCATTTAAACATTTTAACAACCTAAAAACCTTCTTCCAAGCCAACAACCATATCACCTTTTTCCTGCAACACCTTTTAGAGAGTTTATCTCTGAAATGCGATATATATTATGAGAAAAGAAAATAAGTGAAATAGTTACACAGTTGTGAAAACGTAAAGAACATTCACAGTATATAACAGCTGTTTATAAACTGCGTTTTTCACTTTACGGTAGAACCTATTCTTAGGTTGTGTTTAGCTATTATAACAGCCGTTGAAACTCTGTGCAACCAGGAGAAGATGGGACTGAAAAAGGTAGCGATTATCGCGTTTTGGAAACAAATTCTCTTCTTTTGTAAATTCTTTTACAGCAATGTCAAGCACTGATGTTCATTCTAGTCGGTTATTCCATGATTGATATATACAGGGTGTCCCAAAAGAAGGTCCCTCTCAGGGTTGTGGTAGAATTCGAAAAAAAAGAAGAAATGTTATCTCTTCTTTTCTTAATAATTGTGAAGCATATATTTCTTGCACTATTTTCTGTAACTATTTCCATCGTGTGTTGTTCATCGGTTTCCAAATAAAGGCTATTATGTAATAGAGTACTATTTTGCCTCATCCCAAGTTTAACATTTAGCTTGCTTTTTTATTAAATTATTAAACTAAACAGGAATAATATTGTTGACGCATCTCATTGTTGACGGTTATCAACTTTAATTTATGTAGTCAATAATAATATTATATATGAACAATAAGTTGCAATAGAAATACTGATGCAAACAAAGTATACCGGTATGCTGTTAAAATAAATCGCTTGCAGAGAAACACAACGTGTACGCTCTCAATGTTCGTGTTGTCAAACTTGGCATGGAGCAAAAATAGACCGGTGTTACACAGTGTTCTTTGTTTTAAAACTTTTTAACCGAATTTAACAAAATCTTCTCACCAGAAAGAAAAATGTTTGGGCTCATCAATTCTATGAATGAATTGGAGAATCTTCATAAATTTCGAGAACTCTGATACACCCTCAAGACAAGGGAGATTTATTGTGGGGACACCCTGTACATGCACTTTTTTTTATGAACATACGATTATCCTTCAACCCTATAGACCATAATCATGTGTCGGCCATCTTGATTTTTGTCCCATTCGAATCAACCGAAGCGAGGCTGGAAGGAAAAATAGTCTGGTTCCGATTTGCACAAAAAGTTATCATTCAGTACTGTTTTTGGATACAAGGAACATGACTGAAATGGTGGCAGCATGATAAAGGTCTATGAAAGGCAGGGGACATCATTTTGCAAACGTCCATATTGCCAAATTACTAAAGAATTGACTAAAGTAAATTACAGCATGACAAATTATCCTGCGAAAATCATAGTGCATAGTTCACTCACAATGTCAGAATTTCCCCCCTAACATCTGCCAACGGTGGCAAGTCAACTTGTCAGCAAGTCAGCTTGATCTCGTGCGCAGTATACGCTTGGTTAAAAGCAGCTACATATTGTACATGTATTTTTCCCTTGGCACCGCCGGCAGCAAGGCACGGCCTGCCTGTGACCTATGGGTTTTATGCAAAATAATTTCTGTGAGTTGCACTTTGACAGTTGAAAACGAAGGGGCTTTTCCCCTCCCCCCCCCCCTCCATTTTCTGCCACCGATTGACAAAAAACATTTAACAGGTCAGTGGAACAATAGCGGCTATACAGCTCTGACTTCTAGCACCAAATCAGACCACTTTTACAGAAAGTGTAAATGATGTCTATTACCTTTAAAGGCATTTCAAAAACTTGTACAATTATTTTAATAAAACACAGCAATTATAACTCGCAAACTACGCTGAGCAAAAAAAAAGCGTTCTTTCTGAAACCACTTGTTTCCCTCAATTTCAATGAATTACAGAGAATCTTCGTTTGTTGTTTCCTTTGAGTTAGCCTTGGCTATCTTTACTCGGCATCCACGTAGATGGTGAGAAAGTCTGCGTGTCCAACTGAAACGTCAGCTGTCAACATTAAGAGAAAAAAAAGACAGTATTTTATTAAAAATCTCAAACGACTGTCATAGGATCAAAGGGTTCATAGTTATCCACAGTTAGTTAAGTTGCAGGTGATTATTTTAATTAACGCTTGCCGAACGGGCATCTGTAGCCCCATTTTTGGCAACTACAGCAGCTTTAAACGACTTGCCATTATGTGCCATATCTAGCACCAAACCAGGCCACTTTTACAGAAAGTGTAAATGTTTTCTATTACCTGTAAAAGCCCTTTAAAACGTGTACAATTCTTTCAAAGCAATTAACTCGCAAATTACGATAAGCAAAAAAAAAAATAAATAAATAAAAAATAACTTTCTTTCTGAAACTACTTGTTTGCGCCAATTTCAATGAACTACAGGAAATCCTGGTTGTTTGTTTCAGTAAAGCCTTCGCAGTGCCTTCTCGGCATCGATGCATATTGTAAGAAAGGGAACATGGTTATATCCACAGTTAATTTACTTGAAGATGATTTTTTTTTTATTAACGCTTGCCGAACGGGCATCTATAATCCTATTATTAGCAATTAATGCTTTAAAGGAACATGCCATTATGTGTATTTCAAACCGAAGACCGGGGAAGCCATAGACATCAACGAAATAAAACACCACCAAAAATTAACAAAAACAAAACGTACCTGCATTGACCACGTTATTCCACAGTACTTTAGTCGCCAACCTGCTGTACACTATGACCGGGTAGGGGTGCTCTGTGGACGGTCGCTCCCATGCGCAATCGGTCCCGACTTGGGACTCGGTCACGCACAACCAGCCTCTGTCGTTGCCACATCCACCGTGGTTGTTACTCATGTAGAATCGTCGATCTCTGTGCATGTCGTGGCAAAAGGATAGAAGTAAAAACTGCTGACATTTCACAGAACTGCATATAAGCCTACTGCAACAAAAGCCAGGCTGCAATTTCTTACTTGACGTTACTACTGTCATCTCAGCAGCCTATGGTGGTATATTATCAAGTGGATACCTAATTGTCACTGCTTTTCCAAATAACCAAAAATTGGTAATACAATGTAAACCAGTCGCTACAAAATGAATAGTGTCTTTTTCGTTTCCGAACATTTTGGGTTCATCAAATCGAGTCTCACTTAAAACCCCCAAAATATTTACCAGGCGCAATGCCAAGTATCTCTATTTAATTGAAAGTCCATTTATACTTTGTGCTTCAAACGTGCACTCAAACGAGGGCAAGGCTTGCTCCGTCATGTTATAACTGTTTTTGAAAGTGACAGCTACCTGACCTAGGATCAAAACGATCAGGTCAGAGAACTCATAATGCCCAATCGGCGGCACATTAATCATCGCTTTTGTGTAATACTCACTCATGTAAATCCCCTTCAGTGCCGAAGAAGTTTGGTGTAGATGATTCCACGTCCTGCCAGGGGCTGGAGATGAGGCGCTCTTGGGTGAACCAGTTATAGATATCCGTCCCGGTACCGTCGAATATCAGGTCAACTCTGCGCCCCTTGAAATCACCCACGGACAGTTTTACCTTGACACCAAACCATAACGTGAGGAGAAAAATGTGTACTACATGTGCAAAGCTTTGTAAGTATAATTATGTCTGAGGTCAAGCATGGGGTTGCGCCTAAATTAAGTGATTTCATCGAGAAAATCATTTCATGCAAAGTCATTCTCTAAAATCATGCTGTGTGTATGTTGAAAGTCAAGCACGATCCCAGGTTTTACTTAACTTCAACCTCGTCCTCTATAGTGGATCATGGGAGAGTAACATTTGGCATCCAAAATCAATTAAAAATATGATAACAAGAAGATCATTTTGCTTGCAATTGTGTAGACATCAGACCATTCCACACCCGATCATGAGAAATGTACACGATTTTTGGAGATAAATTTAAAAAGAATTTAATTAAGCAAATATATCGTCACCGTTTTCACGAACAGCCACATACTATATATATCATGTTGATTTTGAAGAAAAGTGTTTGCGAGATAATCGCAAAAGAAGTTTCTCATATTTTAAAACTTCAAGAAATACTACTTTGCAACAACTATGTGCAGCAAGAAACCCATCACACAATTCTACGAGAGCTGAAGTTTTACATGAACCCGGTAATAAGACTTAATACAGCAGTTAATTAGTGAAAATTAATTAGTAAAGATATGTGGCTCTTCGTGAAAACGCAAATTCAGGTTTCCGACATATTGGCCCTTTCTGTTTAACGTGTATTTCCATAGGCGCGCGTGAGTACGCGCGCGCAGCTGAAAATGTAACAAAGATATGTTACTCTTCGTGAAAACGCAAATCTCATTTGACCTACTTTTACGTATTTCCGTGCAATGGGTTTTGTACACGTTCAAAGGGCCAAAATGTATGTGGCTCTTCGTGAAAACGCAAAATGCCTTTATTGAGATTTCTGCCCCTTGCAACATTAATGTAACTTAGAAATTAATGATGTTTTGCTTACAGAAGCATGTCAAAATCGTTAAGTACATTGTTTTAATGCGAAATATTGAAAAAAATCAAAATCGAAAAAAATTGTAATTTTTGACATATGTGGCTCTTCGTGAAAACGGTGAAGATATAGTCCAGTACTCACTCGCCTAATATTCAGTTCTCCGCTTTTCCAGCCCTCATGCAGCGATTCATCCCGCCAACTCCCACTGACACCCATCGTGTTTTCGTCCCAAGATGTTGTTGTCCACATGTCATATATCCCAAATCCGGTCCCTGCCATACCTTTAAAAACCAACTGCCATTCCGAAGCTGGGACAGCAATGAAACGATAACATCAAGTCTTACATCCCCAGTGTCCGGTCAATTTATGTTAACCCTAAAAAAGGACCGGGTTATTTTGACCATCTCACAACCGGAAGGAGGGAGTGGATTCCGCCCCCCCCCCCCCACTTCAAGATCTCTGCCATCGAGTGACGATAAATTATGAAACTCGGTACATAGCATGCACAGAACAACTTATCATGAACGTACCCAAGACATTTATGACTATAGGTCAAAGGGTTTCGAATTATGGGCAATTCATTATTTATAATTTTTCTCTGCGCGGCAACCCCTAGTCCGAATTTTATGTTTTTTGTATTAAAAGATGCGCAAGACTAGAGTCTAAAAAGTAAGAACAGCTCGGGTCGCGAAACAATTGTTTTTGCTATGGCTATCATGGAAAAAGTTGAGGGAGGGGGGGGGGGCGGATTCCGCCCCGGCCCTTTTAGGGTTAAGACCTAAAACTAATTGCAATAGAAATCATTCAAGCGTCAAACAATTTCAAATAAATACATGAACAATATGTGAAAAATCTAATAGTTTCTATCGAGTGGAAAGGTGTTTTTTCCAAGCACCTTTTGGCAATTAAAATTTGGGACTTTTGTTCTCAATCAATTCGTCTGGCGACTTACTTCGATATGCATGCCGATATAAGACAATGTTTAGGATTCATGACCAAATGCAAGTGCAGCAGAAGACAGAACATCGGAAAATTAAATAAAAATGAGTGTGTAGAACTTCTTTTTGCCTTTCGCATCAACTTTTACAGAACGCTTTATTGTAAGATGCACACAAGGTTGTAACTTCGTTCACGTTCTACATTTGGCGGGAGTATTGTCTGTTCCAAGTCATAATTTCATCCAGGGTACTCAAACAGAGTGGACGATATTCCGCGCAATAGTCCGCCAAAAATCCATAGACGAGATAATGTGCCATTTGCAAAAAGGGATATAAAAAAATCATGTTTGATCATACACGTACGAAAAACGATTGGACATACTCGGACCGTTTTGAAAGTAAGGCGAAAGCCTTATTTAAAGACAGGCGCGGATCCAGAGGGGGGGGGGGTGTTGTGGTCAACCAACCCCCCCAGATCCGTCAAAATAACATTATCCTACACATTCCTAAAAAAAACCGGTCGAAACACCCCCTTCCCGCTGTGACACCCCCAATTTTTTTACTGGTACATGTATAATGTCCGCCTGTTCAAAATACGGTACCCATTCTGTAATCTAGTGTTAATAATCGTCGAATTTGAACGGCGCCCCTATTGAAGTATGGTACCAGCAACGGTAACGGACGCAAAAGAAAACATGGCGCCCTCCGTACGAATGTTTACGCATGATAACAAATAAGTCGCGAAAAAGTGAATAAAAACACTCTTTTACTCTTTTAAGTTTTAGTATGTTAAACAGCGATACCTCCTTCGCGTGACAGTGTTAAAATAAATTCTATTGCAATAAGTTCTAGGTCAGGTCCTGTTTTAAGTTGACCGGACTACAACCAGAGTCGTTCTTAACACTGATTATTGTCCAACAATAAACAGAGGTATAAAAATGACCCTCTTTAATTTCTGATTTCTAAACTTAAAGATATTAACAAAACTATTTTCTCGCTTCAATATTCTAGTTCTCAAGGAAGATCTTAATACGTTTTCACTTTGACTACTAGTTTCCAAAACCATCCATTGCTCTCATCCTTAAATCTCAAACGGTACGATACTTTTGACAGAAAAGGCATGCGTGTTCATGATGGCAAGATGGTAGCGACGAGTGTTCATTGTTTCACTCATGGAAATGGAACATTTGTAGGAAGACATTTGTTTGTACCGCCGCTTGCACTTATTTCCTGTAATACAAGTACCACTAGCAACTAATAAGCACATTATCTGCGAGCAATCTTGAATGAGCATGATAGACAATGATAAAAGAAATTGCTCTCTTGTTGCGGTGATAAATATAAAAGCAGAGAACGTACGTAGCACACTGCTCCATTAGACTCTGCCTGTGCTTGATAAAGTATCTTTGAATTAGCACCTTTATACCGTACCTTTACAAGTAAGCGCTTTGACAGCATCCAGTTGGTACCGAAAGGTATCGAGTTGACTGTACAACGGACGGAGAGCTTGGTCAAGAGTTGACTCACCAATCACGGCACCAATCAGCCAGCACTGGGCCACCACTGCTAACGTAGCTACCAGAACGACTTTCATCTTGGCAACGAGAGATTCAAAATGTTAACAATGATCCCTGATCAATTTCAGAGTCGCGCTTTTATAGCTCTACCTCTGACCTGGAAGCCTTGACCCTGAGGCCCTCAGACATGGGGACTGTCACGTATACCACTTTACAGAAGCATAATGCTGCCACATAAGAAATTTTTTTATATTAGTTTTTGTTATCAGGACAGGTTTTGTGATAACAAAACAGATTTTTGGGTATAATATTATAAGAAAAAGTTACAACGAACAATTTTATAAGGAAACGTTCCAGGTAAGTTATTTTCTTGTGTGGCAGAAATACGCTTCCGTACCGCTAATATGTTTCAGGCCACTGTATTTTCCACATCGCATTCTTCACTACAGGCGCTAATAGTAAAGTGCCCGGTGACGTTCTTGCGGAAAGGTATACGCAATGCAAGTTGAATCGGTGGGGTTGTCCATACACTTTACTTAGAACTTAGAGCTGTAAGTACGCCCATTGCCACTGTGTGGGAACAAGCTGACTAGACCTAGCCGTAGCCGTCAGGACACACGGCCTTTTATTGAATGCCACGGATATTGCGGGTTTTTTTCATGGCGATGTGAAATACCCCGTGGACTTGAGCGTGAATGATCGTGAATAACCCACCTATTTGTTAAAAGTGGAATTTCCGCTATTAAAATTGTGGGTAATTATTGGGAGGGTTAGATTTTAATTCAGACTGTGATTATAACATTTTTGGTAAGGAGGTGGCAATTGGTAAAGGGGCGAAGTGGTTAGAGGCGATGTGACCGATATCCTGATCGAAGTCTGTATTTACTGATAAGCGCTCCAGTGCGCCATGTTAGATTATGTTTGGCCTGAACGAAATTTATTTAGATAACGAAAAAAGGATAACAACAATTTATCATCATTTTTCAATGCTCTTTTTATTTTAGCATGGCCATTTCTATAAAAAAAAATCACTAAGTGCTAAAGCGCGAAAGTTGAAAAAACAAAACAAAACAAAACATTAAACCATCCAACCCTACTAAAAGCCGGAACAATAAAATCCAGTTAATTGCTTCCAATGCAATTGAGCCAATTAATTAACTCGCAATATCAAGCAAACACAAGTCGTAGTTATCCTGTAACAGCATTTGAATTTTTGTACAACAATCTCAAGCACTCTCTGGGGTGACACTAATTAAAATGCATTCTGCACTCTGACTGGTCCAACCAAAATTTGCTTCCATCAATTTCAAAGCGCGCAAGTTAAAAAGTAATACATGAAAGTTAAAAAGTAGCATATTCTCTGACAACAATCTCAAGTAATGTTTGAAGAAAACAATGTTCTAACTAATGTACTATTTGTTTTTAAGTACCACGCTCAAACAAAATACAAGCACTTACATTAACACACAATTATCATTTCAACATTTTAACAACCTAAAGACCTTCTTCCAAGCCAACAACCATATCCTTTTTCCTGCAACACCTTTTAGAGAGTTTATCTCCAAAATGCGATATATATATATGACCAGAAAAGAAAATAAGTGAAAAAGTTACACAGTTGTGAAAACGCATAGAGCATTCACAGTATATAACAGCTGTTTCTAAACTGCGTTTTTCACTTTACTGTAGAACCTATTCTTAGGTTGTGTTTAGCTGTTATAACAGCCGTTGAAACTCTGTGCAACCAGGAGAAGATGGGACTGAAAAAGGTAGAGATTATCGCGTTTTGGAAACAAATTCTCTTCTTTTGTAAATTCTTTTACAGCAATGTCAAGCACTGATGACCCTTCTAGTTGGTTATTCCATGATTGATATATACAGGGTGTCCCAAAAGAAGGTCCCTCTCAGGGTTGTGGTAGAATTCGAAATTTTATCTCTTCTTTTGTTAATAACTGTGAAGCATATAATTATATCTCTTTTACTATTTTCTGTAACTATTTCCATCGTGTGCTGTTCACCGGTTTCCAAAAAAAGGCTATTATGTAATAGAGTACTATTTTGGCTCATCCCAAGTTTAAAATTTAGCTTGCTTTTTTATTAAATTATTAAACTAAACAGGAGGAATATCATTGTTGACGCATCTCATTGTTGACGGTTATCAACTTTAATTTATGTAGTCAATAATAATATTATATATGAACAATAAGTTGCAATAGAAATACTGATGCAAACAAAGTATACCGGTATGCTGTTAAAATAAATCGCTTGCAGAGAAACACAACGTGTACGCTCTCAATGTACGTGTTGTCAAACTTGGCATGGAGCAAAAATAGACCGGTGTTACACAGTGTTCTTTGTTTTAAAACCACTCAACCAAATTTAAAAAAATCTTCTCACCAGAAAGAAAAATGTTTGGGCTCATCAATTCTATGAATGAATTGGAGAATCTTCAAAAATTTCGAGAACTCTGATACACCCTCAAGACAGTTGAGATTTATTGTGGGGACACCCTGTACATGCACTTTTTTATGAACATACGATTATCCTTCAACCCTATAGACCATAATCATGTTGTGGCCATCTTGATTTTTGTCCCATTCGAATCAACCGAAGCGAGGCCGGAAGGAAAAATAGTCTGGTTCCGATTTGCACAAAAAATTATCATTCAGTACTGTTTTTGGATACAAGGAACATGACTGAAATGGTGGCAGCATGATAAAGGTCTATGAAAGGCAGGGGACATCATTTTGCAAACGTCCATATTGCCAAATTACTAAAGAATTGACTAAAGTAAATTACAGCATGACAAATTATCCTGCGAAAATCATAGTGCATAGTTCACTCACAATGTCAGAATTTCCCCCCTAACATCTGCCAACGGTGGCAAGTCAACTTGTCAGCAAGTCAGCTTGATCTCGTGCGTAGTTTACGCTTGGTTAAAAGCAGCTACATATTGTACATGTATTTTCCCTTGGCACCGCCGGGGCACCGCCGGCAGCAAGGCACGGCCTGCCTGTGATCTATGGGTTTTATGCAAAATAATTTCTGTGAGTTGCACTTTGACAGTTGAAAACAAAGGGGCTTTTCCACCCTCCATTTTCTGCCACCGATGGACACAAAACATTCAACAGGTCAGTGAAACAATAGCGGCTATACAGCTCTGACTTCTAGCACCAAATCAGACCACTTTTACAGAAAGTGTAAATGATGTCTATTACCTTTAAAAGCATTTTAAAAACTTGTACAATTCTTTTAATAAAACACAGCAATTATAACTCGCAAACTACGCTGAGCAAAAAAAAAAGCGTTCTTTCTGAAACTACTTGTTTCCCTCAATGTCAATGAATTACAGAGAATCTTTGTTTTTTGTTTTGTTTGAGTTAGCCTTGGCTATCTTTACTCGGCATCCACGTAGATGGTGAGAAAGTCTGCGTGTCCAACTGAAACGTCAGCTGTCAACATTAAGAGAAAAAAAAGACAGTATTTTATTAAAAATCTCAAACGACTGTCATAGGATCAAAGGGTTCATAGTTATCCACAGTTAGTTAAGTTGCAGGTGATTATTTTAATTAACGCTTGCCGAACGGGCATCTGTAGCCCCATTTTTGGCAACTACAGCAGCTTTAAACGACTTGCCATTATGTGCCATATCTAGCACCAAACCAGGCCACTTTTACAGAAAGTGTAAATGTTTTCTATTACCTGTAAAAGCCCTTTAAAACGTGTACAATTCTTTCAAAGCAATTAACTCGCAAATTACGATAAGAAAAAAAAAAAAAAAAAAAAAAAAAAAAAAACTTTCTTTCTGAAACTACTTGTTTGCGCCAATTTCAATGAACTACAGGAAATCCTGGTTGTTTGTTTGAGTAAAGCCTTCGCAGTGCCTTCTCGGCATCGATGCATATTGTAAGAAAGGGAACATGGTTATATCCACAGTTAATTTACTTGAAGATGATTTTTTTTATTAACGCTTGCCGAACGGGCATCTATAATCCTATTATTAGCAATTAATGCTTTAAAGGAACATGCCATTATGTGTATTTCAAACCGAAGACCGGGGAAGCCATAGACATCAACGAAATAAAACACCACCAAAAATTAACAAAAACAAAACGTACCTGCATTGACCACGTTATTCCACAGTACTTTAGTCGCCAACCTGCTGTACACTATGACCGGGTAGGGGTGCTCTGTGGACGGTCGCTCCCATGCGCAATCGGTCCCGACTTGGGACTCGGTCACGCACAACCAGCCTCTGTCGTTGCCACATCCACCGTGGTTGTTACTCATGTAGAATCGTCGATCTCTGTGCATGTCGTGGCAAAAGGATAGAAGTAAAAACTGCTGACATTTCACAGAACTGCATATAGGCCTACTGCAACAAAAGCCAGGCTGCAATTTCTTACTTGACGTTACTACTGTCATCTCAGCAGCCTATGGTGGTATATTATCAAGTGGATACCTAATTGTCACTGCTTTTCCAAATAACCAAAAATTGGTAATACAATGTAAACCAGTTGCTACAAAATGAATAGTGTCTTTTTCGTTTCCGAACATTTTGGGTTCATCAAATCGAGTCTCACTTAAAACCCCCAAAATATTTACCAGGCGCAATGCCAAGTATCTCTATTTAATTTAAAGTCCATTTATACTTTGTGCTTCAAACGTGCACTCAAACGAGGGCAAGGCTTGCTCCGTCATGTTATAACTGTTTTTGAAAGTGACAGCTACCTGACCTAGGATCAAAACGATCAGGTCAGAGAACTCATAATTCCCAATCGGCGGCACATTAATCATCGCTTTTGTGTAATACTCACTCATGTAAATCCCCTTCAGTGCCGAAGAAGTTTGGTGTAGATGATTCCACGTCCTGCCAGGGGCTGGAGATGAGGCGCTCTTGGGTGAACCAGTTATAGATATCCGTCCCGGTACCGTCGAATATCAGGTCAACTCTGCGCCCCTTGAAATCACCCACGGACAGTTTTACCTTGACACCAAACCATAACGTGAGGAGAAAAATGTGTACTACATGTGCAAAGCTTTGTAAGTGTAATTATGTCTGAGGTCAAGCATGGGGTTGCGCCTAAATTAAGTGATTTCATCGAGAAAATCATTTCATGCAAAGTCATTCTCTAAAATCATGCTGTGTGTATGTTGAAAGTCACGCACGGTCCCAGGTTCTACTTAACTTCAACCTCGTCCTCGATAGTGGATCATGGGAGAGTAACATTTGGCATCCAAAATCAATTAAAAATATGAAAACAAGAATACCATTTTGCTTGCAATTGTGTAGACATCAGAACATTCCACACCTGATCATGAGAAATGTACACGATTTTTGGAGATAAATTTAAAAAGAATTTAATTAAGCAAATATATCGTCACCGTTTTCACGAACAGCCACATACTATATATATCATGTTGATTTTGAAGAAAAGTGTTTGCGAGATAATCGCAAAAGAAGTTTCTCATATTTTAAAACTTCAAGAAATACTACTTTGCAACAACTATGTGCAGCAAGAAACCCATCACACAATTCTACGAGAGCTGAAGTTTTACATGAACCCGGTAATAAGACTTAATACAGCAGTTAATTAGTGAAAATTAATTAGTAAAGATATGTGGCTCTTCGTGAAAACGCAAATTCAGGTTTCCGACATATTGGCCCTTTCTGTTTAACGTGTATTTCCATAGGCGCGCGTGAGTACGCGCGCGCAGCTGAAAATGTAACAAAGATATGTGACTCTTCGTGAAAACGCAAATCTCATTTGACCTACTTTTACGTATTTCCGTGCAATGGGTTTTGTACACGTTCAAAGGGCCAAAATGTATGTGGCTCTTCGTGAAAACGCAAAATGCCTTTATTGAGATTTCTGCCCCTTGCAACATTAATGTAACTTAGAAATTAATGATGTTTTGCTTACAGAAGCATGTCAAAATCGTTAAGTACATTGTTTTAATGCGAAATATTGAAAAAAATCAAAATCGAAAAAATTGTAATTTTTGACATATGTGGCTCTTCGTGAAAACGGTGACGATATAGTCCAGTACTCACTCGCCTAATATTCAGTTCTCCGCTTTTCCAGCCCTCATGCAGCGATTCATCCCGCCAACTCCCACTGCCACCCATCGTGTTTTCGTCCCAAGATGTTGTTGTCCACATGTCATATATCCCAAATCCGGTCCCCGCCATTCCTTTAAAAACCAACTGCCATTCCGAAGCTGGGACAGCAATGAAACGATAACATCAAGTCTTACCTCCCCAGTGTCCGGTCAATTTATGTTAACCCTAAAAAAGGACCGGGTTATTTCGACCATCTCACAACCGGAAGGAGGGAGTGGATTCCGCCCCCCCCCCCCATTTCAAGATCTCGGCCATCGAGTGACGATAAATTATGAAACTCGGTACATAGCATGCACAGAACAACTTATCATGAACGTACCCACGACATTTTATGACTATAGGTCAAAGGGTTCCGAATTATGGGCAATTCATTATTTATAATTTTTCGCTGCGCGGCAACCCCTAGTCCGAATTTTATGTTTTTTGTATTAAAAGATGCGCAAGACTCGAGTCTAAAAAGTAAGAACAGCTCGGGTCGCGAAACAATTGTTTTTGCTATGGCTATCATGGAAAAAAGTTTAGGGGGGGGGGGCGGATTCCGCCCCGGCCCTTTTAGGGTTAAGACCTAAAACTAATTGCAATAGAAATCATTCAAGCGTCAAACAATTTCAAATAAATACATGAACAATATGTGAAAAATCTAATAGTTTCTATAGAGTGGAAAGGTGTTTTTTCCAAGCACCTTTTGACAATTAAAATTTGGGACTTTTGTCCTCAATCAATTCGTCTGGCGACTTACTTCGATATGCATGCCGATATAAGATAATGTTTAGGATTCATGACCAAATGCAAGTGCAGCAGAAGACAGAACATCGGAAACTTAAATAAAAATGAGTGTGTAGAACTTCTTTTTGCCTTTCGCATCAACTTGTACAGTACGCTTTATAGTAAGATGCATACAAGGTTGTAACTTCGTTCACGTTCTACATTTGGCGGCAGTATTGTCTGTTCTAAGTCATAATTTCATCCAGGGCACTCGGACAGATTGGACGATACTCCGCGCAATAGTCCGCAAAAAAAAAGACGAGATAATGTGCCATTTGCAAAAAGCGATATAAAAAAAAATCATGTTTGATCATACACGTACGAAAAACGATTGGACATACACGGACCGTTTTGAAAGTAAGGCGAAAACCTTATTTAAAGACAGGCGCGGATCCAGAGGGGGGGGGGGGGGTTTGTGGTCAACCCCCCCAGATCCGTCAAAAAAACATTATCATACACATTCCTAAAAAAAACCGGTCGAAACACCCCCCCCCTCCCGCTGTGACAACCCCTAAAAAATTATACTGGTACATGTATAATGTCCGCCTGTTCAAAATACGGTACCCATTCTGTAATCTAGTGTTAATAATCGTCTAATTTGAACGGCGCCCCCTATTGAAATATGGTACCAGCAACGGTAACGGACGCAAAAGAAAACATGGCGCCCTCCGTACGAATGTTTACGCATGATAACAAATTAGTCGCGAAAAAGTGAATAAAAACACTCTTTTACTCTTTTAAGTTTTAGTATGTTAAACAGCGATACCTCCTTCGCTTGACAGTGTTACAATAAATTCTATTGCAATAAGTTCTAGGTCAGGTCCTGTTTTAAGTTGACCGGACTACAACTAGAGTAGTTCTTAACGCTGATTATTGTCCAACAATAAACAGAAGTATAAAAATGACCCTCTTTAATTTCTGATTTCTAAACTTAAAGATATTAACAAAACTATTTTCTCCCTTCAATATTCTAGTTCTCAAGTAAGATCTTAATACGTTTTCACTTTGACTACTAGTTTCCAAAACCATCCATTGCTCTCATCCTTAAATCTCAAACGGTACGATACTTTTTACAGAAAAGGCATGCGTGTTCATGATGGCAAGATGGTAGCGACGAGTGTTCATTGTTTCACTCATGGAAATGGAGCATTTGTAGTAAGACATTTGTTTGTACCGCCGCTTGCACTTATTTCCTGCAATACAAGTACCACTAGCAACTAATAAGCACATTATCTGCGAGCAATCTTGAATGAGTATGATAGAGAATGATAAAAGAAATTGCTCTCTTGTTGCGGTGATAAATATAAAAGCAGAGAACGTACGTAGCACACTGCTCCATTAGGGCCCTGTCACACTTCTGCGAATCCCAATTCCTTATGAGTTGCGCATTGACATTTGTTTCATACGCAGTCGTACGCACAATACGCACCTCATATGCATCTCTATCGTTTTGTGTAAGTTTTATGTACGCAGGCATACGCATGGTACGGCCCAGTACGCCGGGTAGTTTTGGGCAAGCACAAAACTACGCTGCGTACGCTGTTACGCAGGTCATAAGTTATAAATACGCAGCACATCGGTCCCGCATCGGTCGAGCACGGTACGAGTACGCTATGTGATCGTGGGGGATAAGCCTTTACATACGCAGTAATACGCTGACCTCCCGGCACGAACCCCGTCAGCATATGAGCGCAGATACAACGCACGCTGAACGAACTCATAGCGAAGGCCGACGTATTGCGTCAGGCATGCGGTCGGCATAAGTCGGGTGCGTCCGGAATACGCTCAGAATGCGCACTGCATACTGACCTATTCGCAGCCCGAAAAATAATGTTGTGCACTGCATACGCAACTCATACGCATCTCATACGCAATGGATGCGCTGAATTCGTTACTTGTACGCTAGATGTGCGTCGCACATAAGTCAAAGTATTCAAAAAATTTCGACGTTTTGAGCGTACGGCTGCGTATTGAAAATTTTTGATAAGGAACTCATAAGGAATTAGAATACGCGAAAGTGTGACAGGGGCTTTAGACTCTGCCTGTGCCTGATAAAGTATCTTTGAATTAGCACCTTTATACCGTACCTTTACAAGTAAGCGCTTTGACCGCATCCAGTTGGTACCGAAAGGTATCGAGTTGACTGTACAACGGACGGAGAGCTTGGTCAAGAGTTGACTCACCAATCACGGCACCAATCAGCCAGCACTGGGCCACCACTACTAACGTAGCTACCAGAACGACTTTCATCTTGGCAACGAGAGATTCAAAATGTTAACAATGATCCCTGATCAATTTCAGAGTCGCGCTTTTATAGCTCTACCTCTGACATGGAAGCCTTGACCCTGAGGCTCTCAGACATGGGGACTGTCACGTATACCACTTTACAGAAGCATAATGCTGCCACATAAGAAAAATTGTTTTTATTAGTTTTTGTTATCAGGACAGGTTTTGTGATAACAAAAAAGATTTTTGGGTATAATATTATGAGGAAAAGTTACAACGAACAATTTTATAAGGAAAAGTTTCAGGTAAGTTATTTTCTTGTGTGGCAGAAATACGCTTCCGTACCGCTAATATGTTTCAGGCCACTGTATTTTCCACATCGCATTCTTCACTACAGGCGCTAATAGTAAAGTGCCCGGTGACGTTCTTGCGGAAAGGTATACGCAATGCAAGTTGAATCGGTGGGGTTGTCCATACACTTTACTTAGAACTTAGAGCTGTAAGTACGCCCATTGCCACTGTGTGGGAACAAGCTGACTAGACCTAGCCGTAGCCGTCAGGACACACGGCCTTTTATTGAATGCCACGGATATTGCGGGTTTTTTTTCATGGCGATGTGAAACACCCCATGGACTTGAGCGTGAATGATCGTGAATAACCCACCTATTTGTTAAAAGTGGAATTTCCGCTGTTGAAATTGTGGGTAATTATTGGGAAGGTTAGATTTTAATTCAGACTGTGATTATAACATTTTTGGTAAGGAAGTGGCAAGAGCGATGTGACCGATACCCCGATCGAAGTCTGCATTTACTGATAAGCGCTCCAGTGCGCCATGTTAGATTATGTTTGGCCTGAACGAAATTTATTTAGATAACGAAAAAAGGATAACAACAATTTATCATCATTTTTCAATGCTCTCTTTATTTTAGCATGGCCATTTCAAAAAAAAAAATCACTAAGTGCTAAAGCGCGAAAGTTAAAAAAACAAAACAAAACATTAAACCATCCAACCCTACTAAAAGCTGGAACAATAAAATCCAGTTAAATGCTTCCAATGCAATTAAGCCAATTAATTAACTCGCAATATCAAGCAAACAAAAGTCGTAGTCATCCTGTAACAGCATTTGAATTTTTGTACAACAATCTCAAGCACTGTCTGGGGTGACACTAATTATAATGCATTCTGCACTCTGACTGGTCCTACCAAGATTTGTTTCCATCAATTTCAAAGCGCGAAAGTTGAAAAGTAATACATGAAAGTTAAAAAGTAGCATATTCTCCGACAACAATCTCAAGTAAGGCCAAAAAAAAGTCTCCGGTTTCTGGTATGCGCGCGTCGCCGTAGCCATGCGCGTCGGCAAAATGAAAAAGTTATTTTTTTCAATAAAAGATGATGTCTCAAAACCGCCAAACTCACAGGTTTGACTGGAATCCTGCTGCTGCACAATTTTAACATGTTTTTAGTTGGGGTTATGATCGAGAATAAGCTTTATGTGGCCTCTCCAAACTCCCATATATTTGCACTAAGTTTAGTCGGGCACCATTTGCAGTCATCAGCCGACATTTGAAGCAAAAAAAATCAGGTAAAAAAAAAAAAAGTCGCGTTGCCGCACCACTTTTTGGGCAAGCTCCATACCAGAAACCGGAGCCTTTTTCGGGGGGTCTAATGTCTGAAGAACTATTGTACTAAGCTTTTTTTAAGTACCACGCTAGAAAAAAACATGCACTTATATTAACACACGGTTATCATTTCAACATTTTAACAACCTAAAAACCTTCTTCCAAGCCAACAACCATATCACCTTTTTCCTGCAACACCTTTTAAAGAGTTTATCTCCAAAATGCGATATATATATGACGAGAAAAGAAAATAAGTGAAAAAGTTACACAGTTGTAAAAACGTATAGAGCATTCACAGCATAATAACAGCTGTTTCTAAACTGCGTTTTTCACTTTACTGTAGAACCTGTTCTAAGGTTGTGTTTAGCTATTGTAACAGCCGTTGAAACTCTGTGCAACCAGGAGAAGATGGGACTGAAAAAGGTAGCGATTATCGCGTTTTGGAAACAAATTCTCTTCTTTTGTAAACTCTTTTACAGCAATGTCAAGCACTGATGTTCATTCTACATCTGCCAACGGTGGCAAGTCAGCTTGTTGATCTCGTGCGCAGTATACGCTTGGTTAAAAGCAGCTACACATTGTACATGTATTTTTTTCCTTGGCACCGCCGGCAGCAAGGCACGGCCTGCCTGTGACCTATGGGTTTTATGCAAAATAATTTGTGTGAGTTGCATTTTGACGGTTGAAAACGAAGGGGCTTTTCCCCTCCCCCACCCTCCATTTTCTGCCACCGATGGACACAAAACATTCAACAGGTCAGTGGAACAATAGCGGCTATACAGCTCTGACTTCTAGCACCAAATCAGACCACTTTTACAGAAAGTGTAAATGATGTCTTTTACCTTTAAAAGCATTTTAAAAACTTGTACAATTCTTTCAATAAAACACAGCAATTATAACTCGCAAACTACGCTGAGCAAAAAAAAGCGTTCTTTCTGAAACTACTTGTTTCCCTCAATGTCAATGAATTACAGAGAATCTTTGTTTTTTGTTTTGTTTGAGTTAGCCTGGGCCATGTTTACTCGGCATCGACGTGGATGGTGAGAAAGTCTGCGCGTCCAACTGTAACATCACCTGTCAACATTAAGAGAAAAAAAGACATCGTATTTTATTAAAAATCTCAAACGACTGCCATAGGATCAAAGGGTTCATATTTATCCACAGTTAGTTAAGTTGCAGGTGATTATTTTAATTAACGCTTGCCAAACTGCCATCTGTAGCCCCATTATTGGCAACTACAGCAGCTTTAAACGACTTGCCATTATGTGCCAAATCTACTACCAAAGCAGACCACTTTTACAGAAAGTGTAAATGTTTTCTATTACCTGTAAAAGCCTTTTAAGGCGTGTACAATTCTTTCATAGCAATTAACTCGCAAAGTACGCTAAGTAAAAAAATAAAAAAATAAAAATAATAACTTTCTTTCTGAAATTACTTGTTTGCGCCAATTTCAATGAACTACAGGGAATCTTTGTTGTTTGTTTGAGTATAGCCTTCGCAATGCCTACTCGGCATCGATGTAGATTGTGAGAAAGGGAACATAGTTATATGCACATTTAGTTTATACTTGAAGGTGATTTTTTATTAACACTTGGTGAACGGGCATCTGTAGCCCCATTATTGGCAATAGCTTTAAAGGACTTGCCATTATGTGTATTTCAAACCGAAAAGCGGGGAAGCCATGGACATCAACGAAATAAAACACCACCAAAAATTAACAAAAAAACAAAACGTACCTGCATTGACCACGTTATTCCACAGTACTTTAGTCGCCAGCCTGCTGTACACTATGATCGGGTAGGGGTGCTCTGTGGACGGTCGCTCCCATGCGCAGTCGTACCTGACTTGGGACTCGGTCACGCACAACCAGCCTCGGTCGTTGCCACATCCACCGTGGTTGTTACTCATGTAGAATCGTCGATCTCTGTGCATGTCGTGGCAAAAGGATAGAAGTAAAAACTGCTGACATTTCACAGAACTGCACATAGGCCAGGCTGCAATTTCTTACTTTACGTTACTACCGTCATCTCATCCAGCCTATGGTAGTATATAACCAAGTGGATACCTAATTGTCACTACTTTTCAATGTAAAATCAATGTAATACAATTTAAACCAGTCGCTACAAAATAAATAGTGTCTTTTTCGTTTCCGAACATTTTGGGTTCATCAAATCGAGTCTCACTTAAAACCCCCAAAATATTTACCAGGCGCAATGCCAAGTATCTCTATTTCATTTAAAGTCCATTGATGCTTTGTGCTTCAAACGTGCACTCACACGAGGGCAGGGCTTGCTCCGTCATGTTATAACTTATGTTTTAATGCGACAGCTACCTGACCTAGCATCGAGACGATCAGGTCAGGGAACTCATAACGCCCACTTGGTGGCACACTGTTTACGCTTCTACATGTACATGCATATTGTACTTACTCCAGTGTGTACCCTTCAATGCCGAAGAAGTTTGGTGTAGATAATTCCACGTCTTCCCAGGGGCTTGAGATGAGGCGCTCTTGGGAGAACCAGTTATGGATATCCGTCCCGGTGCCGTTGAATATCAGGTCAGCTCTGCGCCCCTCGAAATCACGCAGGGACAGTTTTACCTTGACATAAACAACACGAGAAAAACAGGTATTCTGCAAGTGCAAAGCTTTGTAGTCCAGTAGCTAAAGAAGAATCGTGACACGCCGGATTAAAGCACCAAATTTGCTGACTATTACTGTATAGGTCCATAGAAGAAACTCTCGACGGGGTGTCCGGTTGCGAATGTTTTTTTTTTTCTCCCAAACGTCATCCACATATGGGTGTACACAATGGCGTTTTGGACTAACTTTTATAAAAACATGAGAAGAAAATATAAAATTAGAAAAAAAGTGAATTTGAACGTTATGAAATTTTGACTTTATTTCCCTTTTAAAAAAATCCTCCAAAGCCTCAGGTTAGAAAAGGAAAAAAAAAAATCGGGTGCAAAACCAAGATCTGAACCTAATTATATACCTGCGTGTGAATCATAAAAGTATCGTAGAGGGCGCTGAACAACTATGTGGGGATGTGGTTTGGGAGAAAAAAATTCGCTGCCTGATTTTGGTGGCCTAGGTCAAGGTCAGGCCAAGGTCAAAATTCATTGTGTACCATACTGTATTTGGTCTTGTGAATTTCCACAAAGGTCTGAAATTCTAAGTTCTGAATTGCATAAAGGACGTCCTTGCAATATCAGAAAAAAAATCTACCGTATCAGAAAAAAAGTTCCATCCAAAAAAATAGTGCTCATTTAAATAGTAGAGTTTATTTCATTCCGAGAAATACGTAGTCATGCTGTTCAGCACTTTCTGTAACTTCACTCTTGGAGAAAAAAATGTCCTTCTATTACTTTGATATGAGAATAATTACAAGCATAGATGAGGCTTTTCCTCTGATGTATTCCTTAGTTTATACTTTATTAATTATCTAATTAAGCGATTGTTTGCTTCAAATGCTGATTTGAAGTTGTTATGTCTGTGTGTGTACAGAATATACACATCACATTCATTTAAGTCACAAGGAAAGGTGTACGAAAGTGTACAATCAGTGTTAGTATTCCAATTTCCCCTGAAAACTGATTGGTCCAGTTGAATAGCTTGGTCCTGTTGTAATACTAGTTACCCTGCAGTGTGAAAGGTACATGTATATGAGAAATCTCAGTATAGCATTCATATACATACATTCATTTGTTTTGCTCACAAGTTTTTATTTTCTGATTGACATATATATTCATTACTACTTCCGTGGCCTTCAGTAGAAACTCAAGAGAATGCAATGCACGATTACAGTCATTCCTATTCAATAGCCTTGTATCATGATAATTTCAGCAACTTATATTTACGGATGTCTTGATGGAATGAAATCTTCTTTGGAATTGTTGTTCTTATACCATTATCTTTTGTGATCAAGACACACATCAAGTTGTAGGACATAATATCAGCACAGGTACGACCAATTTCGAGCGTTTCACAAAGCAGTGTGCCACCAAGAGTTTGGCAGGGGAGTCCATTTTTTCAAGTTTACTTGAGCTAATTCGTTAAGGATTTGGGCATAGCGTTCTGCCACCTTACAAAAAACACCATATTGATACAAAGAAAAGAAAGGGCAAAAAGATACCCGAATCATACGCTTACGAAACAACTCACCGGACAAGCTAACAATTTCAAATAGCCCGCGCTGCGATTTTCTCCCACAAATGCACTGGGAAAAATGAACTCTCCGTGGCAAACTCCTGGTGGCGCACTTCATCGTAATTGATGAACATGTAACTTTTTCTAATATGATAGGTTATATTTATTGCCAGAACATCCTATAGGGGCCTAAGGCTATTCCGACTTAAATTTAAGACTTTTGTGGAAATTCATTACACCCATAAACAATGTGAACTTTGACCTTGATCAGACCTTGACCTATGCCACCAAAACCGGGCACCTCCCTTTTTAATGTCTTCTAGGGACTTATATTATACAGTGCATGTTATAAATTTGGTGCTTTCACCCGGCGTGTCACGATCTTATCCAAAATTGGCTCTAGGCCACCGCGAGCATGCATGTCTCGATCAGGTCAAGCATGGTGTTGTGCTTAAATTTAATGATTTCATCGAGAAAATCATTGCATGCAAGTCACGCACGATCCAATGTTCTACTAAACTTCAACCTCGTTCTCGATAGTGGATCATTGGATAGTAACATTTGGCATCCCATAATCAATAAAAAACGAACTAGAGCGTTTGCTTGCAATTTTGCAGACATCAAACTATTTCACACCTGTTCATCATACATTTTGGAGATGCAAAAGAAAAGTCCAACACTCACTCGCCTAACGTTCAGTTCTCCACTTTGCCATCCATCACGCAGCGATTCATCCCGCCAATTCCCACCAACACCCATCGTGTTTTCGTCCCAAGATGCTGCAGTCCACAAGCTGTACAACCCTACTCCGGTCCCTGCCACACCTTTAAAAACCAACTGCCATTCTGGAACGGAAGCATAAATGAAACAATAACGTGAAAGTCTTAATCCAGCTCAATGTCGTCCTTTACAAATACCGATATTACCAAACAGTAAACAGTAGTATAACATTTATATTACCCTCTTTGATTAACGTTTTTGAATTAAAATTAACGAAAGTGACGGAAAACATTTTCCTGCTTCAATAATTCATCGTCCTCTGACAGTTCCAAAGTTTTAGTTCTCCAATAAGATCTTGATTGGAATTATATTGTGACCTTTGGTTTCCTAAACTCTAACCACTGCTCTTATCCGCTAATGCCAGGTGGTGCTATACTCGTGCTGTTATGCAACGGCAAGCATGTTAATAGTGACAAATCGGGGAGCTAATTCTTGGAGCTAATAAAACCACATCACGTGCCCAGTTTGTTCTGGCATTGGCACCTACGGGCACCACAAGTTGCAACTAATTAAAGCACATCATTTTTGAGCAATCTTGAATGATTAACTGGGAGAATAAAAAAGAAGGAAAATTGAGATTGTGTGATTGTGTACGGTGGTGAATATACAACAGCACAGTTGCACACTGCTCGGATCTGCCCAAGATTCACAATATTCTCTATGCAACACCTACCTTTCTTGCAAGGGACACGGACAAGCGCTTTGACCGCATCCAGTTGGTACCGAAAGGTGTCGAGTTGACTGTACAGCGGACGGAGAGCTATGTCCAGAGCTGACTCCGAGTCTTCATCTGCGTGTGCGATGGTGCCAATCAGGCTGTACTGGCCCACCATGACGAGACTAACTACCAAAACCAACTTCATCTTGGTAAACAACGATTCAAAATGTTTACCGTGTTCGTGGATCGATTTCAGAATTGCGCTTTTACAGGTTTATTTCTCAGCTCGAATCCTTCGTTCCCTAAACATGTACGTGGTTGTTGCTGCGTAGCAAAAAAAAAAATGGCGGACTGCCACGTATTCCACTTTACGGAATGGTATTACTGCCACATCAGCAAAGTTGCCTTTGTTATATTAAAGGCAAGGTTTTTTTTTTAAACGAAAGCTTAGGCCAAAAAAAAAATAATAAGTCGGTCTCTGGTCAGCGCGCGCGTCGATTTTTTTTCCCCAAAATGTTCCGCGGTAGCTCCAACATCGCCCTCTATTTTCGCGCCTCCTCAATTTGTTTTACCAAAGAGCACCAAGGAATGGGAAATTGCACCAAGGAAAATGATCGAAAGCACCAAGGCAAATTATGGAGGACACCAATGTACATGAGGACACCAAAAAAGCAAAATAGTACCCGACCTTGTCTGTACAATCCAAGCTTGAAGAAAAAAAAAAAAAAAAGCCGCGTCGCCGCGTCAATTCCGGAACTTTGGTCTGACCAGAGACCGAATATTTTTTTTTTTTGGCCTTACGGCAATATTTTTCTTTTGTGGCAGCAATTCACTTCCGTACCATTGTACCAGGCTGCGTATGCATAACTCACAATGGGTGCGTCTAGACTATTGACGTTCTTGGAGAAGGGTCGCCGGGGTCGTCGATACACATTTTCGTTTTTCTGTGTATAGGTCTATACATGTATTGTCATCACTCTTTTGTGCAGATTAATACGTTCCGCGAACATCAAGAGCGATTTACCCATTGGTTTCCATTCGTCTTCCGAATCGTTCAGTTTGTGACGATGAGAATTTGGTTTTGATCGAGTCTAGCCGCTGCAGCGATACGGTAGAAGGTTTTATCTATTATTTCAGATGAAAACATGGACGTACAAGACAAATCTTTCGCACACAGTTACCAGTTTCTCTGATTTTCCGTCGCCCTCGTTGTCACATTGCCACATTTTGGCGCAGATAACGAATTTTCTATTTTGTATAGGAATTATATACCTTTGTTTACCCTACTGAATGCGGTAAGGACATTATAGCACTGAGAACTCACAAAGTGTGAAATGCCCTCAGCCCTCGTCCGATACGGACTTTGGTAAATGCGTAGACCCTTTGCACGGTGCACCATGACAGCGGGCAGGTCTTTGTTCCTGTGTGATGCCCTTGATATGTATTTTGTGCTTTCACTGTAACTGGGGATCATGACAGCTACGTTCGCGGGGTGATCCTGTTAAGAGAAGATTTCTCGAACTGAAGCTGTTAACCCGGACACCATCTACTACATCGCATTTCTCGCCAAGATTTTCCTTCGAACGGTTGCCGCAACGCAGTAGGGAACACGTACGCGTCCTCTTCAGGATGGCTACCGACGTGTGTATCCTGCACGTCAACGTGGAAGGCCTATATAGAGCTAAAAGAGACGTCATCCGACATCTTGCTTATCAACATCACGCAATCGTCATCCTCTTCAAGAAACCCACTGTGAGTCAGAGGAGCAGCTGCAACTGGAAGGTTTCACCCTTATCAGTTTCATTGCCCACAAGAAGAATGACATTGTCATCTATGACAAGAAAGGTATTGAAACAAGAGCTACTGACCGTTCTCCAGAGAACCCAAGCATCCAGTGGTCAACCATGGAAGCCCTAGTTACCACCTTTTGCAATGTGTACAAGCCACCTCCTGCTGAATTAGACGTTTCTTTACTTCCATCAATTCCTGCAAGCGCCTTTGTCTGTGGTGACTGAAATTGTAGAAACACCAGATGGGGATACTCCAACACTAATATAAATGGATCAGTTGCAAGTGACTGGGTGGAGGCCCAAATCCTGCATCCCTTCTTCGACAACAAGGATCCTAAAACTTTGCACTCTGGCTGACATGGAACCTGGACGTGCCCAGACCTGTCTGTTGTATCCAACAACATCAACAGCTGTTGCTCAAGACTGGCCTCACCAAATTTCCTAGATCTGGCCACTGTCCTGTCATTATCTCCAGTGACATTAAACTTGCCATTTCCAGCCTCTTCAAAAACTTACCAAAAAGCTGACATCTAGGCTATCTGACCCTTACTCCGCCTTCTGCGTCATAATCAACAGGTCAGCGAAGCACACCATCCCCAGAGGCCGTCGATACCGCTTTGTCCCCTGTTGGGACAAAGACTGTGACCGCTTATTTAAAGAGTACTAGAACACCAACGATCCTGATCTTCGTTCCTCTATCGGCGATCAGCTCCTGGATCTTCTAGGCCAGAAGAGACAAGCAAGATGGGAAGAGGAAATCAATAACATCAATTTTATTCACTCCAGTCGCAAGCCATGGAACACCATCTGCCGTCTCACAGGCAGAAGTACTCTAGCTAAGCCCTGCTTCGTCTCAGCTAACCCCATCGCTTTTGTTAATGGAAGGCGGAATGACCAAACCCCGGAAGCTAAGGCTTTCACTCGCAAAGTCAATGCACAGATCAAAGAGCTGATCAAGACGCTGCCACAGTCTAGCCCCCTCTCGAAACCTATTTCTCTCGAGGAGATAGTTGCAGCCATTTACTCCCTTAAGAAAGGCAAAGCTCCAGGAGATAACAATATCCATACAGAGTTTCTAAGGCACATGAGTACCGAATCCATGAGTTGGCTCTGGCTCTCCTTCACTACTTGAATCCCAACAAGCACCATCCCTGCACTATATCTATGGAAAACACCAAAAGTCATCGCGATCCTCAAGCCAAGGAAGTCACCTGATGACCCCAACAATTACGAGCCAATCTCACTCTTGTCACATCTGTACAAGCTGTTCGAGAGAGTTCTCCTCGCCAGAATCAACGATACTGTAGAAAAGAAGGTTCCCCACACCCAAGCTGGTTTCCAGAAAGGCCGTTCCACAGCTGATCAAGCTACGAACCAGGTCAGCGATATTGAAGCCGCTTTCCAGAGGAAGGGGAAGCCTGGCACAGTGTTTATTGAACTCACGGTAGCATACGATACTGTTTGGCAAAGGGGCTTATGCCTCAAGCTCTTGAAGACCCATCCTGATGTCAAACTTGTGAAATTCATAATTGTGCTCATACAAGATCGCATATTCTTCCTTGAGACATTCACTGGTCAATGAAGCAAGAAGAGGATAATTTAAAATGGTCTTCCCGGGGTTCTGTACTTGCCCTTGAAATGTTCAATATTTACACAGCTGATATGTTGTCCGGCAAATGCTCGCTGTACACCTACCCTGATAACTCTGCTTTGGGTTGTACTGAAAAGTAATTTGAAGCCATCGAAGCGGCAGTCGAGACGGATCTCAACAGCCTCAGTCACTACTTTAACCAGTGGCACCTCAAACTCAGCCTCCCCAAAACTGTCTGCTCTGTATTCCATCTAGCAAATCGCTGTGCTTTAAAAATAGATGACATTTAGACAATCAACCTGAACGGTGCGAGGCTCAACTTTGATCCTACACCAAAGTGCCTTGGCATCACACTGGACAGAAGTCTCACGTTCTCTCACCACATCCAACCATTGTATCCAAGACCGAAGCCAGAGTCAACCTCCTGAAGAGACTTGTCGGCACTAGATGGGGTGCCTTCTTCACCACCTTGCGCACCTCTGCACTGGCCCTGGCGAACTCTACCGCTAAATACGCTGCCCCAGCCTGGTCCCACAGCACCCATACTGTGGTTCTAAACTCAGCGATAAGACTAGTTAGCGGCACTCTCACATCGACACATGTGGAACGCCTACCTGTTCTCTCCGGCATCGCACCTGCTGTACTTCGCCAAAACTTCCGGACGATGAAACTCGCCTGTATAGCGACCCCAGCAGCCTTGTCCCCAGCCCGAGCCTGTAGACCCAGCCAGCCTGAGACTTCCTCGCAAGCACTTCTTCACAAAAGTTCATAGAGTAGACCTGCCTCATCTCAGCCGTACCATCCTGACTGGATCAACACGACCTTTGTGGAGCAGTGGTCTGCCGGAGCTACACAGCTGAGGTCCTACATCGACACTCCATCAAACAGGCCACTGGTATGGGAACTCCCCCGCAAGGCATGGTCCAACCTGAACCGACTCAGATCGGGCACTGGCCGCACCCCGCAATAAATGTGTAGGATTGACGCCGCTACCTCTGATCTTTGTGCGTGTGGAGCCACCCAGACCACTAACTACATCATCAAGGAATGCAGTATCTTTGGATCCACGAATAGCGCTGCTGGCTTGATAACCATTGAAGACGCTACCATCAACTGGCTGTCCTCAGACCTCCCGGTTTAGACAACGATGGTGTCCACACGAACGAACGAACTATAACTGCATTTAAATAAAAAGCAACCTGCCCACTGTCATGGCGTACAGTGCAAAAGGTCAGGAGAAAGAACAAGGCTAGATTAGCATTTCTCATGAGCTTTCCTCCGCTAGTTTGATCTAAAACACTATTTTTCTTCTTTTTTGATCGTTGTTTCCTACCACAAGTGATTTTCTGACAATTATTGTAAAAATGAATTGTGAAGTGCGCGGGTTTTAGAGCTATAAACCTGTAAGTCTGTGTGCACTGAACTATCAGGTGACTGTGTGTGGATATGTATTCCACTGCGTTGACGTGCAAGTACTTGTACATCAACCATTGATATTAGGCCTATATGCCTATACTGACGGAAATAGTCCAATGCCGCGTCATGCATGTCATCCGTAAATAAGCTGTTCGGTGAACGTTTGACTCTCGCAAAGTTACGTACGGCAGATTGACACTCTTATAAATGAATGGAAAGCTAAAATTCCCCGAAACATCAATCCACATTCTACGTAGGTCACATCTCATTATATTTTGAAGACAATATAAAGCCCCAATCCGGTGGCCGAACTGAACTTTCCGGTGACTTTTATACGTGTAGCACCGCCGTCAGATTAAGAAGCATGACTTATCAAGACTTTCTCGAGTCAGGGGGATCGGATAAAGTGCGCAGCCGGAACTAATTGTCTTCATGAAAATGGAGAAATGTTTCATTGTTCGTACGGGGCTACAGTTTCTCTTGACTTTATGAAAATTACAGATCCTGTGCGAAAGACAATTCGCGGATGTTCTAATCATAATGTCAGTACCTCCTACTAAGCAGATGCAATTTCAGCTCAGAAAACGCCGCGGACGGAAAAGTGAAAATTGAAAGTCTATATTTTCTCTTATCTGACGGTGGTGCTATGCGTGTAGTAAAAACTAACACGGAAACTTATAAGTTCGCGGCCACTGGTTTTGGGCTTATATATTTATAAGCTCCTTCAACAAAATACAATGATCGAGACGTCAGGCGCGGTTCTAGAACCAATATTTTTTGGGGGGGAGGGGCTAGCACGGTGGATCCACAATTTTTTTTAGGGAGGCGTGCTGAAATGTAGACCGGGTTTTTTCCCCAGACACTTAGGCCTCCGAAAATCCATAAAGGGGGGGGGTGGGCCATGTCATATTTTCAATGGGGAGCGCCAATAAAATCCTAAAATCGTTCACACTATATTAACTAATGCACCCTTGTCACGGCTATTTCTTCTTTAGGGGGAGACCGTTCGCATATAGGCCTACATCACAATCCTTCTTTTTGCTAATGCATTTTTTTTTTACGGAATTTATTTTTGGGGGGCTAGACAAAATTTTTGAGGGGCTACAGCCCCTAGCCCCGTAGAACCGCGCCTGCGAGACGTACGTACGCGACCTATCTGAAATATTGATTGATATTTTTTTGGGAATTTGAGCTGCTGTTTATCCATTTACAAGAGTGTCAGTCTGCTGTAACTTGCGAGAGTCACTCGTTCACGTCGAGTGGGGGCAGCCACAGACTATTTAACGCCTCCATGTTTGGTTACGTTATATACCTCGCTTTGAGTTTTAAGATGGCGCACCATGATAAAGGTCTATTTTCCCTCCAAAGTGCCAGGGCGCTAATTTTCTTTTCCCAAACACATACGTGGCTATTCTACGATACGATACTTTTATGATCCGTACGCAGGTATATAATTATTTTTGTCCCCACGTTTTGGCTAGCACTGCGATAGCTCAGTCGATACAGGACTGTGATTTTACAGCGAGAGGTTGCGAGTTCCAAACACGGTTTTGCGCCCGATTTTTTTTCTTTTCTAACCCGAGCAACATATTGTTTCTATTGGTCTAATGGTTGATCCCAAGTACTCTTCTTCTTTTTTTTTGGGGGGGGGTATTATATTTTATTTTAATATTTCACTATCGGAATTTCATGGACTGTATACATAACTAACGCCGTTTCTGAAATCCCGGCTCCGTTACGTCACCGGCTTAATTCATACATGTTTTTCTCCAATTCCTTAAAATGTTCAACAGAAATAACGAAAGTCCACAAGTGTGTCTGGTTTACGGTGGATCGATAATGAAGACGCGCCCGGATCCGGATGAAGAGCGGGCAGAGGATTCTGCGAATTTCCGAAAAGGTTCGGTACTTTACCGAACACCTTCGACCGGATCAGGAGTGGATTAACGCTAATATCTCACTGGCCGAACCAGGGCCAAGGGCATATGTCACACTTTGCAGGTTCTTCTATATCACTCGAGGAAGCCACGAAATGAGGCAACCTCGTTCCCTTGGTGGCAAGCAGAACGCTCCCACCACTACCTGCCATCCACCCTGGTTTTGGATAATTTGCATGTTCAAAAATCTTGCACGAGTATGCAATTAGGAATAGTCCTGTGTCTGGTTGTGCTTTAAATCAGCGCTTGTTTTTGTTTTGTTTTGTTTTTTGTATGAGGCGTCTGGGGTTCAAACAGAATCAATTCGTACGGCGTGAGATCCAAAAAATCACCTCACATATTATTATGACAAAAATGGAAAAAGGAAGATTGTTTATGTAGAGGAGTGAACGTGTATTCACAGTAAACGTTAAATACGTAATACACGTTGGAAATAGAAACACCACGAACTAGACCGGTTCCCGCCCCTCCCCCTAAAATATGTAATTAAGTAATTCCCATATAAGTTCCCGCCATCTTCATTGTGTCCAGTGAAAGCTAATCGAACGCTCTATTACACGTAAGTCTATTACACGTGAAAGCTAAGGAACGCACCCTTAAAATGTAAGACAATTGGGCGTATTCGAAACCCTGTTCTCGTGTTGATTCAACGCGAGAACGTGTTTTCGAATACGCCCCTATTAACATAAACATGTCAGAATCAAAGTATAAAGCAACAATGCCTGGACGTGCACACGATTTTGTGCATAGCCAGTGCACTGAATGAATCGGCCAACCATAAGAATAAATATGCATGTGACGGATTTGAATAACGTTGCCGAAACCTTTGTTACTTTATGTGTATTGTCCCCGTCTAGTTTGTTTAACAATTCTTTCGTGTAGCCATGCGATAGAGAGAAATGCTAATCACCGCGAGACAAAAAAACACAGAGATTGCCTTTGGTAGCGACATTTTGAGCTGCGTATGCAGGGTATTGTAGCTGATTTATGTTTGTATTGTTTAAAACAGGGTTGGTCTAAAGATGGCGGAAACCAGGCGACCAACATCCCGTCTGACTGTGTGAGTATGAATTATTCTTCTAATGTTGGGATTTCCGATGAGTTTAACAGGTATTTTAACCTTGACAATCTGGTCTTAATCAACGAATGATTTGTTGACGGTCGTGCATTAAGTTTGACGCAGTGAACTTAGCTGATTTTCTTCATATGAATCTGACTGGTTGTATTATATTCATTAAAATGGAAAATGTTCCTTTTTTGTGTAGGTAGTGCTCAGGATATTTTTCCACATTTAAAGTGTGGGAAAAATGTTGCAACCTGACGCCACTTTTTTCTTCATAAATCATCTCAATGAAGGTCATACATTGCAAAAATGATGATAAAACATGAAACTGGGACGGAGAAATATTTCCAATTTTGTTACGAAATAATTAGAAAATTTTCTTGACTCTCCATAGACTTTGTACACAATCGCGGAAGTGGCGTCAGGCTGCAACATTTGTTTCCACAACGGCTGAAGTGGCGTCAGGTTGCAAAATTTTCCCAAAATTCCCATACCTGGCCATCACTAATTTTCCCCTGCAGTGACCTATCAGCCATCAGAAAGTGATAATATTTCCTAAAAAATATGTTTTTATGTTTTGATAGCCCCATAAATGTGGCATATTTACTGGACTACCTCCCCAAACATAGGCCACACATCCACATGTACAAAATCGTGTCGCACTTTGCCAAATTTTGATTTTCATATTCAGGCTTATTTTGTGGGGATTTTTTGCTTTAGAAGCATACTCACCCTCTTTATAGACTAATCAAAAAGTGCTGCCTTTTTCAAATGTCTATTTTTCGTGAAATTTTCAGATTCATTTGCACACGTTTGCGTATCAAAATTTCAACATGAAATTTCACAAAAATTAGACATCTGCAAAAGGCAGCACTTTCTGATATTAGCCTATAAAGAGGGTCTTGCAGTCAGTGCTGTGGAGGGAACGGGCACGTGCCCCCCCCCCCCCCCCCCAGCGAAGGTCCGTGCCCGTGGGCCCCCGTTTCCCCGCACCCATTTAAAATCTTGAATTGCAAAAAAACCCAGTATATCAGTTGCCTTCAGTGCCCCCTTGTTAACTTGGTGCACCCCAGGTTCTCCCTAGAATTTTAACCCTAGTTAATACGCCGCTACTTGCAGTATCTTGGAATTCAACACCACACACACCCCATTGGAAATATTCGATTTCACGATTAATCCAATCAAGATTCAAATTTCTACATGCAAAACTGCATAATAGCGACTGAAAAAAATCTAGTTTCGTGAATATCGAATTTTTGTTAGTTTTACTTTTTTTTCTTGGTATTGATAACATTAAAGAACGTTTGCAAATTATAGGGCTTTACTTTTTTTTTTTTATCTAAGTGCCTACTACTAAGGCTTTTGAATACTTCTTGGTTTGACATTTTATCCGGGAAGGTGTAAAAACTCTAGATAAACCCTGTATTAATTGCTTGCAAATAGTGACGTTAAATTTCTTTGAATAATAAAGCATATCCAGAACACCGTAAATCTATCAAAAGGAAGGATTAAAGGTCTTGTGCAGTTGAAAGACGGGCAGTCTGGCCGTCTACGTCTTGCGCAAGAAGCACTGTCTGGACGCCAGTGGGAGAGCTTATACTTTCATGTGAGACCTGTAAGGAATATGTTGACAAAGTCTTTAAGAGAGATTTGCAGGCGAATGTGTGGCCAACTTAGTGAATTTTTACATGTCACTGCATGTTGCAGCCCTTAACCGACGCTTGACATGTACAAATCCACTTAAATGGCCAGACATTCGCCTACAAATCTCTCTTAAAGAATTGATCAACATATTGCTTTGGCCAAAAAAAAGTCTCCGGTTTCTGGTTTGGAGCTTGCCCAAAAAGTGGTGCGGCGACGCGGCTTTTTTTTTTACCTGATTTTTTTGCTTCAAATGTCGGCTGATGACGCCCGACTAAACTTAGTGCAAATAATGACTTAATAGTATTCAATTTTAAGGTCACGATCTTAGGCTTTTGGAACCAGACTATCAATAAACCGAATGGTTCTCGGACTTTGTTTCCCTTAAAAAAAATAAAAATCCTCCAAATCCTTTCAAAGAAGTAATGTAATCTAGTGAAGAACGATTTGCTCGCTGAAAAGCCTGAAGGTTAAGAAATCCATTCCAAACAAAAGGAAAAATGATGAACCATTAGCGCGGCAGCGGGTTCGGATCCGGATTCCCGGCACATGCAGTGACTAAAGTGTGACCAATTGTGCTGCCGAAGCGTTCTGGTTGGAAGAGCAGTTAAGTGATATACATGATTCTCAGTGGTGATTTGCAATGCTGTAACGATAGTAGTTGAAAACTGTGTTACGGCTGCCGTAAGGATAGCAATACATTAGACGCAATGCAAGCGGCCGTGCTGGTGAGAGATGTGCATGCTGCTGTTCTGGCAATATATGGGTTTTTTTATCGATCACTCCTACGCCATTTTCAGGCATTTACAATATTTCAGGAGGAAGGCTACGAAAGTCTCAGAAAACTCAAGAGGGTTAATTAAGGTTGCATTCAGGATATCAAATCGACAAGATTTCAAGAATTGAACTTATCGAAAGATAAGAAGTATTTTGAAGACCGTAATACTCATTCAGGTAGCTTACGAGTTACACAAATTACAAGATTTTAAGATTTGCAGAATTTTATATTCAGTTTATAGGGGCCTCATAAATACTACTCCGGCCGTTTTACAAATGTAAGAGAAATCAAGGTACCAGTTTTTTGGAACTATGATATTTGCAGGATTGAAGATAGATTCAGGAAAACTCATGAGCTAGTTTAAAGATTTCGAGCAAACTCAGGCAGATCCAAAATTAACAACATTGATAATTTTATAATTGCAGAAGCCAAGAGACATTCAGGAAAATGTATGAAGTTTCAAGCAAACCGAGGAAGACTCAGAAGTCGATGAAAACTCCAATAGACACTGGAAAAATCAGGTAGATTTAAGGATTAACATCATTAACAATATTTCAAGATTTCAAGCTTCAAGAAAGCGTCATGACGAAACTCAGGAAGTTTCAAGATTTTAAAATCAGGCAGACACAAGAAGTACCAAGATTCAAGATGACAGAAGAAGAACCATGAAATTACAAGATTTCAAGAAGACTAAGTAAGACTTCATAACAGAAAGAAGAAAGACTATTCTCAATGAAATTACGAGAAACAGGGAACTACAACATTTTATATAGGACCTAAAAAGACATTTTGTAGACTAAAGACATTAATAGATGCTTCAGGAAGATTTCAGGATAAAACATTTGGAAAGATTTCAAGATTGCAAGATTCAAGACACGTTCACGGAAACGCATGACGTTTTAAGAATTCAAGAGGACACATGAAGACACAAATTTCAAGAGGACTAGCATTAAAAATAAACAAGACTTCAAGATGTCAAAATTTAAAGAGAGATTCAGGCAAAATCACGATGTTTCAAGATGTTAAGCAAAGTCACGCAAACTCTAGAAGCACCAAGATTCAAGATAACTAAAGGAGATCCAGGAAATTACAATAATTCAGGAGGATAAAGCAAAACTTACTCTTGAAAATTCAATACAATTCATGTAGATTACGAGATGTTAACTGACATGATTTCAAGATTTCAAGTTTGCAAGATTCAAGAGAGTGTGAGGAAACTCATCAATTTTCAAGAATTCAAGAGGACTTGAGGAGACACAGGGATGTTCAAGATTTCAAGTTTCAAGACATCAAGAGGACTCAAGAAGGCAGGCAATTTCAAGATTTCAAGATTCAAGACAGCTTCAGGAAAACTCATGAAATTTCAAGAACTCCAGAGGACTCGAGGAGGCACAGGAATTCTCACTATTTCAAGATGACTGATGAAAACTGCAATGGACTCCAATAAATTGAGGTAAATTTTAACATATACAATACACAAGATTTGGAGGCAAGATGTCAAGATTTCAAGAGAGATTCAGGGAAAAATCATCAAGTATTAAGATGTTAAGCAAAGCCACGCAAAGTCTAGAAGCACCAACATTCAAGATGACTAAATAAGATCCCGGAAATTACAAGAATTCATAAGGATAAAGGAAGACTTAATTGACTCGTGAAAATTCAAGATAATTCATGTACATTACGAGATGCTAACTGACATGATTTCAAGATTTCAAGTTTACAAGATTCAAGACAGCTTGAGGAAAACTCATCAATATTCAAGAACTCAAGAGGACTCGAGGAGACGCAGGAATGTTCAAGATTTCAAGTTTCAAGACATCAAGCGGACTCAAGAAGGCAGGCATTTTCAAGATTTCAAGATTCAAGACAGCTTCAGGAAAACTCATGAAATTTCAAGAACTCCAGAGGACTCGAGGAGGCACAGGAATTCTCACTATTTCAAGAGGACTGATAAAATCTGCAATGGACTACAAAAAATTGAGGTAAATTTTAACATATACAATACACAAGATTTCAAGGCAAAATGTCAAGATTTCAAGAGAGATTCAGGGAAAAATCATCAAGTATTAAGATGTTAAGCAAAGCCACGCAAAGTCTAGAAGCTCCAAAATTCAAGATGACTAAAGAAGATCCCGGAAATTACAAGAATTCAAGAGGATAAAGGAAGACTTAATAGACTCGTGAAAATTCAAGATAATTCATGTAGATTACGAGATGCTAACTGACATGATTTCAAGATTTCAAGTTTACAAGATTCAAGACAGCTTGAGGAAAACTCATCAATTTTCAAGAACTCAAGAGGACTCGAGGAGACACAGGAATGTTCAAGATTTCAAGTTTCAAGACCACAAGCAGACTCAAGAAAGCAGGCAATTTCAAGATTTTAAGATTCAAGACAGCTTCAGGAAAACTCATGAAATTTCAAGAACTCCAGAGTACTCGAGGAGTTACAGTAATTCTCACTATTTCAAAAGGACTGATGAAAACTGCAATGGACTCCAAAAAATTGAGGTAAATTTTAACATATACAATACACAAGATTTCAAGACAAGATGTCAAGATTTCAAGAGAGTTTCAGGGAAAAATCATCAAGTATGAAGATGTTAAGCAAAGCCACACAAAGTCTAGAAGCACCAAGATTCAAGATGACTAAAGAAGATCCCGGAAATTACAAGAATTCAAGAGGATAGGGGAAGACTTAATAGACTCGTGAAAATTCAAGATAATTCATGTAGATTACGAGATGCTAACTGACATGATTTCAAGATTTCAAGTTTACAAGATTCAAGACAGCTTGAGGAAAACTCATCAATTTTCAAGAACTCAAGAGGACTGGACGAAACACAGGAATGTTCCAAAAGATTGATGTAAATTTTAACATATACAATACATAAGATTTCAAGGCAAGATGTCAAGATTTCAATAGAGATTCAGGGAAAATCAACAAGTATTAAGATGTTAAGCAAAGCCACGCAAAGTCTAGAAGCACCAAGATTCAAGATGACTAAAGAAGATCCCGGAAATTACAAGAATTCAAGAGGATAAAGTACAGACTTAATAGACTCGTGAAAATTCAAGATAATTCATGTAGATTACGAGATGCTAACTGACATGATTTCAAGATTTCAAGTTTACAAGATTCAAGACAGCTCGAGGAAAACTCATCAATTTTCAAGAACTCAAGAGTACTGGAGGAGACACAGGAATGTTCAAGATTTCAAGTTTCAAGACATCAAGCAGATTCAAGAAGGCAGGCAATTTCAAGATTTTAAGATTCAAGACAGCTTCAGGAAAACTCATGAAATTTCAAGAACTCCTTAGGACTCGAGGAGGCACAGGAATGCTCACTATTTTAAGAGGACTGATGAAAACTGCAATGGACTCCAAAAAATTGAGGTAAATTTTAACAAATACAATACACAATATTTCAAGGCAAGATGTCAGGATTTCAAGAGAGATTCAGGGAAAAATCATCAAGTATTAAGATGTTAAGCAAAGCCACACAAAGGCTAGAAGCACCAAGATTCAAGATGACTAAAGAAGATCCCGGAAATTACAAGAATTCAAGAGGATAAAGGAAGACCTAATAGACTCGTGAAAATTCAAGATAATTCATGTAGATTACGAGATGCTAACTGACATGATTTCAAGATTTCAAGTTTACAAGATTTAAGACAGCTTGAGGAAAACTCATCAATTTTCAAGAACTCAAGAGGACTCGAGGAGACACAGGAATGTTCAAGATTTCAAGTTTCAAGACATCAAGTGGACTCAAGAAGGCAGGCAATTTCAAGATTTCAAGATTCAAGACAGCTTCAAGAAAACTCATGAAATTTCAAGAACTCCAGAGGACTCGAGGAGGCACAGGAATTCTCACTATTTCAAGATGACTGATGAAAACTGCAATGGACTCCAAAAAATTGAGGTAAATTTGAACATATACAATACACAAGATTTCAAGGCAAGATGTCAAGATTTCAAGAGAGATTCAGGGAAAAATCATCAAGTATTAAGATGTTAAGCAAAGCCACGCAAAGTCTAGAAGCACCAAGATTCAAGATGACTAAATAAGAACCCAGAAATTACAAGAATTCAAGAGGATAAAGGAAGACTTAATAGACTCGAGAAAATTCAAGATAATTCATGTAGATTACGAGATGCTAACTGACATGATTTCAAGATTTCAAGTTTACAAGATTCAAGACAGCTTGAGGAAAACTCATCAATTTTCAAGAACTCAAGAGGACTCGAGGAGACCCAGGAATGTTCAAGATTTCAAGTTTCAAGACATCAAGCGGACTCAAGAAGGCAGACAATTTCAAGATTTCAAGATTCAAGACAGCTTCAGGAAAACTCATGAAATTTCAAGAACTGCAGAGGACTTGAGGAGGCACAGGAATTCTCACTATTTCAAGAGGACTGATGAAAACTGCAATGGACTCCAAAAAATTGAGGTAAATTTTAACATATACAATACACAAGATTTCAAGGCAAGATGTCAAGATTTCAAGAGAGATTCAGGGAAAAATCATCAAGTATTAAGATGTTAAGCAAAGCCACGCAAAGTCTAGAAGCACCAAGATTCAAGATGACTAAAGAAGAACCCAGAAAATACAAGAATTCAAGAGGATAAAGGAAGACTTAATAGACTCGTGAAAATTCAAGAGAATTCATGTAGATTACGAGATGCTAACTGACATGATTTCAAGATTTCAAGTTTACAAGATTCAAGACAGCTTGAGGAAAACTCATCAATTTTCAACAACTCAAGAGGACTCGAGGAGACACAGGAATTTTCAAGATTTCAAGTTTCAAGACATCAAGCGGACTCAAGAAGGCAGGCAATTTCAAGATTTCAAGATTCAAGACAGCTTCAGGAAAACTCATGAAATTTCAAGAATTCCAGAGGACTCGAGGAGGCACAGGAATTCTCACTATTTCAAGAGGACTGATGAAAACTGCAATGGACTCCAAAAATTGAGGTAAATTTTAACATATACAATACACAAGATTTCAAGGCAAGATGTCAAGATTTCAAGAGAGATTCAGGGAAAAATCATCAAGTATTAAGATGTTAAGCAAAGCCACGCAAAGTCTAGAAGCACCAAGATTCAAGATGACTAAAGAAGATCCCGAAAATTACAAGAATTCAAGAGGATAAAGGAAGACTTAATAGACTCTTGAAAATTCAAGATAATTCATGTAGATTACGAGATGCTCACAGCCATGATTTCAAGACTTCATGTGTACAAGATTCAAGACAGCTTGAAGAAAACTCATCAACTTTCAAGAACTCAAGAGGACTCGAGGAGACACAGGAATGTTCAAGATTTCAAGTTTCAAGACATCAAGCGGACTCAAGAAGGCAGGCAATTTCAAGATTTCAAGATTCAAGACAGCTTCAGGAAAACTCATGAAATTTCAAGAACTCCAGAGGACTCGAGGAGGCACAGGAATTCTCACTATTTCAAGAGGACTGATAAAAACTGCAATGGACTCCAAAAATTGAGGTAAATTTTAACATATACAATACACAAGATTTCAAGGCAAGATGTCAAGATTTCAAGAGAGATTCAGGAAAAATCATCAAGTATTAAGATGTTAAGCAAAGCCACACAAAGTCTAGAAGCACCAAGATTCAAGATGAATAAAGAAGATCCCGGAAATTACAAGAATTCAAGAGGATAAAGGAAGACTTAATAGACTCGTGAAAATTCAAGATAATTCATGTAGATTACGAGATGCTAACTGACATGATTCCAAGATTTCAAGTTTACAAGATTCAAGACAGCTTGATGAAAACTCATCAATTTTCAAGAACTCAAGCGGACTCGAGGAGACACAGGAATGTTCAAGATTTCAAGTTTCAAGACATCAAGCGGACTCAAGAAGGCAGGCAATTTCAAGATTTCAAGATTCAAGACAGCTTCAGGAAAACTCATGAAATTTCAAGAATTCCAGAGGACTCGAGGAGGCACAGGAATTCTCACTATTTCAAGAGGACTGATGAAAACTGCAAAGGACTCCAAAAAATTGATATAAACTTTAACATATACAATACACAAGATTTCAAGGCAAGATGTCAAGATTTCAAGAGAGATTCAGGGAAAAATCATCAAGTATTAAGATGTTAAGCAAAGCCACGCATAGTCTAGAAGCTCCAAAATTCAAGATGACTAAAGAATATCCCGGAAATTACAAGAATTCAAGAGGATAAAGGAAGACTTAATAGACTCGTGAAAATTCAAGATAATTCATGTAGATTACGAGATGCTAACTGACATGATTTCAAGATTTCAAGTTTACAAGATTCAAGACTGCTTGAGGAAAACTCATCAATTTTCAAGAACTCAAGAGGACTCAAGGAGACACAGGAATGTTCAAGATTTCAAGAGTTCAAGACATCAAGCGGACTCAAGAAGGCAGGCAATTTCAAGATTTTAAGATTCAAGACAGCTTCAGGAAAACTCATAAAATTTCAAGAACTCCAGAGGACTCGAGGAGGCACAGGATTTCTCACTATTTCAAGAGGACTGATGAAAACTGCAATGGACTCCAAAAAATTGAGGTAGATTTTAACATATACAATACACAAGATTTCAATGCAATATTTCAAGGCAAGATTTCAAGACTTCAAGAGAGATTTAGGGAAAATCATCAAGTATGAAGATGTTAAGCAAAGCCACACAAACACTAGAAGCACCAAGATTCAAGATGACTAAAGAAGATCCAGGAAATTACAAGAATTCAAGAGGATAAATGAAGACTTAATAGACTCGTGAAAATTCAAGATAATTCATGTAGATTACGAGATGCTAACTGACATGATTTCAAGATTTCAAGTTTACAAGATTCAAGACAGCTTGAGGAAATCTCATCAATTTTCAAGAACTCAAGAGGACTCGAGGAGAGACAGAAATGTTCAATATTTCAAGTTTCAGGACATCAAGCGGACTCAAGAAGGCAGGCAATATCAAGATTTCAAGATTCAAGACATCTTCAGGAAAACTCATGAAATTTCAAGAACTCCAGAGGACTCGAGGAGGCACAGGAATTCTCACTATTTCAAGAGGACTGATAAAATCTGCAATGGACTACAAAAAATTGAGGTAAATTTTAACATATACAATACACAAGATTTCAAGGCAAAATGTCAAGATTTCAAGAGAGATTCAGGGAAAAATCATCAAGTATTAAGATGTTAAGCAAAGCCACGCAAAGTCTAGAAGCTCCAAAATTCAAGATGACTAAAGAAGATCCCGGAAATTACAAGAATTCAAGAGGATAAAGGAAGACTTAATAGACTCGTGAAAATTCAAGATAATTCATGTAGATTACGAGATGCTAACTGACATGATTTCAAGATTTCAAGTTTACAAGATTCAAGACAGCTTGAGGAAAACTCATCAATTTTCAAGAACTCAAGAGGACTCGAGGAGACACAGGAATGTTCAAGATTTCAAGTTTCAAGACCACAAGCAGACTCAAGAAAGCAGGCAATTTCAAGATTTTAAGATTCAAGACAGCTTCAGGAAAACTCATGAAATTTCGAGAACTCCAGAGTACTCGAGGAGTTACAGTAATTCTCACTATTTCAAAAGGACTGATGAAAACTGCAATGGACTCCAAAAAATTGAGGTAAATTTTAACATATACAATACACAAGATTTCAAGACAAGATGTCAAGATTTCAAGAGAGTTTCAGGGAAAAATCATCAAGTATGAAGATGTTAAGCAAAGCCACACAAAGTCTAGAAGCACCAAGATTCAAGATGACTAAAGAAGATCCCGGAAATTACAAGAATTCAAGAGGATAGGGGAAGACTTAATAGACTCGTGAAAATTCAAGATAATTCATGTAGATTACGAGATGCTAACTGACATGATTTCAAGATTTCAAGTTTACAAGATTCAAGACAGCTTGAGGAAAACTCATCAATTTTCAAGAACTCAAGAGGACTGGACGAAACACAGGAATGTTCCAAAAGATTGATGTAAATTTTAACATATACAATACATAAGATTTCAAGGCAAGATGTCAAGATTTCAATAGAGATTCAGGGAAAATCAACAAGTATTAAGATGTTAAGCAAAGCCACGCAAAGTCTAGAAGCACCAAGATTCAAGATGACTAAAGAAGATCCCGGAAATTACAAGAATTCAAGAGGATAAAGTACAGACTTAATAGACTCGTGAAAATTCAAGATAATTCATGTAGATTACGAGATGCTAACTGACATGATTTCAAGATTTCAAGTTTACAAGATTCAAGACAGCTCGAGGAAAACTCATCAATTTTCAAGAACTCAAGAGTACTGGAGGAGACACAGGAATGTTCAAGATTTCAAGTTTCAAGACATCAAGCAGATTCAAGAAGGCAGGCAATTTCAAGATTTTAAGATTCAAGACAGCTTCAGGAAAACTCATGAAATTTCAAGAACTCCTTAGGACTCGAGGAGGCACAGGAATGCTCACTATTTTAAGAGGACTGATGAAAACTGCAATGGACTCCAAAAAATTGAGGTAAATTTTAACATATACAATACACAATATTTCAAGGCAAGATGTCAGGATTTCAAGAGAGATTCAGGGAAAAATCATCAAGTATTAAGATGTTAAGCAAAGCCACGCAAAGTCTAGAAGCACCAAGATTCAAGATGACTAAATAAGAACCCAGAAATTACAAGAATTCAAGAGGATAAAGGAAGACTTAATAGACTCGTGAAAATTCAAGATAATTCATGTAGATTACGAGATGCTAACTGACATGATTTCAAGATTTCAAGTTTACAAGATTCAAGACAGCTTGAGGAAAACTCATCAATTTTCAAGAACTCAAGAGGACTCGAGGAGACCCAGGAATGTTCAAGATTTCAAGTTTCAAGACATCAAGCGGACTCAAGAAGGCAGACAATTTCAAGATTTCAAGATTCAAGACAGCTTCAGGAAAACTCATGAAATTTCAAGAACTCCAGAGGACTCGAGGAGGCACAGGAATTCTCACTATTTCAAGATGACTGATGAAAACTGCAATGGACTCCAAAAAATTGATATAAACTTTAACATATACAATACACAAGATTTCAAGGCAAGATGTCAAGATTTCAAGAGAGATTCAGGGAAAAATCATCAAGTATTAAGATGTTAAGCAAAGCCACGCAAAGTCTAGAAGCACCAAGATTCAAGATGACTAAATAAGAACCCAGAAAATACAAGAATTCAAGAGGATAAAGGAAGACTTAATAGACTCGTGAAAATTCAAGATAATTCATGTAGATTACGAGATGCTAACTGACATGATTTCAAGATTTCAAGTTTACAAGATTCAAGACAGCTTGAGGAAAACTCATCAATTTTCAAGAACTCAAGAGGACTCGAGGAGACCCAGGAATGTTCAAGATTTCAAGTTTCAAGACAACAAGCGGACTCAAGAAGGCAGACAATTTCAAGATTTCAAGATTCAAGACAGCTTCAGGAAAACTCATGAAATTTCAAGAACTCCAGAGGACTCGAGGAGGCACAGGAATTCTCACTATTTCAAGAGGACTGATGAAAACTGCAATGGACTCCAAAAAATTGATATAAACTTTAACATATACAATACACAAGATTTCAAGGCAAGATGTCAAGATTTCAAGAGAGATTCAGGGAAAAATCATCAAGTATTAAGATGTTAAGCAAAGCCACGCAAAGTCTAGAAGCACCAAGATTCAAGATGACTAAAGAAGATCCCGAAAATTACAAGAATTCAAGAGGATAAAGGAAGACTTAATAGACTCTTGAAATTTCAAGCTAATTTATGTAGATTACGAGATGCTAACTGACATAATTTCAAGATTTCAAGTTTATAAGATTCAAGACAGCTTGATGAAAACTCATCAATTTTCAAGAACTCAAGCGGACTCGAGGAGACACAGGAATGTTCAAGATTTCAAGTTTCAAGACCACAAGCGGACTCAAGAAGGCAGGCAATTTCAAGATTTCAAGATTCAAGACAGCTTCAGGAAAACTCATGAAATTTCAAGAATTCCAGAGGACTCGAGGAGGCACAGGAATTCTCACTATTTCAAGAGGACTGATGAAAACTGCAATGGACTCCCAAAAATTGATATAAACTTTAACATATACAATACACAAGATTTCAAGGCAAGATGTCAAGATTTCAAGAGAGATTCAGGGAAAAATCATCAAGTATTAAGATGTTAAGCAAAGCCACGCATAGTCTAGAAGCTCCAAAATTCAAGATGACTAAAGAATATCCCGGAAATTACAAGAATTCAAGAGGATAAAGGAAGACTTAATAGACTCGTGAAAATTCAAGATAATTCATGTAGATTACGAGATGCTAACTGACATGATTTCAAGATTTCAAGTTTACAAGATTCAAGACTGCTTGAGGAAAACTCATCAATTTTCAAGAACTCAAGAGGACTCAAGGAGACACAGGAATGTTCAAGATTTGAAGTTTCAAGACATCAAGCGGACTCAAGAAGGCAGGCAATTTCAAGATTTTAAGATTCAAGACAGCTTCAGGAAAACTCATAAAATTTCAAGAACTCCAGAGGACTCGAGGAGGCACAGGATTTCTCACTATTTCAAGAGGACTGATGAAAACTGCAATGGACTCCAAAAAATTGAGGTAGATTTTAACATATACAATACACAAGATTTCAATGCAATATTTCAAGGCAAGATTTCAAGACTTCAAGAGAGATTTAGGGAAAATCATCAAGTATGAAGATGTTAAGCAAAGCCACACAAACACTAGAAGCACCAAGATTCAAGATGACTAAAGAAGATCCAGGAAATTACAAGAATTCAAGAGGATAAATGAAGACTTAATAGACTCGTGAAAATTCAAGATAATTCATGTAGATTACGAGATGCTAACTGACATGATTTCAAGATTTCAAGTTTACAAGATTCAAGACAGCTTGAGGAAATCTCATTAATTTTCAAGAACTCAAGAGGACTCGAGGAGAGACAGAAATGTTCAATATTTCAAGTTTCAGGACATCAAGCGGACTCAAGAAGGCAGGCAATATCAAGATTTCAAGATTCAAGACATCTTCAGGAAAACTCATGAAATTTCAAGAACTCCAGAGGACTCGAGGAGGCACAGGAATTCTCACTATTTCAAGAGGACTGATGAAAAGTGCAATGGACTCCAAAAAAATCAGGTATATTTTAACGTATACAATACACAAGATTTCAAGGCAAGATTTCAAGACTTCAAGAGAGATTTAGGGAAAATCATCAAGGTGGACTCGATGAGGACTCGAGGACAAAAGGAATTTTCAAGATTTCAAGATTCAAAACATCAAGCGGACTCAAGAAGGCAGGCAATTTTAAGATTTCAAGATTCAAGACAGCTCCAGGAAAACTCATGAAATTTCAAGAACTCGACAGGACTCTTCGAGGCACAGGATTTCTCACTATTTCAAGAGGACTAATGAAAAGTGCAATGGACTCCAAAAAATTGGGGTAAATTTTAACATAAACAATACACAAGATTTCAAGGCAAGATGTCAAGATATCAAGAGAGATTCAGGGAAAAATCATCAAGTATGAACATGTTAAGCAAAGCCACGCAAACTCTAGAAGCAACAAGATTCAAGATGACTAAAGAAGGTCCAAGAACTAAGAAGAATTCAAGAGGATAAAGGAAGACTTAATAGACTCTTGAAAATTCAAGATAATTCATGTAGATTACGAGATGCTAACTGACATGATTTCAAGTTTACAAGATTCAAGACAGCTTGAGGAAAACTCATCAATTTTCAAGAACTCAAGAGGACTCGAGGAGACACAGGAATGTTCAAGATTGCAAGTTTCAAAACATCAAGCGGACTCAAGAAGGCAGGCAATTTCAAGATTGCAAGATTCAAGACATCTTCAGGAAAACTCATGAAATTTCAGGAACTCCAGAGGACTCGAGGAGGCACAGGAATTCTTACTATTTCAAGAGGACTGATGAAAACTGCAATGGACTCCCAAAAATTGAGGTAAATTTTAACATAAACAATACACAAGATTTCAAGGCAAGATGTCAAGATATCAAGAGAGATTCAGGGAAAAATCATCAAGTATGAACATGTTAAGCAAAGCCACGCAAACTCTAGAAGCAACAAGATTCAAGATGACTAAAGAAGGTCCTGGAAATTATAAGAATTCAAGAGGATAAAGGAAGACTTAATAGACTCGTGAATATTCAAGATAATTCATGTAGATTACGAGATGCTAACTGACATGATTTCAAGATTTGAAGTTTACAAGATTCAAGACAGCTTGAGGAAAACTCATCAATTTTCAAGAACTCAAGAGGACTCGAGGAGACACGGGAATGTTCAAGATTTCAAATTTTAAGACATCAAGCGGACTCGAGAAGGTAGTCAATTTAAAGATTTCAAGATTCAAGACATCTTCAGAAAAACTCATGAAATTTCAAGAACTCCAGAGGACTGGAGGAGGCACAGGAATTCTCACTATTTCAAGAGGACTGATGAAAACTGCAATGGACTCCCAAAAATTGTGGTAAATTTTAACATAATCAATACACAAGATTTCAAGGCAAGATGTCAAGATATCAAGAGAGATTCAGGGAAAAATCATCAAGTATGAACATGTTAAGCAAAGCCACGCAAACTCTAGAAGCAACAAGATTCAAGATGACTAAAGAAGGTCCAGGAAATTACAAGAATTCAAGAGGATAAAGGAAGACTTAATAGACTCGTGAAAATTCAAGATAATTCATGTAGATTACGAGATGCTAACTGACATGATTTCAAGATTTCAAGTTTATAAGATTCAAGACAGCTTGATGAAAACTCATCAATTTTCAAGAACTCAAGGACTCGAGGAGACACAGGAATGTTCAAGATTTCAAGTTTCAAGACATCAAGCGGACTCAAGAAGGCAGGCAATTTCAAGATTTCAAGATTCAAGACAGCTTCAGGAAAACTCATGAAATTTCAAGAATTCCAGAGGACTCGAGGAGGCACAGGAATTCTCACTATTTCAAGAGGACTGATGAAAACTGCAATGGACTCCAAAAAATTGAGGAAAATTTTAACATATACAATACACAAGATTTCAAGGCAAGATGTCAAGATTTCAAGAGAGATTTAGGGGAAAATCATCAAGTATGAAGATGTTAAGCAAAGCCACGCAAACTCTAGAAGCACGAAGATTCAAGATGACTAAAGAAGATCCAGGAACTAAGAAGAATTCAAGAGGATAAAGAAAGACTTAATAGACTCGGGAAAATTCAAGATAATTCATGTAGATTACGAGATGCTAACTGACATGATTTCAAGATTTCAAGTTTACAAGATTCAAGACAGCTTGAGGAAAACTCATCAATTTTCAAGAACTCAAGAGGACTCGAGGAGACACAGGAATGTTCAAGATTGCAAGTTTCAAAACATCAAGCGGACTCAAGAAGGCAGGCAATTTCAAGATTGCAAGATTCAAGACAGCTTCAGGAAAACTCATGAAATTTCAAGAACTCCAGAGGACTTAAGGAGGCACAGGAATTCTCACTATTTCAAGAGGACTGATGAAAACTGCAATGGACTCCCAAAAATTGAGGTAAATTTTAACATAAACAATACACAAGATTTCAAGGCAAGATGTCAAGATATCAAGAGAGATTCAGGGAAAAATCATCAAGTATGAACATGTTAAGCAAAGCCACGCAAACTCTAGAAGCAACAAGATTCAAGATGACTAAAGAAGGTCCAGGAAATTACAAGAATTCAAGAGGATAAAGGAAGACTTAATAGACTCTTGAAAATTCAAGATAATTCATGTAGATTACGAGATGCTAACTGACATGATTTCAAGATTTCAAGTTTATAAGATTCAAGACAGCTTGATGAAAACTCATCAATTTTCAAGAACTCAAGGACTCGAGGAGACACAGGAATGTTCAAGATTTCAAGTTTCAAGACATCAAGCGGACTCAAGAAGGCAGGCAATTTCAAGATTTCAAGATTCAAGACAGCTTCAGGAAAACTCATGAAATTTCAAGAATTCCAGAGGACTCGAGGAGGCACAGGAATTCTCACTATTTCAAGAGGACTGATGAAAACTGCAATGGACTCCAAAAAATTGAGGAAAATTTTAACATATACAATACACAAGATTTCAAGGCAAGATGTCAAGATTTCAAGAGAGATTTAGGGGAAAATCATCAAGTATGAAGATGTTAAGCAAAGCCACGCAAACTCTAGAAGCACGAAGATTCAAGATGACTAAAGAAGATCCAGGAACTAAGAAGAATTCAAGAGGATAAAGAAAGACTTAATAGACTCGGGAAAATTCAAGATAATTCATGTAGATTACGAGATGCTAACTGACATGATTTCAAGATTTCAAGTTTACAAGATTCAAGACAGCTTGAGGAAAACTCATCAATTTTCAAGAACTCAAGAGGACTCGAGGAGACACAGGAATGTTCAAGATTGCAAGTTTCAAAACATCAAGCGGACTCAAGAAGGCAGGCAATTTCAAGATTGCAAGATTCAAGACATCTTCAGGAAAACTCGTGAAATTTCAAGAACTCCAGAGGACTCAAGGAGGCACAGGAATTCTCACTATTTCAAGAGGACTGATGAAAACTGCAATGGACTCCAAAAAAATGAGGTAAATTTTAACATATACAATACACAAGATTTCAAGGCAAGATGTCAAGATTTCAGTAGAGATTCAGGGAAAAATCATCAAGTATGAACATGTTAAGCAAAGCCACGCAAACTCTAGAAGCAACAAGATTCAAGATGACTAAAGAAGGTCCAGGAAATTACAAGAATTCAAGAGGATAAAGGAAGACTTAATAGACTCGTGAATATTCAAGATAATTCATGTAGATTACGAGATGCTAACTGACATGATTTCAAGATTTGAAGTTTACAAGATTCAAGACAGCTTGAGGAAAACTCATCAATTTTCAAGAACTCAAGAGGACTCGAGGAGACACGGGAATGTTCAAGATTTCAAATTTCAAGACATCAAGCGGACTCGAGAAGGTAGTCAATTTCAAGATTTCAAGATTCAAGACATCTTCAGAAAAACTCATGAAATTTCAAGAACTCCAGAGGACTCGAGGAGGCACAGGAATTCTCACTATTTCAAGAGGACTGATGAAAACTGCAATGGACTCCCAAAAATTGAGGTAAATTTTAACATGAACAATACACAAGATTTCAAGGCAAGATGTCAAGATATCAAGAGAGATTCAGGGAAAAATCATCAAGTATGAACATGTTAAGCAAAGCCACGCAAACTCTAGAAGCAACAAGATTCAAGATGACTAAAGAAGGTCCAGGAAATTACAAGAATTCAAGAGGATAAAGGAAGACTTAATAGACTCTTGAAAATTCAAGATAATTCATGTAGATTACGAGATGCTAACTGACATGATTTCAAGATTTCAAGTTTATAAGATTCAAGACAGCTTGATGAAAACTCATCAATTTTCAAGAACTCAAGGACTCGAGGAGACACAGGAATGTTCAAGATTTCAAGTTTCAAGACATCAAGCGGACTCAAGAAGGAAGACAATTTCAAGATTTCAAGATTCAAGACAGCTCCAGGAAAACTCACGAAATTTCAAGAACTCCAGAGGACGCGAGAAGGCACAGGAATTCTCACTATTTCAAGAGGACTGATGAAAACTGCAATGGACCCCCAAAAATTGAGGAAAATTTTAACATATACAATACACAAGATTTCAAGGCAAGATTTCAAGACTTCAAGAGAGATTTAGGAAAAATCATCAAGTATGAAGATGTTAAGCAAAGCAACACAAACACTAGAAGTTCAAGGCAAGATGTCAAGATTTCATTAGAGATGCAAGGAAAAATCATAAAGTTTGAAGATGTTAAGCAAAGCCACGCAAAGTCTAGCAGCACCAAGATTCAAGATGACTAAAGAAAATCCAGGAAATTAGAAGAATTATCGAGGATAAAGGAAGACTTAATAGATTCGTGAAAATTCAAGATAATTCATGTAGATTACGAGATGCTAACTGACATGATTTCAAGATTTCAAGTTTACAAGATTCAAGACACCTTGAGGAAAACTCATTAATTTTCAAGAACTCAAGAGGACTCGAGTAGACACAGGAATGTTCAAGATTTCAAGTTTCAAGACATCAAGCGGACTCAAGAAGGCAGGCAATTTCAAGATTTCAAGATTCAAGAAAGCTTCAGGAAAACTCATCAAATTTCAAGAACCCCAGAGGACTCAAGGAGGCACAGGAATTCTCACTATTTCAAGAGGACTGATGAAAACTGCAATGGACTCCAAAAAATTGAGGTAAATGTTCAGATATACAATACACGAGATATCAAGGCAAAATGTCAAGATGTCAAGAGAGATTCAGGGAAAAATCATCAAGTATGAACATGTTAAGCAAAGCCACGCAAACTCTAGAAGCAACAAGATTCAAGATGACTAAAGAAGGTTCAGGAAATTACAAGAATTAAAGAGGATAAAGGAAGACTTAAAAGACTCGTGAAAATTCAAGATAATTCATGTAGATTACGAGATGCTAACTGACATGATTTCAAGATTTGAAGTTTACAAGATTCAAGACACCTTGAGGAAAACTCATTAATTTTCAAGAACTCAAGAGGACTCGAGTAGACACAGGAATGTTCAAGATTTCAAGTTTCAAGACATCAAGCGGACTCAAGAAGGCAGGCAATTTCAAGATTTCAAGAATCAAGAAAGCTTCAGGAAAACTCATCAAATTTCAAGAACCCCAGAGGACTCAAGGAGGCACAGGAATTCTCACTACTTCAAGAGGACTGATGAAAACTGCAATGGACTCCAAAAAAATGAGGTAAATTTTAACATATACAATTCACAAGATTTCAAGGCAAGATGTCAAGATTTCAGTAGAGATTGAGGAAAAATCTTCAAGTATGAAGATGTTAAGCAAAGCCACGCAAAGTCTAGAAGCACCAACATTCAAGATGACTAAAGAAGATCCCGGAAATTATAAGAATTCAAGAGGATAAAGGAAGACTTAATAGACTCGTGAAAATTCAAGATGATTCATGTAGATTACGAGATGCTAACTGACATGATTTCAAGATTTCAAGTTTACAAGATTCAAGACAGCTTGAGAAAAGCTCATCAATTTTCAAGAACACAAGAGGACTCGAGGAGACACAGGAATGTTCAAGATTTCAAATTTCAAGACATCAAGCGGACTCAAGAAGGTAGTCAGTTTCAAGATTTGAAGATTAGAGACATCTTCAGGAAAACTCATGAAATTTCAAGAACTCCAGAGGACTCGAGGAGGCACAGGAATTCTCACTACTTCAAGAGGACTGACGAAAACTGCAATGGACTCCAAAAAATTGAGGTAGATTTTAACATTATCAATACACAAGATTTCAAGGCAAGATGTCAAGATGTCAAGAGAGATTCAGGGAAAAATCATGAACCGTTTAAATCATGAAAGTTTACAAGATTCAAGACAGCTTGAGGAAAACTCATCAATTTTCAAGAACTCAAGAGGACTCGAGGAGACACAGGAATGTTCAAGATTTCAAATTTCAAGACATCAAGCGGACTCAAGAAGGTAGTCAATTTCAAGATTTCAAGATTCAAGACAGCTTCAGGAAAACTCATGAAATTTCAAGAACTCCAGAGGACTTAAGGAGGCACAGGAATTCTCACTATTTCAAGAGGACTGATGAAAACTGCAATGGACTCCCAAAAATTGAGGTAAATTTTAACATAAACAATACACAAGATTTCAAGGCAAGATGTCAAGATATCAAGAGAGATTCAGGGAAAAATCATCAAGTATGAACATGTTAAGCAAAGCCACGCAAACTCTAGAAGCAACAAGATTCAAGATGACTAAAGAAGGTCCAGGAAATTACAAGAATTCAAGAGGATAAAGGAAGACTTAATAGACTCTTGAAAATTCAAGATAATTCATGTAGATTACGAGATGCTAACTGACATGATTTCAAGATTTCAAGTTTACAAGATTCAAGACAGCTTGATGAAAACTCATCAATTTTCAAGAACTCAAGGACTCGAGGAGACACAGGAATGTTCAAGATTTCAAGTTTCAAGACATCAAGCGGACTCAAGAAGGAAGACAATTTCAAGATTTCAAGATTCAAGACAGCTCCAGGAAAACTCACGAAATTTCAAGAACTCCAGAGGACGCGAGAAGGCACAGGAATTCTCACTATTTCAAGAGGACTGATGAAAACTGCAATGGACCCCCAAAAATTGAGGAAAATTTTAACATATACAATACACAAGATTTCAAGGCAAGATTTCAAGACTTCAAGAGAGATTTAGGAAAAATCATCAAGTATGAAGATGTTAAGCAAAGCAACACAAACACTAGAAGTTCAAGGCAAGATGTCAAGATTTCATGAGAGATGCAAGGAAAAATCATAAAGTTTGAAGATGTTAAGCAAAGCCACGCAAACTCTAGCAGCACCAAGATTCAAGATGACTAAAGAAGATCCAGGAAATTAGAAGAATTATCGAGGATAAAGGAAGACTTAATCGATGCGTGAAAATTCAAGATAATTCATGTAGATTACGAGATGCTAACTGACATGATTTCAAGATTTCAAGTTTACAAGATTCAAGACAGCTTGATGAAAACTCATCAATTTTCAAGAACTCAAGAGGACTCACTTAGACACATGAATGTTCAAGATTTCAAGTTTCAAGACATCAAGCGGACTCAAGAAGGCAGGCAATTTCAAGATTTCAAGATTCAAGACATCTTCAGGATAACTCATGAAATTTCAAGATCTCCAGAGGACTCTAGGAGACACAGGAATTCTTACGATTTATAGAGGACTAATGAAAACTGCAATGGACTCCAAAAAATCAGGTAAATTTGAAAATATACAATACACAAGATTTTAAGTCAAGATGTCAAGATTTCAAGAGAGATTCAGGGAAAAATTATCTAGTTTGAAGATGTTAAGCAAAGCCACGCAAACTCTGGAAGCACCAAGATTCAAGATGACTAAAGAAGATCCCGGAAATTACAAGAATTTAAAGGGTTAAAGGAAGACTTTATATAGACGTGAAAATTCAAGATAATTCATGTAGATTTCGAGATGTTAACTAACAAGATTTCAAGATTTGAAGTTTGCAAGATTCAAGACAGCTGCAGGAAAACTCATCAATTTCTAAGAACTCAAGAGAACTCGAGGAGGCACAGGAATGTTCAAGATTTCAAGTTTCAAGACATCAACGACTGGGGAAGACAGGCAATTTCAAGATTTCAAGATTCAAGACAACTTCAGGAAAACTCACGAAATTTTAAAGACTCCAGAGACCCAAGGAGACACAGGAATTCACAAGATTTCAAGAGGACTGATGAAAACTGCAATGGACTTCAAAAACTTCAGCTACATTTTAACATATACAATAGACAAGGTTTCAAGCCAAGATGTCAAGATTTCTAGCGAGATTCAGGGGAAAATCATCAAGTTTGAAGATGTTAAGCAAAGCCACGCAAACTCTAGAAGCACCAAGATTCCAGATGACTAAAGAAGATCCAGGAAATTACAAGAATTCAAGAGGATAAAGTTAGACTTATTAGACGTGTGAAAATTCAAGATAATTCATGCAGATTACAAGATGTTAACTGACATGATTTCAAGATTTCAAGTTTGCAAATCTCAAGACAGCTTGAGGAAAACTCATCAATGTTTAAGAACTCAAGAGGACTCGAGTAGACACAGCAATGTTGAAGATTTCAAGTTTCAAGACATCGAAAGGACTCGGGAAGACAAATGAATGTTCAAGATTTCAAGTTTCAAGACATCAAGAGGACTCGAGAAGACAGGCGATTTCAAGGTTTCAAGATTCCAGACAGCTTCAGGAAAACTGATGAAATTTCAAGAACTCCTGAAGACTCGACGAGACACAGGAATTCTCAAGATTACAAGAGGGTTGATGAAAACTGCAATGGACCCCAAAAAAAATTCAGGTAAATTTAGATATATACAATACACAAGATTTCAAGTCCAGATGTCAAGATTTTAAGAGAGATTCAGGAAAAATCATCAAGTTTGAAGATGTTAATTAAAGCCACGAAAACTCTAATTTAAGACATTTAACTGTGAAAGACATTAATAGACTCAGGATTTTTCAAGATTATCATATATATTTAAGGAGGTAAATTAACAATTTTTCAAGATTTGAAGATTTCAGATTGCAAGATTCGAGCCAGCTTCAGGTAAGCTCGTTGAGTTTAAAGATTGCAAGAGATCTCTTTGAAGACAGGATGTTTCAAGATATCATGAGGACTCAGGAAGACGCAGTAAGTTTTAAGATGTCAAGAGGTCTGATGAAAACTCCAATATACTTTGTAAATTCAAGTAGATTGATTTCAAGATTTCAAGGGAAATTCAGGAAAACTCAGGATATTTCATGATTACCACCAAACGCAGGCTGACTCGAGAAGTTTGAGGATTTCAAGAAGAATTGGATGACGCGGGAACGCTCAAGATTTCAAGACGACTAAGTTCAAGATATCAAGGCGACTTGGTAAGTCTTTTAGACAGGAACGATGAATCAGGTAGATTTCAGGATATCCAATTCACAAAATGTCTAGCTATATAGCTTGTTTGATTCAAGACAGATTCAGAAAACCTCATGAAGTTTAAAGATTTCAAGCAAACTGAGAAAGGCGCATGAATTTTCAAAAATTTCAAAAAATCAGGCAAGATTTCAAGTGGACTTAGAAAAACTCTTCAAATTCAGTGTGATTCGGGTAAAATCCAGTGTGATTCAGGTAGAATTCAGGAAATGAACAATATTTTAAGATTTTGAGATTTTCAAGATTGCAGGATTCAAGAGAGATACAGGGAAACTCATGAAGTCTCAAGATGTCCAGCAAACCGCGGGACGACTCCGGAGGTTTCAAGATTTTAAGATGAGTCTGGAAGACACAGGGCGTTTTAAATCCAGGTAGATTTTTAGATATAAACAAGAATAAAGATTTCAAGATTGCTAAATTTCAAGAGAGATTCAGGAAAAGTCATGAAATTTCAAGATTTCAACTAAAGTCGGGGGACTCAAGAAGTTTTCAAGAAGAATAAAATGGCTCAGGAAATTTCAAAATTTCAAAAGGTTTTTAGTACGGCTGTTATTGGTTCAGGAAACCTCCAGATTATTCAGGTAGATTTATAGGGTATACAATTAACAAGATTTCTAGATTTCAGTATTCAGAAAAACTCCCAAAGTTTCAAGATTTCAAGAGGAGTCTACATGGAAGAAAAAGGAAGTTTCAAGATATCAAGAGGGCTCAAGAAAGCACGGGGAAATTATATTTTTAAGGTGACTGATGAAAATCTTTTTGACTTCTGAAAATTCAGGTAGATTTTAATATATATATATAAAAAAAAATATTTCAAGTTTGAAAGTTATCAAGAGACATTCAGGAAAACTCGGCCAGATTTCAAGCAAACTCGGGCAGACTGAAAAGATTTTTACGATTTCTAATGGTCTTATGAAACTCTAATGTACTCTGAAAATGTATTCTGTTAGATTTTATTATATACAATTTTAAGACCTCAAAGATTTCAACAAATATTAGGCATGTCTTTATAATAATACGATTTGTAGTTCTTACAGATTTCAAGCAAGCTTAGGAAGACTCAGACTGTTTCAAGTTTTCAAGAGGACTCAAGAATACTCAGGAAGATTCAGGAAGTTGCAAGATTTTAAAAGGGACTCGGGAAGAAACAGGAAGTTCCAAGATTTCAAGAGGACTCAGAGATGACTCAGAAAGTTTCGAGATTTCAAGAGGACTCGAGGGGAAAAAAAAGAAATTTTCAAGATTTTAAGAAAATTGAGGAAGATTTGAAATAGGTCGGCTTTGTTTTTGAGTAGTTAAATTTAAACGATGATCATCGGTTCTAATAGTTATCATTTTTAATCTGAGAAAGTAATTGTACATTTCTACAGCGATCAAGTTTATTTTTTGTGTCTAATGTGTGTAGAAACCAACAGAAATCATATCGTCTAGGTTTGATAAACATGTCACCGCCACGACCGTGTTGAATTACCAGCCTCCGGCGTGATGCTCAGTAAAGCTCTTTGTCCTACTCCAAGACTTCTCTTATAGTGACCCTATAAAAGCCTACGTTAAAAGTAACGTTGAATTTGATACAAACATCACCATGACTGTTATATACATGTTCTGACTACTCAAAGCTTTGCTCGCATTTTGCCACGTCAAACGAATGCGACATTAAACCCTCTATTGTTTGAAGCTCTGGCAGGGGCTTGTACATGTCACTTGGTGGTAGGTCGGTCAGTCCCCCGAAAAAAAGTACCAAAATAAGCCCCTAAATTTCCCTTAAAATATAACTACACCATTTTAATTTTAAAAAAAAGCAAACGAAATGCATTAAATACTTAACAAAAATTGTTTTTAACAGTTCGGAAAGATGTTTATGACAAGTTTGTAAATTGAGGCAAAATATGTGCACTTGTGTTATAGTCACGTGGTATTACAAATCACTGTAAATCTAGGTACAAATCTAAGGTATGGTGTTCCATATGTGTCATCGTAGTCACATTTTTGGGCGTCGCACTTTTAAGCTCTGGGATGAATCATTTAGACAGATTTCCTGCAAGACTTTCATGCAAGACGGCCAGAGCTTAATGTGCATTCGCACTTGTTTGCTCTTAATTTAATAAACATTATTTATTATTAAGAAATGGATTTAAGAAAACTTGAGATCGTAGTCAACACGGCCAATAACTCATTCCTCGCGAGTTTTTCGGATATATTCAGTGATTATCGGTTGCTCGACGTTAAAACGGATGAAGATGTAAAGAGATACAATTCTGATACACTGACGTTTTATCCAAACCAACGAAATGTATCAGTGTGGTGCAGTACGACTACTGGTTGAGTTTCGGTGTCTTGTAAAGTTTCAACAATGTCGCGTATATCATCGGCGGCTTTGGGTAGTTCTCTCAACTTGATGCTCTCGGGTTTGTCGTCCATCGAGTTTTTCTGCCATTTATATAGTACTACTATACAATATTTTTGGTAGAGTTGACAATATTTGATGTTACATGTAGTGTACCTTGACTCTTTTGCCAGGATTTTGTGTAAATCGCACCGCATCCGTGGCCGTTAAATTTGTGGTGTCAATAATTTATTATCTGGTTTTTCTAGATCTGCCGGTTTGATTTTCAAATTAGTCTTTTAACCAACATGGTATTACCTACGGTTATCGCGCGTAATACGGTGCCTTAAAAAGTATAAGCGATATAGTCTTCGGATCTGTAGCCAGTTTTTAAATAAATATGTTATAATCTGAATTATAAAAACAATATTCCATTTCTATTTTTGGTTCATCAAACTCCTTTGGTGGTGGGAGTGATGGCGCTACATGCACTTGGCTAAGTATTTTCGTGATCTCCCTGCAAGCTCTTGCAAACATTTCTCTGTTTGTTGTGTTCTGCCAATAGTTTATCTTGTTTTACTCGTAACAGTATTTGTTGTCACTTTACCGACTCCATCGTCTTGTGTGGCACACTTTGTTCCACTTCTGACTGCGATGTCTGATTCACCTTTTATTGTATTATATGTTTTTTAGTAGATGATTATATACAGTTATCAACAAAACTTCTGATGGAGACAAATACAAGACCGTAATTGTAGTAGACTTGGCAAAGTAAACTTGCTATACTGATGGATACCACCAGATAATTGCCCAAGTCCTCAGTGGCGCGTGCCAATTGTCAGTGGTCCGAAAACAAGCCACTAGAGCAACTTAGAAGTGTAGTCGTATTTAGGAATGAGAAATGTATCAAACCGAAAAATGGTGTATAACAAATGTATAAGAAACTTTAATTTACAAACACGTTTGGCTGCACACTATCTACGGCTGTATGAATGCATGTGTGGCGTGCTTTGTCCACCAAAGTGCCGATGTTTATAATTCCTTCATTTGCCAAAACTGTGTCCACAGTGACATTTTACGAATCTTAACAGCGAAGAAAATAAACATAATTAATCTATATGTTAATAAAGTGTTGGGAGAAAACTGGGAGGGGGGAAACTGGGGGCAAGAAAAAAGACTTGGGGAAAATTCCCCCAATGCCCCCCTCCCCCCTTCCCCTTTTTAGTCCTTCCCCCCGTAGCGCCGCTACAGCAAGTTTTTCGTAAGAGAATCTTCCGAGTCTACCGATGATGAAGCCCGGGGTTTAATATTTGCGTAGAGTAGCGCTTAAACCTCTAGTATAAAGACTCAACATCTGCCCAAACTCGTAATCATTTCTTTACCCAGATAATTAGCTTTGTAATTGCCGTATAGCTTACTAGTCTCGTTTTTTCAAAGTCTAACTGTACCATTTACTCTTTATTGAGATTCTTTTTTTAGAATCGCCGGCTGAAATCACTCTTAATAGTCTATTTTTGTTTACGTTTTTCGCATCTTGCGTTTGCAATGTATTTTAGAGAATCCATTTTGGTGCTTATTTTTGAACAGTCTTAATATTATTTTATCGGTTTTATTGCATCGTAAAACGTGAACTTGAAAGAAATGTACTCGTAAGACAAACTCAAATTGTACGCAATATCCAACATGGTTACAAAATAAAAGTGCTTGGTCATCTAATTAAACGCAGCATTTTTTTTAATACAATTGTTTACACAACTATAGCTGTCTAACAAAATCGTAAAAAAACACGATAGTGGTACAACTAGCTGCGTAGCAAATATACATAGCAAAATACAACTAGCTGCAAAGTACAGCAAACTGTGGGACTTGTTTTTAAAATCAACTTGCTGCGAGGTATAACTTTGAGATGGTCATACTATTTTTCCTCTAAAGGCACGACGTCATTTTCTTCGAGACATTGTTCGAAACTCTTTTGTCCTTGCCATAAAAAAGAGCTTTGGTATATGTTTGCCTTGTTTTCCCCAGAATTGAAGGCAAGTGATCTGCATCACTGGCTTTATTTCTGATTTTTATGATGGTTTTGTGATTTTTAATAATGGATGATCCTGATCGGTATGCACATGTTTAAACAAAAATTATAAACGTCGGCATCAGTCAAGTTAAGAAACTTGTAACCTTCGAGACACACTCGTATTTTGTTTGATTAGGTATCGTCCGAAAATTGTTGTACAGATTCCTTCAGACCCTAGATCGATGTTAAAAGCCAGTTTTTCAGTGCCCAAAACTATTGCATTTTCGGGACTCAAACTGGGAAACTCAGCTATTAAAATGTTATTCGCATTGATTGTGCTCTGGTTGTGAGTGATGATTACCGTTTGTCTATAACTCCAGTATTTTTCTGTCACATTCATTTACTATGTGCGGATATTGTTTTAAAGTATTTTTTTATTTTAAAATATGGCTGGTGTGGCTATGATGATCGGATGCGCTGTCGGAAATCCTTTAGCCTTTACTGGCTGAAACCCGTTTTTTAATTTCGAATATTTAAACAACGGCAAGGTGACAAAGAGCGTCAAAGACACGACTTGGCTTCAGAAAATTTAGCAAAAAAAAATGGAAAAAAAATTAACCAAATATTTAAATTGTATCAAAAAACAGCTTAAAAAAAAAGAAACTAAGCGCGAAGGACGTTTAACGATACTGACGATGCCCTTAATACAACTTCCTATATACCTACAACACGAACCAACGGTGTTGGACTTTTATACGCCTAGCGAAGAACAAAGAACTGACGAGATCATAATATCTTAGGAGGTTCAGTTGCACTAGGTTGTTTGTTATTTATAAAGTTATTTTAGTACATAAGTAATAAAAAACCACCACAGTCAGATATAGAAGCTGGACTACAAAAATAGTGTTCAGTCCTAGATGCTATTAGAAGGGTGAAGGGGCCGTCAAAAGTTATCGGGAAAGGTGGTCTGTGTCGAACGAAGTAAGATAATTGAAAACAAACAGTTTAGAAAATATATTCGCCCACCGCCCAAGTATTATATACCTCGCCCAACGAGTTTCAATAAATCAACGGTTATTTCTGATGAAGTGCATCAAGCCGTCTGTAAAATCATTCAAGTTATCTGTCGTAGACGTGACGACCAGATATAAGGAGGTAGAGCTTCTCTGTAAGAGAACGAGTATTGAGGTTGTCGAAGCTATTAATAACATGTATAGGCCCAAGAGGTCGGCATTAACTTGGCAAAAAATTATCAAAGTGGACTCCGGTAAAGATTTGTTTGGCAAATTTTAAAAAGTAGTGAAATTGAAAAATGTAGATTTTTTTGAAAAATATATGTTTAGTTTCAAATTGATCAGATTTCCAAAGATCCTGGCCATCTCAAAAATGGGCTGAATCCTTCATTCGTAATTAGGCAAGAGCTTCAAGACAAACTGGATAATATCGAGTTACCGGCCAACGAAAAATGACCGAAAGCTATCGTGTTTATACCGGACGGTATATTGTATATATTGGTGTCTAACGGAATGACAGTTTAACCTGTGACACGGTGTAAATGGTGTGATTTTCTTATTTAATTTGACTCATCGTGTGAAAATGACGCTGGTTCTCTGAAGATGTAGTCGTAATAATGACTTTGCGTCCAAACTTGTCCTTTAGTTTACTGATGACTTTTTATTTTTAGCGTTGTACAACATGTGGTCTGATTTGTAGGTTGAGAAATCGTATACAATTCAAGTCCCAGTCACCGAATGTTTTCCATGTCGTCGTATACATCGTTTGTGTCCTAAATGGTAAATTAAATACACGTCTGTGTCGGTATCCGTACATCTTTTTTATGTGAATGTTGTAAAAGTAATTTTTGACATATCCAAGATGCGGATGTTGGTATTTCTCACGTCTTCATCGTCTTGCCAAACACGAAGTTGTTCATCAGCTTGACGACTTTTTTTGAAGTCCGACTTTGCTTTTGTTCTGTGTTAATATATTGTTGTCAATGTACGACGCGCCGTCCTGCAGGTACCTGCTTATTTTTTTAGAACGCCATGTACCTGTGTACGTTTTTAAGTTTGAACTCTACCTTTAGAAACAGCTGCAACGTGACGTAGTGTATTACGTATTCTGCGTACGGGGTTTAGTGACGGTAAATTTTGGCACTCGGCTCGATCGACAATACAATTCGTTGATAATCAGGGGGAAAAACATCCGGTGTGGTTATATTTTCCGGTGCTAGTGGGTCATCCTCGTGTGTGTCGTGAAGTTTGATTGGATAATCCAGGTGTACCTGTAATCTAGGTCTACAGCACTACCTCAAAAATTTATTCCGTGTTTGATGTTTTCATCGGCGACGTGATGTAGGCCTACTCTGTAGTAAGTTTTTTTTTATTTATCCGTTTACATTCTTTGTACGATAGGTGTTGACGCATGGCCCGTCGGTAAAGATTGTTAGCATAGATATACGTAATAGGTTATACGAAGACTAATTGTCTGGTAGTCTGGCATGTATTGTTGTTTGCCTAGAGAAATATCTCGTGCTACCGACGTTCAGTATTCCTGCTCAGTTGGGTTTTATAATGTTTTAACAGACCAGTATTGTAACATGGGGGGTGGGGAAGGGGAGTATAATAATGTATCCCCCTTCGAGTAGTTTCTCATGCGTTTCCTTTTTTTTTTCCTTTCTCTCCAATAGTGCTGACCGTCGGCAATTGTTTCGCCATAAAGACGAGCGCCACCTATTGTCCGATAGTGCCCACGATCGCCCCCCCCCCCCGCTTTTTGATTTCACGCGCTCTAAATTTCAGCAATGACGATTTAGCGATGTTCAATGTGCCTTTTTTAACGTCTATCCCCCAATCAAAATGACACTACTGCAGAGCATCCCACGATAACCCTGCTGCGTAATAACTAACTAACTTGCAGTCATTTGCCTAAAATTCTCAAAAATACAACGGCAAGTACTATATAGATTGTGTGTATTCACGTACAAGTCGTGATATTCGCCCACGTTTTTCACGTTAAAGTTTGCGGCCACATTTGTTGAGCTCTGACGTTATTTAAATACTCATCTTTGATGCTGTAAAATCTGTGTGTGTGAAGTAAACTTTGATTAGGTAATCTATGTCTACCTGTAATGTAGCTCTATCACAAACATGTACCCGGGGCAAGTAATAGTCGTGTGTGTCGTGAAATTTGATTTGGTGATAATTGGTGACCTGTAATCTAGGTCTACATCACTTTACCTCAAACGTGTACCCTGTGTTTGAAGTTTTCCTCATATCGACGTGATTTAGGCCTACTCTGTAGTACGTTTCTTGGGGTGTATCCATTGAAATCCATACGATAGGTATTGACTCATGGCCCAACCGTATAAATTGTTGGTTTCTCGAAAAAGAAATGCTTCACATGTTTACATCTGCCAACAGCTCCAGTTGGATTTGAGAGTGTTTTAACAGAGTAGTGGGGGTAAGGGGTGTATATTTAACCCACCCACATCCATATATAGTTTCTCACAAGTGTTTTTGTTTTCACAATTGCCCCTTTTTTTCACAGCGTCCTTTGTTTTAATGTCCTGCGAGCGTCGGCAGTTGTGCCGCAATGAAGAGCGCCACCTATTGTCCGATTATGCCCGTGATTTTTTGCGTTTTCGAAATTTCAACAAGATCTTTTTTTTTTTACGTCTCCCCCGCTCGCCCCCCCCCCAAAAAACCCACCACCCCCAACAAAAGTCCTTGCTACACGCGTGCAGAGCATACACTGGGGCTGTGTTAAAATTAGCAGGATCTAACTTGCAGACGATTTCACACACTTACCTAACATTCTCATATATACACCGGCGAGTACAAGCCTGTATGTAGTCACGTACAAGTCCTGATATTGACCCACGTTTTTAACATTAAAGTTTCCAGGTACACTTGTGGAGCTCTGACATAATTTTCTTTTGAAATATGCTCGCCTTTGAGATTGCTGTAAAATTGTCTCTGAGTAAAGTAAACGACTTTCTTGGTCAAGCCCTGACCAATTAATAAATTCAATTGAATGATTGAAAATGAGATGTACAGGCCTAAGCCTACCTGTCGGGTTTTTTTTAGCAGTGCAAGTCAATTTGCCGTCGTTAACATAGAACTGCCTGGCATAATCAATGTTCATCCTTACTTTCTAAATTGAGAAAAATGATGGGTATCAGAGTACGATCTCTTTGCATTTTTAATTTTAGATTGAAGTAGGCATGCGCAGCGGCTCTATATTTGTCCGTGACGTGTTAATTGTTAATCTTCTTTTCGCAGTGTACGCAAAACTCTGTCAACGAGTAATTTTTTTTTCTTTTCTTTTTCGTATCGACTTTTTGGTGTTGGTCGCACTGACAAGGATTCGAGTAATTGGGGTAAATTCGGGTTTTTTTTTGGAAAGTAAACAGGTGTTTGATTGTTTAATTGATTTCATCTCGTGGAGTAAATATGAGTTGTGGATTACCAAATATAAAATTAATGTCTGGCTGTTCATCTATCAGCGAGTCCATAAACTTTGGCGTCTCTTCCTTTGTGGGTCTTTTGACTAATGTTTCGACCGTCGCATCTCACGACCACGTACGAATAGCATAGCTTTGGTTCAAAATCGACATAAATGACGGATCGGTCATTTGCAAGGTAAGAGCTTTGAGACAAACTTGATAATACCGAGTTAGGCTTACCGCCGAACGGAAAATGACTTGCTATTGTGTTAATACCGGACGGTAAAATGTATCTCTGTGTCTAACGACCCTAATGACAGTTAAGTCTGTGACACAGTGTAAATCAATGTGATTTTCTGATTAAGTTGACTCATATCGTGTGAAATGACGCTCGTGTTTTGAAGATGTAGTCGTAATAATTAATGACTTTGCGTCCTACTTTGTCTTTCAAATTACCGATGACCATTTTATTTGTTAGCGATGTACAATTTGTGGTGTGATTTGTAGTTCGAGAAATCGTACAAGTTCAGATTGTGAAAAATGATGGGTGTCAGAATACGATCTTTTTGAAGTTTGAATGTTATATTGAAGTAGGCATGCGCAGCGCCTCCGTATTTGCCCCGACGTGGCGGTTGTCTATCACCTTCTGGATTTGTTAATCTTCTTCCGCAGTTTACGCAATTAAACTCCCTTTTCATTTGTAAAGGAGTACATTTTTTTCCGGGTTTTAGTCCGTTTTTTTTCCGTCTAGGTTTTTTTTAGTGTTGGTCGCACTGACAAGATTCTAGTACAGTGTAATTGGGGTAAATCCTTTTTTTTGAAAAGGGGTTTGATTTTGTTTTATTGATTTCATAAATAATATTTTGAAATGAATGTCTAGCTGTCAATCTAGCAGCGAGAGTACATAGTGAATTGTGGCGTCTCTGCCTCTGTGGGTCTCGAACGGAAAATGACCGAAAGCTATACTGAGTTTATATACCAGACGGTATTAAATAGTGTTTCTTTGTGTCTAACAGACTTAATAACAGTCATTAGTCTGCGACGCGGTGTAAATGGTGTTATTTTCTGATTTAATGTAGCTCGTGCATGTGAAAAATGACGCTCGTGTTTTGAAGATGTAGTCGTAATAATTACTTTCGGTCCAAACTCGTAAATTTCTTGGAGTTTATCCATTTGTTTGTAAGATAGTTATTGACTCACGGCCCTACCGTATAAATTATTGGTATGTGCATGGAGATACAATAATAGGCTATATACGAAGACTATTTGTCTGGGTCGTAGTCTGGCAGGTATTGTTGTTTAGCCTGAATTACACTTGTTGTAGCCTGGATGACACTTGCCGCGTGTTAAACGTAAGGGTTCTTAATTTTTAATCCGTTTGTCTTTTGGAAATACAATCTTGAGTGCGGCTTTAGGCCTATATCCATTCCTAGCCTTGGCAATCTTCGTATTTGTCGAACCTTGCTTGCGAATTAAAATGCGATATTCTTTATAGCAGAAATATTATTTACCTTTGTGGTCTACACAGTGTGAAAAATAATAAAGAACAGTCTTTCACAGTTAGTGACCATTTGTACCTTCAGAAAATCAAAATAATTGATGGCTCTGCATTTTTATTTTTTTAGATACGTGCGGGGGGACACAATTGTCTTTTCCCGTGTATACCCAAATACGTACATCACCAGATTATTTCATATTTTTTGTCCTGGGTATCTAACCGTTAGCTCTCAAGTTGCATAAAAATGTACCCTCTATCATGAACAGCGCCCTCTTGTCGTGTAGTGTGCCGCCCCCCCCCCCAAAAAAATTGGTCATTCACACCCCCTATGCCTACTGTACAACTAACTTTTTTTATTATCGTAAACATCAGGTTTTTTCCCGCAAATTCTAATGTTTGAGGTGCCGTGGAGGACTATTTCGCTTTCTGTAAATTATGTTGTACTTGAACATAATGTTGGGGATAAAATAGGGATATAAAATAGTTCACAAATCACGGACTTTTTTCACATTAAAATGATTAAGTTATTGTTACAGCGCCCTCATTTGCTCAAAAATACCAATATGGCGGCCTCCATGACCAAAATCACGCTTTCCCAAACCTCTGTTCTCCTCCCGTTAAAAAGACTTTTCTGGCGGTGCGAGAACTGTTCTCGGCAATGGGTAATTGGTCCCAGGAGATGGAGGCATATGAAGCCGGTAACTGGAGTAGATGATACGGACTCGGTGGAAGCAAACGTTGGGGATAAGTACGATTATTTCTGTCGAATGTCAACATTGGGGTATTCCTTACTTTTAGGACACCTCTATTTTGTACGAGTTCCGTTCAAAACTGACTTTTACAGATGACTGACCAATACCAAAGTGACTTTTGCAAGCTAAAGAAGTCTTTTTTCTTCAGACAAACTCATGTTAGTTATAATTTAGAAAGCACTTTCAAAGAAAATGTGACTTTCAGACCTTTTTTTTGCAGTTCGCCATCTTGCTTTTTAAATTTATTTTCTGTTTGTCGTCGTCGTCTTTAACCCCTCATAAATCAAAATCCTGCCCTCTTTCTACAAAATTAAACCTGCTGATATTCAAGAGGTGTCATTGCCAAATGTTCAAATGTGTCAATAAATATCAGAATGTCACTTTTGAGTGTCATTTAGTCTAGTCAGCTGTTTTGGTGAGTCTTTTAACCTTATATACATGATATAGGAAAGGGGTCCTAAAAGTAAGGATTACCAAAATTGGTTCACCTCCAAGTTCCATGCATATTTACATCACTTGAGTTGACGATGACTTATTCCGAGTTGACGCCCTGTGCATAAACCTATGAGACTGGCCTGAAACATTGAAAAAAAAGAGTATTTTCTCAGTAAATGCTTCAATATTTTCTCTGCTAAATTTGACTTTTTAGGACATGTTAATTGTATGTTATTGCTTTCTAATTGATACTGATAGTCAGTCAGTGGCAAACTTCTAGAATTAGATTTAGAAGGCTTCTCTCCGGAGAGAAACCTTCTAATTCTAGTAATTCTAGAAGTAGTCAGTGGCGCACCCATGATTTGGCTTTGGGGCCGGGTTGCACAATTTTTTTTTTTTTTCATTTTGTTGATATTAATTTTTTTAAATAACAACCGGGGGCTCAAACTCCCCCGGGCTCCCCCGAGTCCCCCCCCCCATGGATGCGCCACTGCAGATAGTATTACTATTAGTAGGCCAAGTGTCAGTGATAAGTGATGTCCATGTGTATGGAATTCTTCCCCAAGTCAAAAATTCACAAATTTACAACCATTTTGATCAACAATTTACTTCATGTTTTGTTTAGGCCTAACGCCCCTCTGGCCTTTTCTGTGGTACACGTTCAATTCATGTATGATGTATGTGCCATGATATCACATTGTACCTTTACATTACAACAGGGTAATAAAAAAAAAAAAGAAGGAACCCTCAAAGTCTCTTCTTTTCCACAGTATTAAAAAATAATTGCAAATATCGATGCACATTTAGAGAGTATTTTCATTGGCTTTTGAACACCCAGATTTTTTTTGGAACGGGGTAAATATTTATTGAGTTATCGCAAATTGAATACAAGTACCGCTTTTTCATTTGTCCAAGGTGACTGATATTTTGACTGCCACAATAAGAGCAAAGGCCAAAATAAAAATATAAAAATAACAAATAAATAAAGAAAGTTTTCAACATTAAAAATAGCAAAACTGCCCTCACTCTAAATCCATTACATTCCTAACAAATGACAATTGAGACCATGGACAGATTGAAATATTGGCCATAACTCAAAAAATATTTTCCAGATTTGAAAAACTTTTTTTGTTGGTGAAAAGCTAATGAACTTTAATCTATTTTTAGATATTTGCAAGGAATTTTTTTAAAGCTGTGAAAAAGAGGGGCCTTTTAGGATTTGTTTATTTTTAGACCCCTTGCAACTGCATGCATTCACAAGTTCACAGTGTATTCTTTCATCGTTTTGTAGAACACTTCGCTTGTCCACTGGAAAATTGGCCCGATTTGCCGATGGATGTGCTGTGGCTCAGGTAATTTCCCCCACCTCATTAACATTTAAATTAAAGTATTCATTATTAAACTGACACTGCATCCTGGAACAGCCCAATTGGGCTACAAAATGCACTTTGAACGAAATAATGTCAATCGGAAAGAACATCTAAAAGTAGGATATTTACATCCACAAAGCTATCCTTTAGAAAATGGGCATTTTGTGTTGGGCCAAACAAAAAAAAAAGTCGGTCTCTGGTCAGCGCGCGCGTCGATTTTAATCATGCGCGTCGATCTTTTTTTTTCTTAAATGTTCCGCGGTAGCTCCAACAGCGCCCTCTATTTCCGCACCTCCTCAAATTTTGTTTACCAAAGAGCAATAAGGAATGGGAAATTGCACCAAGGCAAATGATCAAAAGCACCAAGGCAAATTATGGAGGACACCAATGTACATGAGGACACCAAAAAAGCAAAATAGTACCCCACCTTGTCTGTACAATCCAAGCTTGAAAAAAAAAAATAAAGCAAAAAAAACCCAAAAAAAAAACAAACGCGTGGCCGCGTCAATTCCGGAACTTTGGTCTGACCAGAGACCGAATATTTTTTTTTTTGGCCTTATTCCTGTATTATGCGTGCGAGAACGACTTTTCGGGTGCACTTTTGCGACCCCAAAAAGTCGAGATGTGTGGGTGCTAGTTGTTATTTCATCCGTAAGGTGGAAGCTGCCAAAATAGGGTAAAAAAGTAATTGTCAACTTGTGTAACGCATGAAGAAATATGTTTCATTCAAGAAAAAAAAAGAATGTTTCGCTTGAAATTGCCTAGTTCAATTTGCACAAAAATCAGTTATTTTACGTAGTAAGATAACAAAGTTATTGATATTAACCTGATTCAATTGATAATTGGCAATTTGCCAATTGATATCTGGGATTTTCTCTTGCGATTTATGTGATCTATATTTATTGTGTCATGCTGTTGTAGCTTGGTGATACATCAGTTCTTGTGACGGCCGTGGGCAGGAAGACCCCGACCTCAACCAATTTTCTCCCTTTGACCGTAAGTATCCATGTGGTGACCTCCAGGGGCCAATTTCACTGCGCTGCTAAGCACAACAATTTGCTTAGCACAAAAAAAAGTCAGGCTTATAAAAGCAGGTTACCAGCCAAAACTCCAGGTGATGTATATTGCTCGTGATTAGTATTCAGCTGTTGTTTGCTTAGCATGAAAATCATACGGAGTTTTGGCTGATAACCTGCTTTTATGAGCCAGACGTTTTTGTGCTTAGCAAATTTTTGTGCTTAGCGGCACCTTGAAATTGGGCCCTGGATCACGTTAAAATTCACTTTCTATTAGAGAACATTGTGGGCTTGACTCAGCGACCGACATGCTGTAAATAATGGCACTCCCTTTGCATGTGGTGTGCAGCTTACTATTGCTGTACAGGAATTGGGCCCAATTTAATTTCCCTCTGCTAACCATGGAATTCCACATATACATACATTGTATGTTGGCCACGATCTGTGACTTTGCACTATCACTCGATCATGCAGAAATGTACTTTATCTCTGACTTTACTTCTCTTGAAAAATAAAAACAGTCTTCCAGAGCCATGAATTATAAAGAATAGGTGATGAAGATCACAATGGTGGCGCGATTGACCGACAGTGAAGCTACATGCACTACAGTCACTGGTCTGTGCTTACTGTGCTAGCAAAGTGCCCGTAATTCCGCGCAAACCCTGTAAGCACAAATTCCATAGACTTTACAGAATGGACGCTTGTGCGCAAGCCAAATTCCTAGCTTTTAAAAATTGATGGTTATGAGATACGCTTGCTGTCAGCACAGAATTTTCCTTTGTGGTAAACAAAATTATATGCTATTCACAAGATGGAATTTGCGTTGGGGTGATGAAAATCAATATTAGATTTTGCCCTTCATTGACGTATCAACACTGTATACTCAGTGTGTTACCTCCCGAGTGAAATTTGAAAAAAAAACACTCGGGTGGGACTTGAACCCACGACCTCCTGCTTTCTAGTGCAGACGTCCTTAATACCACTTGACCACTGAGCTTGCGGAATCGGTTGGCTGCTTCGAATCTGATGTACATGTAGCAGTGGGTACCGCAATTAAATATTCACAAGATGGAATTTGCATCGTGGTGATGTCAATCAATATTAAGTTTTGTCCTTTACCGACGTATATTCCATCTTGTGAATAAATTAATTGCTATACCCGTTGCAACATGTACATCAGATTCGAAACCTCGAACCAGCCAACCGATCCCGCAAGCTCGGTGGTCGAGTGGTAAGACGTCTGCACTAGAAAGCAGGAGGTCGTGGGTTCGAGTCCCACCTGTGTGATTTTTTCAAACTTTCACTCGGGAGGTAACGCACTGAGTATACATTGGTGAAGGGCAAAACTTAATATTGAAAATTTGTTGCGTTTTGTAGAGACATGTATGACACCACTGGCCCTAACCATTCGTCTCCTATAACATCACATCATAACATCAGACTTCTACTCTGTACTCTGGCCACTGCACACCCTGTGTGACTTTTCGCAGATTTCACGACAAAAGTTTTGATGGCTTTTGTTATGATTATTATCCTCAGGTTGATTACAGACAAAAAGCCGCAGCTGCAGGTAGAATTCCCACCAATCACCTGAGACGTGAGATGGGGAACACCGACCTGGAGATTCTAAGAAGCAGAATGATTGGTTAGTGCTAAATCTTCTCATCGATATCAAAATTCCGACAGCGATTACTTCATAAACGCAGCCTTCAATATTTGGGGGTTTTTTTTCTTCAAAAATTGACCAATTTAGAAGTTACAAAGTGTATGCTCTGAGAAATGTGAGGCAGAGGTGGAAATGAGGGTTTGCAGGTTTTAGGAAAGAGAATACAAATCTCATTACAGTAAAGTTAGGAGTTTTGTATTCGTGAAATTGAAAGATGCCAAATATTTTTCCTTAAAAACACTTTTAGCCCCAAATTGTTTTAACTAATATGTGTAGTAGACAAATCGTAGATTACAAATATCAATAATTCTGGAAATTGAAAAATAATCACCCCCATTCGTTTTTTTTTTCTCTACCAGTGCCTGTACCCAGTTCTGTCTCATTTTGCCAGAAAGCCTCACATATATTCTAAAAATTTGAGTATTGCAAGTGGATAAACTGTTTTGGTGATATGTGTTTTTTCTTTATTTACAGATAGATCAATACGACCGTTGTTTCCAAAAGGTTACTTCTATGAAACACAGGTATGTAATTGTGTCTAAAAGTTTGATATATAATTTTAGAAGTCTTGAATTGTTAAAAAAAAGTTCTAATTCTGACCACTCTAAATCCACAAAAGTTATAAATGAACTACAAGTCCACCTACATGTGTATAATCTACACAGGGTTTTGCATGAATTTGACATTAATTCATAAAATAATTTGAAGACCTGCAAATGGTTTACTATACCTTTAAATCCATGTTGACGATTCATTTATTCGAAAAGCACTTTTGGTTCACTTTTACCGTATTATTTATGTTAAGAATATTTTGCTATTTTTGTTAAATCTGCGCAAAGCGCTTTGAAACGTCAGTGTGATGCCCTATTTAACAAATGTTATTATTATTATTTTTATTTGTAGGTAGTTTGCAATCTTTTAGCCGTCGATGGCGTGAACGATCCGGATGTTGTGTGTATCAATGCCGGTGAGTTGAAACCAAATGCAAACAAATGTTCCCTTAAAGGTTCCAGACAATATTTCTTCAAGTCTGCCTTGGACAGTCATGTTTTTATCCCAAATCCTCCTAATCAACAACTTGGTGTTGCATTCCAGTCACGCGAATATTTGTGCGTTCGTTAGCTAGGCCCCAAATGGAATGATAAAGTTATCGAAAAGCTCCTGTCAAAGAGGCGGCGCCCTGTGTGCCAATCCTACAAGTATGTTTGGATAGCAGTTTTAAAATCCTCGAGAAATTAACTCTTTCAGTGCCAAACTTGTACATGTACGAGGTATATTTGTTAGTACAAAAAGCGCCAACCTCGTACATGTACGAGGTAATGTTCGTGATTAAAATCGCCAAACCTCGTACATGTACGAGGTTGAGTAAACATGTTATCAAAAGGGGGCGCTCTCGCTCTTTCTAATGGTACCATTTTCATGCATGTACGACATGTATTTATTTTTTTATTCGAGTTCTTGCGAGAGGGCGCAGCACTAAAACTTTTTTCTGCAAAAAGTGCGGAATTCCCCTGTGTGCAGGACAGTGTTTCAGGGTGTATCACTATGTATTTGACTACTATTGACTTTCCAATATACCAAGGATATACCAGAGAGCAACAACAACAAATTTAGTGAGTAAAACTTATTTACTTTTTTTTTTACAGAATTTTGAACAATTAACAAAAACGCTTGAAGTTGGGCACTTTAGGGTTAAACTTTTCAAATTTCGCGGGCACTGAAAGAGTTAATTGTGACTTGAAGTCAATTTTTTTACAGAAATATATATACTTGTCAGCACCGACAGAATCATTACTGTTCATTGAGTGTGTCGGCAAATTGGGCAAACATGGCTATTAAGGCCCATCTCAATTCATATATCCGTGACGCGTTCCGGACAAGTTGTGGGTAGAATCGTTCACTTTGTCTGGAAGAAACTCTGCATTTGTCCTGGACACGTTCCAGGGAAACTTGCATGAGAAACTGCTTGACTCACCAATACATGTACTGGTAGCCTCATAGCGGGGAAGTTGTTCAGAATCTGTCAAATTATACCTGATACAATATCCGTGTGAAGTCCAAAACTCATCCTGGGTATAAAATTGAGACAAGCCTTAATGACTCGGGAAGACCGTTTGCTTTGGTTGGTAACGTTTACCAACATTTGTGGCAAACAGCTGACCCCACTTGCGCAAATGGGCAAACTTGGCCAACGTGCCAAACGACAGCATTGTTTACGTCAGTGGAACGCACCCCCTCTTTGGCAGTACAGTGGAACGCCGCTATAACGAACATCGTCGACCCACAGAAAATGTTTGTAGTAACGATCGTTCGGTAGAGCGATTTTGAACCGCCGGTACCCTCTTTTGACCAATAGTGAAGTCACTGAACTGGCATTGCTCACATCCCGCCGCCGCACAAGGAGTTGTCACAAAACTTTAGCAAAGGGTGGTTTTTCCTATTATTCCTTGGGGAAATAATAGCCATATATCACTCTTCAACATTCAAACACGATGTAACCATGGGTGGTTTGATGTTCGGGAATTAAAAGTGGCCCAAACAGTGTTTAGTACATGTACAACCGGTAGGTTTTTTTTGTTAATCTGTTGACTTTTTTGAAAAACGATGTTTGGTACGTTTTGTACATTAAAACCGGGAGCCAAGGATGATGTTCGGTATAACTGCATCTTCAGTATAGCGGTGTTCGGTATAGCGGCATTACACTGTCTTCTGATGAATTCAGAACTGTTCAGCCTAGTCACTTTGTCTGTATATTTGGGTGGCTTCCTCAACTTGTACATGCAGAAGAGATCCAACAATTTGTCAGAAGCTTACTGCCCAGTGTTGGAGGTAAATGTAACCTGTAACACAGATGAGGTTACTCATTTCAGATATTTCAGAATTTTAATTTTGAGTTTTGAATATGCCAGAGTTAAGAAGTGATCTTCTGACAACTTTCTTCCCCCTTTTCTTTCCTCCTTCGTCTGTGTAGCTTCCACAGCATTGACACTGTCAGACATCCCCTGGGGCGGTCCCGTGGGTGCGGTCAGGGTGGGGATAGTCGACGACGACATTGTCATCAATCCCACCAGGCTGCAGTTGAGCAGGAGCCATCTCAACCTGGTGGTGACCGGAGCAAGGAAGAGCAGTATAGGTGACTTGCTTCTTGGATTTGACTAAGAAACCTATTTTTTTTTCATCTTTTTCATACTGGTGGTGGGCTGTTATTCAGAAGTTGAACCTAAATAAAAAAAAATTTGTTTGAATTTTTTTTTTAAGTGATGTAATACAAAAGATTATTATAAGATGGAATTTTTTGCGCCGGGGTGATATAAATCAAATTAGGTTTTGCCCTTCACCGACGTTTTAAACACTGTATACTCAGTGTGTTACCTCCCGAGTGAAAGTTGGAAAAAATCACTCGGGTGGGACTCGAACTCACGACCTGCTTTCTAGTGCAGATGTCTTACCACTCGACCACCAAGCTAACAGGATCGGTTGGCTGGTTGGAATCTGATGTACATAGCAGCGGGTACCGCATAAACTATTATAAGATGGAATTTTTGCGCCGGGGTGATATAAATCAAATTAGGTTTTGCCCTTCACCAACGTTTTAAACACTGTTTACTCAGTGTGTTACCTCCCGAGTGAAAGTTGGAACAAATCACTCGGGTGGGACTCGAACCCACGACCTGCTTTCTAGTGGAGATGTCTTACCACTCGACCACCGAGCTAACGGGATCGGTTGGCCGGTTCGAATCTGATGTACATAGCAGCGGGTACCGCATAAACTATTATAAGATGGAATTTTCTTTGTAAGTAAAGATGCAAATTTCTTACGAAGTTTTATAAGTTGGTTTTTCCGTGCATAAATTAGCATAATTGTAATTACAAAATGTCACACACGTGACCGATCAAAATGTCACACGCGTGACCACAGAACAATCCCCATTCAGTAAAACTAAAGCAGAGGGTGTACATTGTTTATGTCTTCTGTAAATCGCAAAAGACTAGTCCTGCTCCCAAATAAGTATGGGGGGGTGTGTCCATAGAACTTTGGAGAAGAGTGTACATTTCTGATGTGGGCCGGATAATTTTTTATTTCGTCTGATGTCACACACATGACCAAACTTTGATGACCCCTCCTAATATTTTGACACAATTTGTGAAAGTAGAAACTCTACCCTGAGGTAGGCAGTATATGTCAGATAAAGTTTACAAGGGCTAAAGCTTCAAAAATCAGACGAGCCCACTTTTATGTCACACAGTGACCAAAGAATGGCCCTGTTCCAGAATCATGTCTAAGATTTGAATTACGTACTTAAAAAGTTCAATGATGCAGTAAGAATCAGACTTTGTCAAAATATTGACCGTTAATTGCAGTCATTCGGAATAATTTCAGAGAACAAGTAGCAGCAGGGAGTTATCCGTGCCACCTATAGTAACGGTCTCGTGAATTCAGTAGAAAAGGGCCCTTTGTTAAACAATGCATATAATGCTACATATAGCCAACAGGCCAAGAGGTACTTTAGGGAAGTACATGTAGTTTGTCCACAGATGGTCATTCAAAAAAAAGGCGTTACCCTAATTTTTTTCAAAATTTTTTTCACAATTTTTTTTTGACCTTAATATTGAAACCTTCCCCTAAAATAAGACTTTGCATGCATATTATAAATGTGACATAAAGTCGGGAAAATCTGTATTTACATTGGAAGACTTAACATTCTCCCTTGTAGTGATGCTAGAAGCTTCGGCCGACAACATCCTGCAGAATGACTTTGTCAAGGCCATCCGGGCTGGCTTGAAAGAGACTCAGGTCATCGTCCAACAGATCGAAAGGCTGACCAAGAGATGCGGCAAGGAGAAGAGAGTGCCTGAGAAGCTGTTTACTCCATCCGAGGAACTTATAGAGGCTGTGAGGAGGTAAGGAACAAAACTGTTGTTTCTCCCTTTTAAATTATGAAAGGTTTGTGGAAACACCATGTGCGAATAATTCCTCAACTAAGAGAATGGTTCTGAAAAGAACCAGAGGTATAAACTCGACGTTCCGGTCAGTATGCTCTGACCGTCTCTCCTGAAGACGGTCAGAGCATACTGACCAGAATGTCGAGTTTATACCTCTAGGTCTTTTCAGAACCATTCTCTTAGTTGAGAAATTATTCGCACATGGTGTTTCCACAAACCTTTCATTATTTAGTATCTCCACCATGCAAAGCCTCAAATCTTACTTTTTCTCCCTTTTAGTTAGTCTTGGCCAAAGACCGGATTTGGTTTGTTCCTCTAATACAACTGGTCGCTATCTACAAGTTGAATCAAATCCAGTCTTTGGAACTTCGGCAGTGCTACCCAGAAAATTCAGAGCATACCTCATGCGAATGCATTTAAGTGCATTAGCTTGAATACAGTGCGCATGAGGAATTTTCTGGGCAGCTCTGCTGAATTCTGGATTACAGAAAGCTGTATTAAGGAAGTACAATTCAATGTAGTCTTGGACTACATGTAAGCTAATCTTTTAGTATGTTTTACGAATTTTACAAATTTGGGAATGTGAAAAGGGAATGTGAAGTTAATGAGGATGCTTCATGGCAGAGGCATTCGTAAGAGAGAGCGAGCAGAGGTTGCATCTCTCTAAAAAAATCCAATGTTTTGCCTGTTTAAGTGACTGATGGTGAAGAGTTTGTCAGAAATTAGCATTTCGTTTCACTCATTTTCTGCAAATTCTGGGGGGTGGGGGGCAGATAGACCTGTTACCCAGTAACAGTACTGAATGATAAAGTTTTTTGTGCAGAAAGGAACCAGACTATTTTTCCTTCCAGCCTCGCTTTGGTTACGTTGATTTGAATGGGAACAAATGAAGATTGCCCCAACGTGATAATGGTCGATTATCTTTGTTGACAAATCTTATCTTTGTTTAAAAAAAAAATGTCTTGTTGCACCTTGCTGAGTTAAGCTTTGACGTACTTCATTGTGAAATTGCAACAAATATACGCCTACTACCAGGATTTCATTGTTTCTGAAATTGAGAGAAAAAGAAAAAAAATTTGTGTAGTTCAAATAGTCCACTTTGCTTTTATGAACCTACAGAGATAGGTGAAATACTGGTTCGATTTGACAATTTATTTTCTTGTTCGTTGTTTTACAGATTAACAAGAGACAAGTACTGTGAAGTCTATACAGATGAAACACACGATAAGGTAAAGTTTATATTGTTTGGAAAAAAACCCAAGGGAATTTAGAAATGAATGGAAAATTGCGAATCGTGCCTGTCAACATGTCGAAAAATGAATTGCAATATTTTTTTCTTTCGGATATGATTTCAGTTGTTACTAAGGGAGTTTAGAAAAAAGGGGTCTTTTTTGGAAGTAGGAACTTTCAGGGATGCCTTTGTTTATGTAAAAATATAAACAAAATACTAGCCAAATTGTACTGGAAACAAAGTATTGTTTATCTCTTTTAAAAAATTGGAGGATAAAAAAAGTTGAAATCAGAGACCCAAATTATTTGAAGGGATGAATCAATGTGTGCTATATTCACATTTTCCCTGTTTTATTCAAAAAGACATATTGGCTTCAATCGCTTTGGAAATATAAAATGAAAATTGTTCCCTATGAATGGGGCCTTGTGTGAAATAGCAAAAAATAGTACTTACACATGGAAAAAAACAACAGGCACTGACCCTATCAATATATAGTGCTTTGGGGAACCGTGTTCGACTCATGTGCCATGGTACATGGGTTCGAACCCTGACAGGGAACATGGTGCTTGTGTTCTTGGGCAAGACATTTTACCACAATTAACTCTCTCCACCAAGGAGTATAAATTGCTAACCGTGAGTGTAGAGATAAACAGTTTTATAACACCTCACCCACAGATTCTGGGTCTTGATTGGCCGAGAGCGAGTCACATGGTACTTTCTATTTTTGCTATCTTTCTGTGCACGGCCAAAAGTACTATACCATTAGCAACCAAAGTACTATACCATTAGCAGCAAAAGTACTATACCTATGGCGCGGTATTTGTGTGCAAATGCATGCTGGTGTGTGCGTAGCTCGTATATTGTTCCCATAAGAGTGTGCCACAGAGTTGGGTTCAAACATTTCGTGTAGGGGTGGTTTGGAAGAGAGAAATACATTTCCCACCAATTTTGTAGTAAAATTGAAGGTTTTTTTTTTTAACTCTGTTCAGATTTATATAATTTAAATTATAAAAACCAAGCAGAATCTGTGGGTGAAGTGTTATAAAACAAATATTGAAATTTTTATTGACATTCTATTATATACTGACATTCTATTTTCCCTCGGCTTCGCTTCGGGAAATAGAATGTCCATGGATCACCTCGGGAGGCTAGTTTTAATACACCACTCGAAGCAGTCAATATTTGTATATTATTATTGTTATAAAACAGAGTACTTTTTGTCAGTGTGCTTTTCATTCCATTTCACTAGTTTTCAAGAGACAACGCTGCTACTGCCGTGAAGGATGAATTTCTAGATCAAATCAAAGGTGAATGAGCAGAATTTTTTGGTGTTTTTAAGAGTCTTGAACAAGCTTATTTTTGTGGTGCATATATCAAGACCATGTCAGGGCTTGAATTGAACGACGGCCACGACGGCCAGTGCCGTCGTTGCCTTCTTACTGGCTGAGGTGCCCCACAAAAAATCCCTGTCTTCACGGCCAGTTTTGCCTTGCCCCATAATTACCTTGGCCGTCGTGCCCTTTTTGCAAAAACATGCATCAGCCTATTAAAACCACTACAATCCTTGATTCCAGTTTTTTTACACACATTGACAATGTATTTCGATGCCATGCCAGCCCAATCAGTTGTCTTAATATCTCGCTGAATCAATCACACGCGCGCAGTACGGCCGTGGCCGGCTGGCCAAACGCCGTCGATTCCCCACTGTACGATGTACACACACGTACATGTACATACGTACATGTACGTACGTACACTGACAACTGAATCTCCAGTTCCTGTATGTGCCGATACTTCAAGTAGCGACACCCCCGCCGCAAAAATATATGTCAGTATTCGTACACACACATACCAGCAGGAGTAAGTACGGCAGATCTTACATGCAGTCAACCGACTTTCTTTTTCCCAGTGCTTGCGGTACAGAACGCATTTGATGTTCGTGTACGAGGCAAATGAGCTTGGGGCATAGTCAAAACACGCGTGCACATGGCGTTCCGAATTCCGATTGTCAAAAGCGGACATTGTAAATGGCGATCGTGTATTAATTATGGGCCTGAATCCCTAAGAGAACAAAATCAACTTTTAAGCCACATTAAGAACATGCAGGTAGGTTATAGATAGAGGGAAGGGTTTCGAATTTTGAGGGGAATTTGGAGGGAAAACGACAACGAAAAAACGCAACATGAAAATAGAGATGGCGATCGCACGTCACCAACCATAAAACTGCTTTAAAAAACGTAATTTCTATCCCCCAAAAGTGTTCAAAATTACAAAACAGGTGCAATATAAGCTGAGAGAAGTCTGCTTTAGGTTGAAAAGGTAATTTTTTGAATGATAAAAACACCTTTGGCTCAAATTTGATCGAAACTAAAGGGGGGCCCTAAACTACATGATCGCTAATATAAATTCGCATTTTTTTTTAGCCGGCCTCTGTGCCCCTCCTGCAGATATTAGTTTGGCCTTGGTGCCCTCCCAACTGGCCGTGGTGCCCTCTACAATTTTGCTCCATTCAAGGCCAAAGTGGCCTTGCCCTAAAAATTCCCAAATTCAAGGCCTGCCATGTAAGGTGATTTGACCTATGGGAGAGTAGGAGATCATGAATATTTAGTGTTCAGTGCTCCCATATGTACATGTATGTGCAGTATTCTTTCTTTTGATGTAAATAAAAAATCAATATTAGGCTCTAGTACAAACCCAGTGGCAATGGTTCAAGGAGGTGTCATTTCACGGAATAATTGTGTTTCAATGTATTACATCAAAAATTATTTTATTTCACAGAATTGTTTCCGTCGGAGGAGCCATTTTTCATCAATGAAGCGTTTAGTGCAGTTGCCAAAGAAGTCTTCCGTAGTCTTATACTGGAACAAGACAGAAGGTAAATATATGTTACATTAATCAATATGTTAACCTTAGCTGTGAGTATTCAAACATTTAAAAACAATTCATAAATACCTAATTATAAGACGGATAGCCCATTCCCATTGGTCAAGAGCCCGTCACATGGCCGGTCTTAAACGGATGATAAAGACATGGCTGGCTGGTCTTAAACACTTTTCCAGTGTCACATGAAATTTGGACTCCCATGAAATCCGGTGCCTTTTGCCGTTTTATTGGTTGAATGTTCACAATCCTCACGTAGGCTTGCGCAATACTACCATTGAGTCAGTCCTAAATTCACAACGCACTCGCCACAGCTGCATCTGCACGTCACTGCGCAGTACGCCTCGGGTAATTATCAGCATTCCAGACTCCAACAAGTCTTAAACATAGTGTTTAACACTTCCCAAGCACACATTTATTCCCTTATTTTTAACTGTACTCAAGCCAGGAATCGAACCCAAGCCACAGCAGTGAGAGACAATTTAGTTTAAAGGGACAATACAACATTTGCAAACATCGAAAAATAAAACTATCAAGTTTTTTACGAAATACGTTACTAGGACGTTGGTGAATGACAGTCTAAGCATTCTGTAAAATTATGGCACCTGGTGTGAAGTCGTTTTCAAGAAAATGGTATTTTTTGTATACATTTCCAACAGTGGTCGTCCGACCACCGTTGGAAAAACCTAACTATTTTTTTCAACTACTGCTCCATAATTACCATTTGTTTCAGTCCAAATTGTGTTTGCTATTGGTTATATGTTCATGAATGGGTGCAGGCCAGCTAGACTGGTTTCCTTACCTTCCAATTTTCCGGCATCTATAAATTGATCCATTTCATCTTTAGTGGAGTCAGGGAACCAGACTACTTGAACATTTTTGTTTTTCTTGGTTTTTCCAGCATTTTCGGACACAAAACTGCAAACATGTCAGTGTAACAATATTTTTATCTATTATACTAACCCCTCAACTAGTTCATTTCTGAAAATTACAGCGAAAGCCAATGATGTACATTCCCTTTAATGGTCATTCAGTTTAATAGTGTGTTGTCTTCCAAAGACACTTCCTTTTGATGTCAAGTAGGTCATTTTTGAACCAACTTTCGTTCATGCATTTTGTCCTTTGTAGATGTGATGGGCGGGATTTGAAGCAGCTGAGAGATATCCGGTGTGAGGTAGACTTGTACAAGCCTCTCCACGGTTCAGCGCTCTTTCAGCGAGGACAAACGCAGGTGGGAAATTCACTAGACAAGTCTGTGACTAATAGAGTTGTGATCAATTTATCAAACATGTAAAAGTCACCAGTCCGTCTCAAGTTATCTGGTCTGCAAAACAGGCAGAATCTTTGATTGACTTTTAACATGTTTAATGTAATGGATTACTACTCTGATGACCAGTTTGTCTGTCTGTCTGTCTGTCGGTCGGGATGTCTGTCTGTCAGCCCGGGCATTGGGCTGTTCAAAGTTTGTTTAGTTGTCCCTGTATATGTTGGTCTGTCTGTCTTTGTTTAATTTTTTTTCGTTGAAATCTTCATTTTTCTCCAAATAATGTGTTTATCATGACTCGATGTTTTGTGATTTATGTAAAGGCACGCCCCTATCTACAAGCTCTCGCTTCTCATGATCATGCCTCCAAGATATTCAAGATTCAATTATATACATGTAATCTACCAGTGGTACCCCGTGCATGTATGTGTTCTTCCTGATGGCTGCAATATACGTCACAGAGTTTTGAGCATGCTATACACATCAAATGTAGGATGCGTAGCTGATAAGGTTTTCCATACACGTACGCATCTAATGGTGTAAACACCACACCAAGCCCATCACAGCACATAGTTTCTTAGATTTTTGATATTATGGAAAACTGACCATGCTTAAATAAGTCACGCAAAACAATAACCCCAAAAATGCACAGTGTTAAAAAAAATTGCTGATGAATCAGTACCTGCTATAATCAATATTGGCATTGCGTCATATGATTCTCACAGTAAATTACTTGAATACGTCTAAAATGCTGTGAACCTGATTATATTTTTTTTAATGATTAAAATTTGGTTTCTTTGTGTGTGCTCCTTAGTGTATGTGTACTGTGACCTTTGACTCCATCGAATCAGCACTGAGAACGGACCCGATTCTAGAAATCACTGGGTACGTATATGAGAAAAGTCTTGTAACATGTTAACTGATTCATTATGTAGAGTGGGGGAGACCACTGAGAGGGACACTTGTATAGTGCAGATTATGCCTGATGCTGATGCAAAAATAATGTTGTGAATTCTAACTGAAACCAATCTGAACTCTCCAAATCCGGCCCGACCCAATTAAAATTCTGGGAAAAACTGACCCAAACTGAGGGGAGACCACTGAGAGGGACACTTGTATTTAGTGCAGATTTTGCCTGATGCTGATGCAAAATAATGTTGGGCAATCTAACTGAAACCAATCTGAACTCTCCAAATCCTGCCCGACCCAATTAAAATTCTGGGAAAAACTGACCCAAACTGAGGGGAGACCACTGAGAGGGACACTTGTATTTAGTGCAGATTTGGCCTGATGCTGATGCAAAAATAATGTTGTGAATTCTAACTGAAACCAATCTGAACTCTCCAAATCCTGCCCAACCCAATTAAAATTCTGGGAAAAACTGACCCAAACTGAGAGGAGACCACTGAGAGGGACACTTGTATTTAGTGCAGATTTTGCCTGATGCTGATGCAAAATAATGTTGTGAATTCTAACTGAAACCAATCTGAACTCTCCAAATCCTGCCCGACCCAATTAAAATTCTGGGAAAAACTGACCCAAACTGAGGGGAGACCACTGAGAGGGACACTTGTATAGTGCAGATTATGCCTGATGCTGATGCAAAAATAATGTTGTGAATTCTAACTGAAACCAATCTGAACTCTCCAAATCCTGCCCAACCCAATTAAAATTCTGGGAAAAACTGACCCAAACTGAGGGGAGACCACTGAGAGGGACACTTGTATTTAGTGCAGATTTTGCCTGATGCTGATGCAAAAATAATGTTGTGAATTCCAACTGAAACCAATCTGAACTCTCCAAATCAAGCCCGACCCAATTAAAATTCTGGGAAAAACTGACCCAAACTGAGGGGAGACCACTGAGAGGGACACTTGTATTTAGTGCAGATTTGGCCTGATGCTGATGCAAAATAATGTTATGAATTCTAACTGAAACCAATCTGAACTCTCCAAATCCTGCCCGACCCAATTAAAATTCTGGGAAAAACTGACCCAAACTGAGGGGAGACCACTGAGAGGGACACTTGTATTTAGTGCAGATTTTGCCTGATGCTTATGCAAAATAATGTTATGAATTCTAACTGAAACCAATCTGAACTCTCCAAATCCTGCCCGACCCAATTAAAATTCTGGGAAAAACTGACCCAAACTGAGGGGAGACCACTGAGAGGGACACTTGTATTTAGTGCAGATTTGGCCTGATGCTGATGCAAAAATAATGTTGTGAATTCTAACTGAAACCAATCTGAACTCTCCAAATCCGGCCCGACCCAATTAAAATTCTGGGAAAAACTGACCCAAACTGAGGGGAGACCACTGAGAGGGACATTGTATTTAGTGCAGATTTTGCCTGATGCTGATGCAAAATAATGTTATGAATTCTAACTGAAACCAATCTGAACTCTCCAAATCCTGCCCGACCCAATTAAAATTCTGGGAAAAACTGACCCAAACTGAGGGGAGACCACTGAGAGGGACACTTGTATTTAGTGCAGATTATGCCTGATGCTGATGCAAAATAATGTTATGAATTCTAACTGAAACCAATCTGAACTCTCCAAATCCTGCCCGACCCAATTAAAATTCTGGGAAAAACTGACCCAAACTGAACTGAACCCCTGAATAGCTGGCTGGGGCAAATCCTTCTACATGTTTATTTCACAAACACTGTGTGCGCTTTTTGGAAATCGTCATCTTTCAGTGAAAAAAATTCATACCGTTTGGTACGGTGAACACTCCTTACGTGACCTACTGATAAACCGCAACCCACATGCACAATCCTGCGGTGGGTTGACATGGTAGTATGCGCGCAGTGCCAGGCACAGTGACCCAGCAATAATGCACCACGTGAATTTCCAAACTGTGTAAGTTTGTTGGGGTTAATCAAATTAGGTTTTGCCCTTCACCGACGTTTAAACACTGTATACTCAGATTCGAACCAGCCAACCGATCCCGTTAGCTTGGTGGTCGAGTGGTAAGACATCTGCACTAGAAAGCAGGAGGTCGTGGGTTCGAGTCCCACCCAAGTGATTTTTTCCAACTTTCACTCGGGAGGTAACACACTGAGTATACAGTGTTTAAACGTCGGTGAAGGGCAAAACCTAATTTGATTTATATCACCCCGACGCAAAATTCCATCATATAATTTGTTGGGGTTATTCACATCGTTTTACAAGATGGCTTGACTGACCAGACCTGACCTGAAAATCGCAGTATAAAATCGAAACCGACCTGACTCGACTGAAATATGGAAAAACTGACCCGGTCGAAACCGAAGTCGGTTTCAGGTCGGGTCGGTCTCTGTTTCGGGTCGGGTTTGCACAACAGTAATACAAAGACGTTACAGGTTTGTGCATAGTCCTAACAAAATTAGTCATGTTTTACTTCACGCCATAAGTGCGCGAACCAGTACATGCGTTGTGTGCCTACCACTGGGGCCCTTGAAAGTCATCAGAAAGCACCACCATCTACCGTTCATGCACTGTAGTCCATAGAATTACCCACATGTTTTTAACTGCAGTTTCCATGGTTTAAGCACTATTCTTTTTTTAATTTTTTATCTTGGCAGGGGAGTGAAAGACAAGAATTTTATGTTACATTATGAGGTACGTTTTTGTGACATCGTAAAACTCAGAATTTTCCAGTTCATTACAAAACGGTCCATTTTGAAAACTGTTAGTATGCCGTCAGGACCCAGCAGTGTTTTAGCCATAGAGCTATATTACATTACTAGAGAGCAAACTCCTTATTCCCCACGGAGATATTTTGAAGCCATCCTGAGCCCAGGCATTTGAACTCATGTGCGTGTTTGTAGAACGTAATGAAATTAAAAGGAATGAATTTTGAATAAAGTACTCTAAATGCGATGTGCAAGTACAACATACGTGAACAACGTCATCGCGTTTTGTACGAGTATGACGGCAAAAATAATCTGCAGCGCATACGGGCATGCGCTTGCATTGTTTGTACAGATCAAAATGAAACGCTCATTTACTGGTTGTGCGTTTCGGTTTAGGGCGAATCAGTGTCGATAAAGCACCGGTGTAGAATACAAAAATGGGTATGGAAATAGCCGCACTAAAGCCGTACAAAATGTTGAGTTTTCCATATTTTTGTGCACAAGCATGGATGCGCCCAGCAGGTTTCATTTGTGCAACGAGTTAGCGCGCTAGTAATTTAATATAGCTCTATGGTTTTAGCATGTTTTGTGTAAATGTTAAAAGGAAAACATTCCCATGTGAGAACAGATGGCATTCCTACTCTGTTTCCAGTAGGAGTTGTTTATATTTCCAGTGAGAACAGGCATTATTTTCCCTTAAACATTCTGAGTGTCCCATGTTTTTAGACAAAATTGATCTATAAAGGCTTGTTAATTTTTTGATGCTTATGCAACATGTGAATTGCACAACTCCATTCTGAAAATTCACTTTAAAGGTTTAACATGTTTGACGCATTTCGACCCGGCCAACTGACCGGTGTTTTATGAATGTCAAATTCATTTTGCATTTCCTTCATTGGCGTTTATATTACCGACATACAGATCCTAGTCATTTGATTGGTGGAACTCACATTACGTGACATTCGTTATTGCTCCCATTCACGCCGCGGCTCAAAAAGTACTATCCGCCCATGGGGAATGGGAAATACTATTCAGCAGTTAGGATCATGACCATTGATCTCCATATGACGCGGTATTTGTGTGCAAATGCATGCTGGTGTGCGTAGCGTTGCGCGTAGCGCGTATTGTTCCAAAGAGCCAGCGCTACAGCATTGGGCTCAAACATTTTCGTGAAGGGTTGGTTTGGAAGAGAGAAATACATTTTCCTCCAGTTTTGTATTGAAAAAAAAAAAAAGTTCAAATATATCAAATGACAAGGATCTATATGTCAGTTATATAAAACAAATATTGAGTGGCTTTAAATTGTGAAATGGGAGGAATATTATCGCTCGGTAAAATCTGGACTTTTCCAGTTCACTCGGCTTCGCCTCGTGAAATGGAAAAGTGCAGATTTTACCTTGCGATAATATTCCTCCCATTCCACGCTGAGCCACTCAATATTTGTATAACATTGGTGTCATAATTATGTTGTTGCCTAAATCTGTTTGGTAGATATTAGTAATTTTTAAGTAGCCTCATCAGTTACAGATACACATCTTTAAAAACGGTCCTTCTTCAGAATTTCCAATGGTTTCATGTATTCTTTTTTGTATTTTGTTTTTTTTTGGTACTCCTAGTTTCCACCTTATGCAACCAATGAGACGGGACGGTTATCAACAGGAAGAAGAGAACTGGGCCATGGTAAGGAGGAATTGGGCTTGACACTGAAGAAAATGCCATTTTTTTTAGACCTTGATTGAGAACAAACTAAGCTAGGATTTATCTTTCTTAGAGTTTGGATCCCCTAAACTGTGACAGAGATATGAAACACACGTAATATATACTTGCGGGGAAGACTTCGTGTGTTTTCCTTTGTTCCTACTGAAATCTCAAACTCCATAGCGTTTCCCTTATGGGGTAGATTGATTTCTAAAGGCTTCCCGTGCTTACTATAGCAGAAAATCATGCTGCTGCGTAAGCACTATTTCATGCTAACGGTTGCACGCGCATGGAGATTTCTATTGTTACATCACTGATTTAAGCAAAGTTTTCTTCTGGGGTTAAGCATGCTTTTGCTGTGCTTACTTCTTAATGGTCCCAATGAAATAGATGGCGGCTCGGTAAGCACAGAGTCTGCTGTTAAAGAGGTTGTGGAATGCTCGAAGACATTTCCGTCATTTTTCGGGTATATGTAGCCTAAGGTGTAATGAAATAAAAACGACTATTGTTTCTGTCATAAAATGAGTATGAAAGGTACTTTTGAGAGCTGTTTTTCAAGTCCTGTCATGCCTGTTTCGACCCGAACGTGCAATTTGTGTAAAAGTCGTCGTTGCGGGCAGCAAACAAAACACAGTAAATCGTGACGTAATAAACAGGACTCCTGATGCAGAGTAGCATAAACAAGTCCTGTTTATTACGTCACGATTTAGTGTGTTGCTGCCCGCAACGACGACTTTTACACAAATTGCACGTTCGGGTCGAAACAGGACCTGAAAAATAGCTCTCAAAAGTAACCTTTGTACTCATTTCATGACAGAAACAATAGTCGTTTTTATTTCATCACACCTTAGGCTACATATACCCAAAAAATGACGGAAATGTCTTCGAGCATTCCACAACGTCTTTAAGCAGCACTATGAAATTGGGCCCAGACCACAGGCATGACAGGGCACGGTTACATCGCTGGCTACCAATAGCCGCGCACATAAAGCACAAACTGAATAGTCGATTCTCAAAGCATCTGGAGTAATGGGCCAGGTTAAAGCAGTTCAAGCAGTCCGATGAACATTGAGTGCGATCAAAGTATTCGCGCCAATTTCACTCCCTGTGATGCGGACGCGAGAGAAGGTATTGTGAGCATGCGCCTATTCGCATTCCTAAACTGTTTGCCCCAACTTCGAATTGAATTGAGTTCGGCACGGCAATGGCACGGCATTTAGAACAGTGCCATGCCACTGTCATTCGGAATGACGATAGTGCGGTAGCCCTGTCGAGCCAAAGGGTGGTGTCGTGCCGAACTCAATTTGCCTAGCCAAATGGTTCTAAAAGCCGTGCCTTCACCGTGCTGAATTAAAAAAAAAGTCAAATTAACTGAGTCCTGCAAGGCAGTACTAGTAGCACAGCTTCTAGAACGGGCCTTTGTAGTACACTTCCAGCAACAAATGGTACATGTATTTGCTTCTTGCATATTAGTGTTTTGTCAGAGATCACAATTCAATTGAGTTATTTGTCTGTCATGTTTGCCTTCAGGTGCGCTGGCAGAGAAATCTCTCAAGCCAGTCATCCCCAGTGATTTCCCATTCACCATCCGGCTGACCAGTGAAGTACTAGAATCCAATGGTAGGTGGTAATTAGCCTGTGAGTGTGTCAGCAACACTGTATACTGATGTGATCATCATTGTGTACAATGCTGATGCATTTTACTCCTCGATATTGCTGCCATTAAATACAGTCATCCCATGCAGGCGCTGATTTCTATATAGGCAATGCACTCTATGCACTATGAAGAGAGATGGTTTCCAAAACTATACATGTTTGTACACATTCAGAATAAATGTAGTCGTATTTTGTAAACTATGTTCCCCAACCTGTTTGCAGGAGCGTCGCTACAACATTTTGAATGAGGGAATAAATGTGGGCTTGGGAGGTATTAAGACCGGTTGGAGTCTGGATGCTGATAGGCGATCATGAGCATCCAGACTCCAACCTTAAACATTCTTAAACATACATGAAGTGTTTAATACTGACCAAGCACATATTTACTCCCATTCATAAATACCATTTTGGTCCTAAAGTCAAAACAAGTAAAAAAAAATTAAAAGTTTCCAACAATTTTTTTTCAACAGTTTTCTCATGTTTTTTTAAACACCCCTTTAGCTAAATAATGGAGTGTCCAGCTCGCGAGTAAGACGTAAACAACTCCTTTTATGGAGATTGGCGCGCGTACTTCGCGATGTCGCGCAGATGCAGCTGTGGCGAGTGCATTGTGAATTTAGGACTATGAAATACTGACTCAATGGTAGTATTGCGCATGCCTGCGTGAGGATTGTGAACGTTCAACCAATAAAACAGTAAAAGGCACTGGATTTCATAGGAGTCTAAATTTCATGTGATACTGGAAAAGTGTTTAAGACCAGCCAGCCATGTCTTTATCATCCGTTTTAAGACCGGCCACGTGATGGGCTCTCGACCAATGGGAATGGGTAAACTGTCTAACGTATTTATGAATGGGGGTTATGACAACAATTTTTTTTTTTATCAAGAAGACCAGTGTCTAATTTCTTGAGGGATTATACTCTGATCTTGTGGATTGTGCCAGATTCTTTTAAACTTTACACACTGTGTAAGATATTGAATGGTCATATGAATTGACACATGAAATCTGAAATCTCTGTGTTCATTGATGGGTCATTTTTTCCCCCAAATCATAAGATTAATTTTCTGACATTTTGGGGTCATTGAGACATCGTGTTTGAAAAAATAATTTGCTTCATTAAGACTCTGCCTTTTTTATTGCATGTCTTTACAGGATCTTCCTCAATGGCGTCTGCCTGTGGGGGAAGCCTGGCACTCATGGATGCAGGTGAGATTGCCCTTTTTATGTAGTTTTTGTTCTGGTAATGAAACCAGAAAGGGATCCTCAAAAGTATGCTGGCACTATAGCTCAGATGAAAAAAAAAAAACGATCATTTTTTTAGAGGTGGGAGGGAATCCCTAGTCCATGAAATATCCACTTGCACTCTAGCGCCAATGATATGAGTGCAGGTCCGGTGATTAATTATGCCAAGTATGATTCCCTCCAGATTCTGACCATCCATTGGGTGCCTTGTATCGAATCTTTGTACCTGTTTTTGAGGCGTCAAGTTTTCGAGGTTTGACCTTGTAGCGATGCACATGTGCAGATTTGTACCACACAACCAGTTGAATATTGTTTGTGCGGTACGTGTTCCTCCGCCAGCCCAAAACATTTGGAAACTGAAGCCTATGTCTGTGTTTTTCTCTTGCTTGAAATAAATCTTAACACTCTTGAAAACCGGTACATCGAGGATATTAACAAAAACATGGCAGCAAATTGACCAATCAATGGCTTAGTGCACATTTCTGCACGAAATGACGTCACAACTTTGAAAGTCAACTCTGAGTGGCTTGCAGGCTGGGTCGCATAAATTTGCGTTTGCACACATGTATCAGATATTGTTGCAGAGATAAGGGAAACTCGACCCATTTCATATTTGAACCTTGGTGGGATTTGAACCCGGGTTATGGCAAAGAAAAGAATGGCTGAGAAGGCAAAGAAAGTACTTTGTGAAAGTAAAATGTTGAGTACGGACAAACTTTTATCAAAGGATTATTCAAAAGATTACCAAAGACCCTGGGATGAAATGCGGATTTGTAACATACACTTGTGTCAAAACTTGAAGCGTTAGACTTCAGAATTTAAATTGAAGGATTAATAAGTTTAGTATTTTATGCATAAGCCAGAGAATAAAGAAATATTCAAAAACATTATTCGGTCCAATTTTGTATTTTGTATTTACATGTTCTTCAGAACGAGCATGATAGGATTATTCACTATCGAAGTGATTACATAAGATCTGCCAAAAGTGGTCGTTGGTACAGCAGTGGGATCACACTGATGCAAATATGGTCACCACTCATTAAGGACTTGTGTTCTTTCTGAGCATTTTCGTGTTGTTTGGTCAGGAAATTTGAAAAAAAAAAAAATCTACAGGTGTGACTTTTATTTGTAGGATTACAGTTTACAGTGAAACGGTTCATCTTATGAGGTAGCATTTATTGACCAATTTTCCAAGTGATATTATTTTGCTTCGAAGACATCAGCAGTACCAATGGCTGAATCAGTTGCCACGTGTGGGGCATGATCCATCACTAGGATAAGTCCAATGACCTCACTCGCCATTACGTAACACTTTGAAGTTGATAGTGAATTAAACTCATCAAGACAACTTACATCTTAAATGAGGGGGAAAAGTTAAACTGCTCTGTGTACACTTCCTGTATGGGAACATTCAGTTTTCACGGCGCGTAGCGCAGAAAAAGTTTTCGCTGAGCAGCAACCCTTTGTCCGATTTTTATGTTTTCGGGTATCAAAAGATGGGCAAGTCTCGAGGCTAAATAGTCAGAACAGCTCGGGTCACGAAAAAAAATTGTTTGAAGCTATCGCAGAAATAGTTGAGCCCTCCCCCCCCCAGCCACTTTAGGGTTAAAGAATTCAACATATACAGTGGAAGAAATGAGACTGTTAAAGTGTTCTGTTGTTGTTTTAGGAGTTCCCATCACTAGCCCGGTGGCTGGTGTCGCGATTGGTCTGGTTGCCGCCACTTCGCCGGATGATCCACATAGCATTATTGATTACAGGCTGTTGACAGATCTCCTGGTAAGAACATTTGGCTAGTACCCCTGTCCTTTAGAAACCGTTATTTGGCAGTGAATTGAGCCGTCATAGTTAGTTACATCCCTTTTTATGCCTTTTAAATACATCAAATAGCAACATAAATTTTGATACTGAAGATTTGTAAGACTTACACAGAGTGGTCCAAAACAAGTTGACACTTTTCCAGACGCAGATTTCTCGGAATTGGGGAGACATTAAAAATGTTTTAAGATATTCTTAACTACAGCATCCTGGTGGTTTATGGTGAAATAGTGCTGAAAGTAAAGCCTAAATTAAGAAATGGTGATGGTTGAAAGAAAGATGGTAAAAACCAGCTTGTCGTCATGCAAGTCTATGAGATATGGTCAACACAATAGCAAAAGAACTTCAATAATGTAAATCAAATTAGGTTTTTGCCCTTCACCGACGTATAAACACTGTATACTCTGTGTGTTACCTCCCGAGTGAAAGTTGGAGAAAAAAAATCACTCGGGTGGGACTCGAACCCACGACCTCCTGCTTTCTAGTACAGACGTCTTACCTCATACAATAATGAAATAAGGTCTACATGACTGCCATAAACCCTTGTGTGGACGAACTAGTTTTGGGCCATTTTCCTGTTAATGGCCACTATTACTTGAGCTTTATTTTCAATGACGTTTTCACCATGTACATGTACCACCAAGATCTTGTAGTTTAGGAATATCGTAAAACAATTTCAACATGTCTCCAAAGTTTTCAGAAATCTGCCTCTGAAAAGTGTAAACAAATAATTTGGACCAGTGTGTAGTGCATATTCAAGATATTTTTTATTTGCAATTTCCTCTTACAGGGTATTGAGGATTACATGGGTGATATGGATTTCAAAATGGCCGGGACAAGGAAAGGAGTTACAGCATTGCAGGTAACAATCACAGAGTTGTAGCAGGATCCATGGATGATGAGTTCCAAGAAATAAACTGAAAAGCAGTGACGGACACTTATAGTCCAGCGGATATGTGACAAAATATCGATGAATTGTGCACTTTTGCATAAAAGCGTGAAACTTGGCACAGATGTTTATATTCATGCGAGAAAATGTTTTAGATGTGAAGCCATTGCAAATTTACCCTTTTAGGGGTGTGGCATCCATTTAAAAAAAGGGGGGCGGTTCTTGTCGTGCCCGCAGTGAAAATGGTTTTTCCCACTTGTTACAAAAGCAGGAAACTTCACAAAGACATAATTATATAGATTATTAGTGTTTTCCAGATTCGGATTCACCACAAAAGTACCTTTTTGGGGGCGTGGCAGCCATTAAAAGAAAAGGGGGGGGGTAATTATTATGCCCACTTTGGAAAACATTGTGCCCATATTTCATGAACGAATAAAACGTCCCACAGACGTTTATATTCGTGAGAAAAAAAATTCCAGATGTGGAGCCCTATACCTCAAACACACCCTTTTAGGGGCGTGGCAACCAAATTAGAAAAAAAGGGGGCGGGGTTTTCATTATGCCCACCCTGGAAATATTGTTCCCACACTCATAGAGAAATAGAACTTTCCACAAACATTGACATTCATGAGAAAAAACATTCCAGATGTGGAGCCATCTCGAACACACCCTTTTAGGGGCGTGGCAACCATATCAGAAAAAAAGGGGGCGGGGTTTTCATTATGCCCACCCTGGAAATATTGTTCCCACACTCATAGAGAAATGAAACTTTCCATAAACATTGACATTCATGAGAAAAAAATTCCAGATGTGGAGCCATCGCGAACACACCCTTTTAGAGGCGTGGCAGCCATATTGAAAAAAAGGGGGGCGGGGTTCTCATTATGCCCAACATGGAAAAAATGTGCTCACATCTCATAAACGAATGAAGCTAATTCCCACAGACATTAATATTCAAGAGGAAAAAAAAGTCACACGTGAAGCCATCGTAAACACACCGTTTTAGGGGCGTGGCAGCCATAGTAAAATGGGGGAGGAGGGGGTTAGTCATGATGCCCTATAGAGGAAAGTCATGCCTACCTTTCATTGATGGATTAAACTCCACACACACAATATATTCATGAAAATCTTTCCTTTTTTGTAATTTGAAGCCATCACAAACTCATCCTTTTAGATGCATGGCATCTATTTAAAAAAAAATGGGGGGGGGGTGCTACTAATCATTTGCCCACCATCGAACTTTCATAAATGACTAAACTTCACACAAACTTGGTGCAAGATAATAAATTCATATGTAGAGCCACAGCAAACTCATCCTATTAGAGGTGTGAGGGGCCTACTCACTGTGCCCACAATTGCAATTTTTATATTTTGTTGCTGATTTCTTATAATGTTGATTGGCCCATAACCTATATTATTTGGTAATACAATGACTTACACCAAGAGCATGGGTAAGTACCGGTAGGCTAACCCGTGTTATAGGGTTCAATGTGTGTACTTGCACCTATATTATCATGCACATCTAAATTCCAGAGTGATTTCATAATTACAAATACACAGCACACAATGGCAGCCCTAAACTCTAACATTTAACATTTAAGGGCCATGGAAATCCTTTTTTTAGGGTGGGGGAGTGTAAAATCCCCTACCCCCTACCCGTTGCGCTGCATTGACAGCATATTGGGTAACAACACGATGTACTCGCCTCACAAAGTGGTGGACACGTCCACTATGACTTCACATTCAATGAATCTGTGTACCCCCACCACACAACCCCTTTTGGTCAGTCAGAAAAAAAGGCAGGGGAAACAATCTATTTGGAGAAGTAACACTTGTCTTTCCAGGACTAACTGAGGTACCCCAGTTTATACCCCAATGCAGATATAGCTGCAGTTGAAAGGTTAACAATAATTCTACAGACGACAGAACCAGTAACTGGGTTAATATAGATGAGGCAAGAATGCATAGTAAAAGAAAACAAAGGGTTTTCCAACAGTAACTTCCAACTATAAAGGCGGCCCTACTCCAACACATTAAACAGCTATATGGGGTGGATTTTATTTATATGAAACGCGGTCAAAATTTTCCACGTCGTGCATATTGAGTACCCCCCCCCCATTTTAAAAATGGATGCCGCGCCTCTAAAAGGGTAGGGTTGTGATGGCTTCACATTAAAAAAAAAGAAGATTTTTATGAATATATTGTCCGAGTGGAATTTAATCCATTTATGAAAGGTAGGCACAACTTTCTTTTATAGGGGCATCATGACTACCCCCCCCCCCATTTTAATATGGCTGCCACGCCCCTAAAAGGGTGTGTTCGCGATGGCTCAACATCTGGAATTTTTTTTCTCATGAATGTCAATGTTTATGGAAAGTTTAATTTCTCTATGAGTGTGGGAACAATATTTCCAGGGTGGGCATAATTAAAACCCCGCCCCCCCCCTTTTTTCTGATATGGTTGCCACGCCCCTTAAAGGGTGTGTTCGAGATGGCTCCACATCTGGAATTTTTTTTCTCATGAATGTCAATGTTTGTGAAAAGTTCTATTTCTCTATGAGTGTGGGAACAATATTTCCAAGGTGGGCATAATGAAAACCCCGCCCCCCTTTTTTTCTTATATGGTTGCCACGCCCCTAAAAGGGTGTGTTCGAGATGGCTCCACATCTGGAATTTTTTTTCTCATGAATATAAACGTCTGTGGGATATTTTATTCGTTCATGAAAATTTTCCACGTCGTGCATATTTCTTGTACCTTGTTTTGTTCATGTCTGCGTTTGTCTGCTTAATATGTGCGGGGTTACATACCTGTGGGTAATAGTAATTGAATTTACTTTTGTGACCCCTGACCCACATATCGTCTTTTTATATATCGTCTTCGGATGTTTTCATTTCATTTCATATTGTGCGTTGTTTTTGTGGCCCCTACACTTACACTTACACTTATACAGTGTCGTCTTTTGTGTTTATTTTGTTTTATTTTGTATTTCGTAGCTTTCATACATTTGTATTTAGTTTTTGTTTTTCATACCGTGTTTGTTCATTGTGCATTGTTTTGGTCGAATAAATAATAATAATAATAATAATAAATATGGGCACAATGTTTTCCAAAGTGGGCATAATAATTACCCCCCCCTTTTCTTTTAATGGCTGCCACGCCCCCAAAAAGGTACTTTTTAGGTGGCTCCGAATCTGGAAAACACTAATATATATATATTTATGTCTTTGTGAAGTTTCCTGCTTTTGTAACAAGTGGGAAAAATCATTTTCACTGCGGGCATGACAAGTCCCGCCCCCTTTTTTTAAATGGATGCCACGCCCCTAAAAGGGTAAATTTGCGATGGCTCCACATCTAAAACATTTTCTCGCATGATAATAAACATCTATGCCAAGTTTCACGCTTTTATGCAAAAGTGCACAATTTTTTCACATATCTGCTGGACTATTAGGGGGTGATACATAAAGGGGAAATAAAACAAAAGGAAAATGTGTAACCCCCACCTGTTTTAATGTTTGTCATCAGCAAAATGTGTCTGTTGTCAGCAAATATGCCATTACAAATAATGCCAGTGTATTATCCGTTATTAATAAATACCTAAGACTGTTTACCAATTTCTATTGGTAGAGAGCCCACCATGTGGGTGGTTTCAAATGGTTGGTAAAACACTGGCCGGCTGGTTTGAAACACTTGCCGATGCCTCTTGAAATTTGGACTCTTATGGAATCTGGTCCCTTTTACTCTTTTATTGGTCGAACATTCACAATCTTCACTTAGGCATGCACAATACTACCAAAGAGTCCGTATTTCATAGTCTTAAATTCACACTACAGTAGCACCGCTGCATTCTGCGCCACACCGCCCAGTACGCGCCACATGCACACCAATCTCCATATAAGGAGATTTTTAGTACTACTCGCGCGAGGCACATACCTTACACATACATGTAGCTAGAGGGGTGTTTCACAAAACATGAAGTAAAATTGTTGATCAAAATCGTTGGAAATGTATAATTTTCGACTTGTTTTGACTTTTTGACCAAATGGTGTTCATGAGGGGAATAAATATTTGCTTGGCCGGTTTTAAACAAGTATGTTTAAAACCGGCTTTGGGCCTGGACATGGTTAAAGGCCGGAGTCCTCTGAACAGCGCTGCCAGTAGAAAGATCGTGTCAAGCCCCATCCCCCCCCCACCTCCCTTTTTGGGATTTTGCCTCTTCCGTATGACTGTGGAAACATGCCTGGCTACCCTCTAGCACAGACGGTCTGTTTTTAGGTTAGAGGGCCAAGCAACCTTTGTGCCCTTCTTTGTAAAATATTTTTGTAGCCCCTTACCTAGAATGGCTTTCACCTGTACAATGGGTACCTTGCATAAAACGGTTTTTAAAATTTGTCCACAACCTTTCAGACCGATTTGAAGTTACCGATTCCTATGAAGATCATCGCTGAAGCTATACAGCAAGCGACGTCGGCAAAGAGCGAGATTCTTACCATCATGGCAACAGCGCTGAAGAAACCACGCGAGAGCCACAAAGAAAACAGCCCTGTAACAGGTAAAAGTGTATGTTGGCTACGTGCACAACCTTGGCCCTGTTTTGGCAAATTTGCACATTTCCATTTAATTATGCCTTTTTTTAATGTAGTTTTTTTGTATATGAATATATGAAACCATTAAAAACCCTTCAAGTCAAGAATTATATATTAAAGGGAATATACATCATTTGCTTTTGCTGTAATTTTCAGAAATGGATGGAATTGGGGGGTTGGAAATATATAGCAAATATGGTTACACTGACTTTTTTGAGGTTTTGGGTTCGAAAATGCTATAAAAACCAAGAAAAACGATCCTTTTCCTGTAGTCTGGTTCCCTGACTCCATATAAGAAGAAACAGAGCAGTTTACATACATTGGGGAATTGTAAGGTCAGGGAACCAGTCTAGCTGGCTCGTACCCGTTCATAGGTTTGTAATCGATTGCAAACAAGTGCGATGGTCAATTGGGGCCAGTATTTGAAAAAAAAGCCAGTTGTTTCCAACGCTGATCGGCCGATCAGCGTTGGAAATTTATACAAAAATACCACTTTTCTTGAAAATGACAGTATACCAGGTGCCATGATTTTACAGGATGCTTTACACTTTCATTCACTAACAGTCCAGCAAGGTATTTCAAAATGATTTGGTAGTTTTATTTTTTGATGTTTGCAAATGGTGTATTTTCCCTTTAATGTTAAAGTAACTCTGTCACACAGAGAGTCACTGCCCCCCTAAAAGAGGTACTGTGGAGAACAGTGACGCACGACTGAATTCACCTGCTTGCCCTGAGCTTAACCACACGAAAGAGTTGTGGAGGGAATTACAGAAGATTACATCAAAGGACTTTGAAGCGTGGGTGCTTAACTCTATGGACACAAACAATTTTGCAAAACTGTAAGGGTTTTTGAAGTGCAGAAGACTATAGGAGGGTTTAATGAAATCTAGGTTTCCTCAAAAGTGCGTAGAAACTGCAGATCGAAAGTTTGAAGAAACTTACAGAGGAAACAAAGAAATGTTTGTTGTTTTAGAGGTGTTTTTTTTTATCCTCTCCTCGTGACCACCTTTTTTTTTTAATGTTTGTATAAAAAAAAAAAATGCCATTTGGATATCGGGTTGATGATTGAATATTTGAATATGTGGTATAGTCAGCACAGCCCTAATTGCCATGTTCAACTTGAACATACGACCTCTTTCGTCAGCCAGTGAATACGCATTTATTTTACCATTTCACTGAAATTAGGATTAAGAAATTTGTTTTTCAGAAAATCTTGAAGTTCCTGTTGCTAGAAGGTCGAAGTTTGTGGGCCCTGGCGGCTATAACCTGAAGAAGTTGAGGGCAGAGACAGGTAAGCTAACAACAAACAGTTTTGGTGGGTGAGTTTGATTCCTGTACAAATGTGCCTTTTCAGGATTGTAAATAAAGGTAAAACTTGAAAGATTGGTGGATACATGTACATTTCATGTCAGGACAAATTTGTGGTGGAGGTTGCCAGATTTTGAAATGTGTTAACCCTAACCCCCTAGGCTCTTGCACTAGAAAGGATACCAAACCTAACAAATTTCAACAGCTGCATACAGGTCTGTAAGCACTGGTACCAAAACTGCCAAACTCCAACAGGCCTTGTACGGGGAACAGTACTAAACCTGCCAAACTCCAACTGTTGGAGTTTAGGGATGGTACCAAACCTAACAAAATAAAGCAATATGTACATGCACATTTGACCACAAGCTGTGCTGAGGACTGTGGGTGAGCATACTCACGAAGAAATGCCAGTGAACTCCAACGTGTTCACAAATCTCATGCCCTTCTGCCCCGAACCTCACAAAATTCAACAGGGTCTCCCTGGGCCTTTGGTACCCAGTCAATCAAAGTCCAACACCAACTGGCCAGTGTTCGGTACCAACCCTGCCAAAATCAAGCAAAACCCGCTGTTGGAGCTTGATGGGCTCAGGGTTGTTAGGGTTAAAGGGCCCGTTCAATGCAATTTTTTAGTGCAGTCCTTGAAAATGTGCCTTTGTGTCCCATTTAACCTTATTTTCAATTTTCGGTCTGCCATTATAATGGGTATTTTGGTGTCGTTTTGTTTTTAATGCTAATGCAGTATCCATATTCATGAGCAAAGCTGTGATGTCATTCAGGGTAGAAACCACATTGTTACAGCTATTTCAGCACACAAAAACTTAGATTTTTTGGATATTTGTTGTCGTAATTTTTTCGTTGTAAAGAGTTAACTGGCCCTTATTTCATTTTGTTTAAGCTGGTACTGATGTTTTATGTGTCGGGTAGTGCAACATATTTTCTAAGTTTTACTTTGAATTCTCCTCAGGCGTGACAATCTCCCAGCTGGATGAGAGTAACTTCTCCGTCTTTGCGCCGACGCCCAGCGCCATGGATGAAGCCAAAGAGAAGATAGAGGAACTACTGCAGGACGATGTAAGATGCCATTGAAATCACTGATATACGCTCACTATAAACCGTGGATGTCTGAAAAGCTTTTGTTACAGACAAAATGTCAAACAAAAAATTGAACAATGACATTTGGTCACTGTTTCAGACATTTGGTCTGATGTCAGAAACATTATCCCCTCTTAAAGGGAATATACAACATTTGCAAACATCGAAAAATAAAACTACCTAGTTTTTACGAAATACCTTACTAGGATGTTGGTAAATGACAGTCTAAAGCATCCTGTAAAATTATGGCACCTGGTGTGAAGTCATTTTCAAGAAAATGGTATTTTTGTAAAAATTTCCAACGGTGGTCGGCCGACCACCGTTGGAAAAACCTAACTATTTTTCAACTACTGCTCCAAATTAACCATTTTCTTTCAGTCCAAATTTTGTTTGCTTTTGGTTACATGTTCATGAACGGGTGCAGGCCGGCCAGACTGGTTCCATTACCTTATAAGTTTCCGGCATCTGTAAATTGATCCATTTTATATTTAGTGGAGTCAGGGAACCAGACTACTTGAACATTTTTTTTCTTCTTTTTTTTTTCAAGCATTTTCGAACACAAACCTTCAAACATGTCAGTCTAACAATATTTGATCTATTATACTAACCCCTCAAATAGTTTATTTCTGAAAATTACAGCAAAAGCCAATCATGTATATTCCCTTTAAGTTTCAGACATTTTGAATGTCTGAAATATAAACCTTTAGAACAATTTACGTTTCAGACATTCTGTTAGCCTCAAAATATCTGAAACGTAAGCCTATCAAGAAACTGGCCAGTCGGTCGCCTGGAAATGTCTGAAATTTAATATGGGCATTGTCCAAGGATCAAGAAGTGTCAGACACAGCAGGCCATGGCATAACAAATGACCAGTTGACCACCACAACAGCATTGGTTTTTGGACACAGAAGATGCAATTATATGCTAATTTTGATAGCTGTAACTCTACAAATTCAGGGGTGTGAAATCTCCGCTATTTAGCGGATTTCCGCTTTTTTGTTCAGCGTGCCATATTTTATTTTCTGCTTTTTTTCTTCCGATGGTCCAGATTTCCCCCCGCTTTTTCCCCCGCGCGAAAGCATTGATTTTATTTCCGTTTATTTTATTTTCCGCCGCCGCCGCCGCCGCCGAACGCACGCGATCCGCTCTCTACAACCATGGAGCTATAAAACACATAGCTCCATGCTACAACATACACGTAGCTCTGGGATGGGTTGCGTGCATGCGAGTATTCAATGTACAAATGTACTGTACATGTACATGTACATTGTACATACGTACGTGTGTACTATACGATGCCATGTGCATGCATTTTTCAGCTCGAAGCCGCGTGTGTACACAACGTGTTGGGACTTTTCGCGGCCGTTCTTGTGTCTATGCATGTAGTGACACGTGATGATCTCCACAATAACTCGCTGTAAACATCGTCTTGTTGCAAATATAAAGCCTTGAAATAAGACTAGTAAATTGTCGCCGTGCCGCGCCGGTAGAGGGCATCATGCGAGGCAAAGTTCATGTGTGCATGGCCTGCTGCGTATTCCGCGGATCCGCTGCATGCTGATACAGTACGTTAGTGTGTCGTTTCAGATGTTTCGAACGTATTTTGACATTATTAATTTCGCAAGATGTTAGTGCAACACAAATGTGTTATTATCCGAAGAGGTTTGGAGTTTGATACGGACATTGACAAGACCGATCCTCAGGTTACGAATCCGTAGAAATGGATTTGGATGGAACACATGGTAAATGGGCAGAAATTAGGCGACTCGATCAGAAGCCGGGACACGCGATGACGATGTGTATCATCTGCAGTAAGGAGTTAAAATATGGAAAACATGGTCGAATTTCCCAGTTTTCATATACAAGTTGACCATTTAGGCAGTTTCAAGCCAATATGAAGGAAAAGTTAACTTAAAAACATGCATAAATTGCAAAACATTTTCAACCAATAGTTGGCCCAGGCATGCCAGGAGGCTTTAAAATGCACCACAGAGCATCTACATTTCAAAATTTTTCCGGGGCCCTTGGGCGGGCCCCGGACCCCACGCCGTAAGGGCTTCGCGCTTCGCGTTCGGTTATTTACAGGTTCAGCTATTTTCAGCTATTTTTTTGCGACTCCACTCACACCCCAATAAAAGGGATGTAGTTGAGCACTCACTGCCTGGGTAGTCTGCTTCCCCCTCCCCCTGCCCCCCCCCCCCTTTACAATAAATAATGCTAATTCAGGTAGCTGTAACTCTACAGTGCATGCTTTTTATTAGGACATAAAAGGGTTATAGTTGAACTCTCAATGGGTAGTCTGCTTCCTGCTGCCCCCCCCCCTCCTTTTTAGAATAAATAATAAGACGACCAGGAACCAGTCTACTCACAGGGTAGATCTGTTTCTGCTCAAAAGCAACCCCAACTAAAAACCCAAGTAGAAAAAACTAACAATTTTTATTAAATGGTCAAACGCCATTATCAGAGAAAAAAAAATGAATTTGTTGGAGATCATGAATAGTGTTTCTTTAACAACGAAAATCCTTTATTCATTATTGTTTGTATTTATTTTCGATTTTCAGAGAGAACCCGAGCTTGCATTTGGTGCTATATATGTTGCTACAATCATCGAAGTCAAGTAAGCATGCAACTCCATTGGCCCATTTTCAATTTGTGTATTTATTCGGATTCCTTTCAACAGCACCACTCAAAAACATCTGAACTCTTTCACTACGGAATTTAATTTACCGATTCTTCCACGTTTAGACGTAATAAGCCGCCGGAAATTCCGCCGTTTGTCGATGTGGACGCTGCCATCTTGAAATGTCTCTCTGTAAACAAACTGCTCACAATAACCTGCAGCAGACCTTTGCGAGATGGAGAGCCGCTGGCAGCGGCTCAAACTAGGGTCAGAGGTTATACGATATAAATTATGTAGATAAGGCACAAGTCATGGGGATACCCTGTTTATTCACAGCGATGTCACCGAGCTGCTGCCAGCGGCTTGCCGTACAACATGTAAAAATTGTGTGTGCTGCTATCAGCAGCTCGCCGTAGCGAAAGAGTTGAAATACCACTATTATTATCTCTGTAGAGGGATAGGTTTCCATAACGAGTTAGTCACCCTTCTTTTGAATGACAGCATGTCAGATGAAACGATTTTAGGACACGCATTGCACCAGCACACAGCCAAGTCAATCAAGTCATCCAGTCTCAACTCTCAAGTCAAATACAAAGCTATTCAAATGAACCATGCCCTTCAGGAAACCGACAGTCATACATACTTAGGCGTTGACATCACAAGCAACCTCAGATGGAATCAACACATCAACAAGATCACTTCCACTGCAAACCGCAGCCTGGGCTTTCTACGTCGCAACATCTCCATCTGCTCAAAAAGAACCAAGACCAAGGCTTATACCACATTTGATAGACCTTACTTAGAGTACAGCTCGGCTGCTTGGGATCCATATACACAAGATCAGATAACGCAGATTGAAGCTGTCCAACGTAGAGGAGCAAGATTTGTGTTCAGAAACTACGACTACAAGAGCAGCCCATCTGCTATGATCTCAGCACTGAAATGGGATACTCTCTCATTGAGAAGAAAGGAGTGTGATGGCCTAGCGGTTAAGAACACCGGACTCACGTTCTGGTGTTTCAGAGGCAACAGTGGCGTGGGTTCGAGCCCGCCGGCGGACACTTGTGCTCTTAAGCAAGGCACTTAACCATTATTGCTTCGTCCTTCGGATGGGACGTTAAGCCGTAGGTCCCGTGTGTTGTATAAATGCACGTAAAAGAACCCAGTAAACACTTATCGCTAAGAGAAGGGGTTTGCCCCGGTGTTTCTGGCCTCCTGTATAAACTCCCACGTGGAGTATTTAGGAGAAGAACCAACCAAGAACCAAGAACCAAGAAGCACCACCACAACGTCTTTAACAATGCAATACACAGTCACCTGGCCCTCCCGGCAAGAACCATCTTACGCCCGACCACACGCTCATCTAGATCTTCCAACGCAAACACCTTCCTCAGACTACAAGCAAGAAAGGACTGTTATAAATACTCCTTTATTTCCAAGGACTGTAACCGAGTGGAACCAATTACCTGTGAATATTACATCGATCACTGACAAACTACCCTTCAAGCAACAACTGTACAAGCACTTAAGAAACTAGAACCCACCCACGGAGTTTGAGCGCCGTGCGACCTGCCACTTCCAAGAATAAGCTTGAACAAACATCAAAAGGTCTAAACAGAGATTTGCGTATTATTATGTAGATAATAATAAAACAGCAAAACTTAAAAATACAATGCACATTTAAACATGCAGGTGACAGGCTTTTTCTGTAGCAGGACCTAGATACTGAAACTAATTCAATTACAAATGAGACGAGGGATGCCAGTTTTCAGGCTATGTAGCTTGAATTCAGACTTTTTCATGTTTTGGAAAACAGACACCAGCATTCCTTCCCTTCACAGGCTGGAAATATTCATCCTTGTGCAGCACACACAGACAAAACAAAATTGTGCATGGTATTGCAATATGTTCATGGTGTTTTGCAATCATTTTGTACTAAATCAATTAGGTTTTGCCCTTCACCGACGTTTTTAAACACTGTATACTCAGTGTGTTACCTCCCGAGTGAAATTTGGAAAATCACTCGGGTGGGACTCGAACCCACGACCTCCTGCTTTCTAGTGCAGATGTCTTACCACTAGTTCGCCATCTTTCACATTCCAAATTTTTAGGCCCTGGAGCAAAAAGCCCACTGGCATCCCTGAAGACTCCAAGTGAAATGAAATTTCTTTTATTCATCAAGATAACATCTTTTTCTTGATGCAAGAGACATTAATTGACTGGAATCCTTTTTTTTTCTTTTCTTGGTAACTCACAGAGAGATTGGTGTTACGGTGAAACTCTATCCCACAATGCAACCTGCTCTACTGCACAACTCACAGTTGGACCAGCGAAAGGTAAACTACTACCGCGCGTGATGCTTTCTTCTTCTTTTTTTTTATCTGTGTTGCTCTGCGTGCCACTTCTGCCCACCCCTGGCTTAGTAAATCTAAGTCATAAAATGTGATGCATATCTATTGTGGCAATTTTGGCGACAACTCATGCAGAATATGAATGTGTATAGAAACAAGGCATATCATAATAAACAAATTGTCTGTAAGGAGTCTAATGAAAAGTGCTGTTTCCTTATTGTAGTTGAATCCAGAAAGACTTTTGTACATTTGTACATTTTGTCCAATTTTCACGTGTAGAAATTGTGCCATGATGCATACATTAAACTTCTTTTTTTTTGGGGGGGGGGGGGCGTTTCCTTCTTCAATTTTGTATTTGTACACTGCATTCTGAGACAGCCAACTTGTTCTAATGACAAAAGAATGAACCATCACAAGTCACAACTCATCCAGTCTCAAGTCACAAGCTTTTCAAATGAAATGTGAACAGTGACCCATTATTCTTCCTCCCATATTACTTGTACTTGTGACTGACTGCTGAATTGACTTGTGACTGGGCTTTGACGGGCTTGACAGAAACGCTGCATTATGGTGACTTTTCCTTTTATCGCAGGTGAATCACCCGAGTGCCCTGGGCTTTGAGGTCGGCCAGGAAATCTCCGTCAAGTATTTTGGGCGAGACCCAGTCAGCGGCAAGATGAGGTTATCCCGGAAGGCCCTCCTGGCGCCCGCCTCGGCCGTCATCAGGAACCTAACAGGCAACAAGAACGGCAGCTCCTCCTGACAAGAGTCTGGGAACCATACGGGTTGACTCCATGCAGCTGTCCTGTTTTTGTTGTTCAGAGAGATCCATAGTTATATTAGAAAAAAAACCTAGAGAGCACACTCATTTTACATGGACATGCTGGAACGGATGTGCAGCAGCCATTTTTTTTCAGTTGGCAACTTTTGTATTCTTTCCTTAATATCTAGCTCTTTGTACGTATGCGCTGAAAATGGGCACATCCGGGTATTTCACAATCGTGCCATATGCATGTTCCAATTTAAAACTCTCTGTTTTTTTTTTTCTCTTAAAAAATGGCTGCCGCGTGTTCTCGTTTGCGTGTGCGCGTAGTATAACAAGTGGGCTCTCTCATTTCTTAAAAATAATCTATGGAGAGATCCCGTCAGAAAGTTGGGAACCGATTACCAAAGTTCTTCCAAGAGGGTTGTTAAAGCTACTGTCGTGGAGTGATTGGTCATTGTAATAGAATGTATCAATCATGTAAGTGTGTACAATTGGGGAATTGGGTATGCACAGGATATGTATAGGTCTCTCTCAAATGACGTCATTTCCTACAGACCAACCACGTGCACCGACATTTCGAGCGTCAACTTGCATAATGTGCATGGGCTGCGTCGTATTTCGAGCACATTTCGAGCAACAAGCTCGCGTGTTTGGAACATTTTCAACACTTCACAATGCATGCTTGATAGTGTAAAATACGCAGTTGCAGTCTTCCTACAGAGATGGCCGTCTTTCAGAGAGACCTATAGGGCCCACTCACAAGGGCTGAGCGAGGAAAGTTTGTTAACAGTGGCACTCTGCGTCAATCTGCAAAATTAAAACTAGAATTGACCAATTTCATTGTCAATGTTCACATGCGAGGAATAAATTATGGCTGGTATCATAGTGCTCCTACATGTAAGCACACAATTTTCAGCTTTAAAAGAGTGTCTGTATTTTTCATGGATACTGTAAGCAGTCCGATATTAAACTCACATAATTTTTCCCTTTTCATTGACTTTTCTTCGAAATTATGATTTAAATAAAATGACATATTATGGAAAAATCATTAAAGACAATCGGAAAGTTCGTTGGAAAAGTAAAAAAGTCGGATTTCCGATTAAAATCGGAAAAGTTTCATCTCTGAGCAGTAAGCACAGCAAAGAGCATGCTGACTTCTGATGTAGAATTATCTCAGGTTGAACTAGTAATGAATACTAGAAATCTCCATGCAGGTCTGGTGAAACAAAACCATGTTGCACCCGGTAATACCCGAGCTACAGGTATCAGGAACTTATCTTAATGTAAATGTAATGCATGTGGGAAACTTCAGACTTTTTCATAAACGGGCAGGATCCCGGCACCTACATGTATCCGACCTAAGGTTTTCTCAGAGTAGGCAGAATCTTTTGGTTTGGGAACCAGCCTATCTCCATGTATATGCTGGAGCATAAACACGTCTGTGCTGTGAATACACTAATGATTAGAGATCAGTGCCCAATTGGAAGTGCAAATCCGAGGAATGCAGCGTTTACAGTCAGCAGATATCCCGAAGAGTAGTGAATTTGCATAATCGAGCCGAGATGTTACAAGGGCTCTAATAGCAGCGTGGCAAGATGATTTATCAATGTAAATTCTTATCCGTGATAGGTTGCGTAATTTGAAATTAACAGATTGACAAATGGCAGTGACTTGGTTGGACATCCGCATGGTCTGGTCAAATTCCACTCCAAGATTCCTGATCTCAGTGGAAGTCTGGATCAGTGATTTCAGCGCCTACTTGGAGGGAAACATCAGATAAAGAATTGAGAATTCTAGTACTGGCAGAGACAAAGAATTCTGTTTTTTATTATTCATTCAGTAGAAGCATGTTACTTATGCGCCTATCAAATATATCAGTATTGGCACAGACAAAGAATTCTGTTTTTTTATGATTCATTCAGTAGAAGCATGTTACTTATGCGCCTATCAAATGTCCCCCCCCCTCCCGCCCCAGGTCCGATGTCGGGATTTGGTCATGTTTTTCATGCCCCGGGGTGGGGATTTTGGTCACTCAAATTACATTGTTACCATTGGCGTACTACATGGAAATGCAATTACTAGTGTGCCCAACGTATGTATGTCAGGGATTTTTGCTTAAATAATTTTGCCCGAGGGGTGGGGATTTTGTCACTTCATAAGTGACAATCCCCACGTCCAGGGAAGGGGGGGGGGGGACAATTGATAGGCGCATCATAACATCCAGTGCTTTATGGCCATGATGCATTCAGATAATGTTGACAAAGCTCGGTTGCTAATGAGTTAAAGTAACAATGACACAGACATTTGAGTCACTGGGGGTGTAATTTATTACTGGCTTGGCTTGCCTTTACACCGAAGCAAAAGAACATACTGTAGATGTATATTTACATTGCTTAACAACACTGCCCAAAACTGTGCTACTGCCAAATACATTAGAAGAGTGTGCAATCACCATAGTTTTTGTGTTATTAAATATATACATGTAAAACCTTGTCAGTGCAGTCCCGTACCTTGGATATGGAGACCAACTATATATCAAGTATGGTACTGAAAGAGTTGTGGATACCGGTGTATTGTAAAATTAGGACTGCATGAAATATGGACTCATTAAGTTTAATATTTGCACATGCTTCATTGAACATGCATGTCATTTGGACAGTGGCTGGTCACGTGTGAGGATTACAAAGTAAAAGAGACGAGATTTCAAAGGAGTCAAAATTCATATGACACCGGATACCAAATGTAATGCTTATGCAGCGTTTTATGCCAAAGTTCTGAAACGCTTCACAATTATTACCCCTTTTTATTAATCACCATTTTGTGCTAACCGCACTAGCAGAAAAATTCTGTGCTAACCCTGTAAGCACAGAATCCTAATAGTTACGAGATATACGCATGTGTATAAGCCCAAATTCCTCACTAATCCGTGAAATAGGCTTACCGTAAGCATACAATTTTCTGCTGCAGTAAGCAGGGCCAAGAAATTGGGCCCTGGTCTCTGCCTTCACGGGTATTCGGAGGCAATTGTAGTAAAGTGTCTTGCCCATGAACACAAGCACGATGTTCCCCGTCGGGGTTCAAACCCACGTAACATGACACGAGTCAAACACTGTAACTATTGGCCCACGCTTCTTTCAGTATCCAGTTCCTAGCACATAAGCCTAGCTTTGATTATTAAAATGTCCACCAATTGCCTCCAGTGAACCCGTGATAATTGATGTGGTGACACAAACAATTAAATTTCACTGTACAATCGTACTACCATGTGAAGGACAAAAATACATAAATGTAACGAAAAAGAAGCTGTACCATTATTTTACATTGCAACTTGTTTAATACCGAAGGAATAAGACAAACGTTGATAATCTTAGTCTATAAGATTCTGTCGTAGTCATCGCTAACAACTTTGTACATTTTGTGGGGAAAATAATACACGTATTTCATGTTGGTTCACCAACATGTAAATGAATTGGACATTTATAATACAATAAAAAATATTTTTTAAATGACAAAAGTGAGAGTTGCCATTGTCTTCTGTGCATGAATGTTTCGTAGCACCCCGGCTTATTATTTCTTCAGACTCTTCAGGGAATTAAAAAACAACAACAACAATGAAGTACAAAAATATGTCTGAAACTTATACAAGCCTTGAACTTTGCCTTTTTCTAGGATTGCATTTACACAGCTTTATATTTACAGTGATTTTTTTTTGGGGGGGGGTGGGAAAACAAGACTCGAGAGTACAAAATTGGTTTTTGTCCAATGAAACATCTTAGGCCAATGAAAGTCTTGCAGTAGAAATTGTCTGAGTACAACTTTCAAAACTGCCCCCATCAGGTGACCTAGAGAGCAACACGGTTAAAGCAAATCTAAAATTGTTACCCAAAACCCCAGTAATTCTAGTTCCATTTAAAGTGCACTATTAAAAGCTTATTTACATGGTACAAGCCAATTCAGTACACAACTGCACATATAAAAATCGGGATAAAACAATCCGCCATGTACCCGTGCAGATTCATGGAATTTCTGTGCAGTAACGATACTGCAGGGAAATTTGTGATCTAAAGTAACTACAGAGTTGCCAAAAGTCTGAGCTACACCTTGTTTGTTGTGCTCCAACTTTAATATAGGGGCAACCTTTCCATTGTGTTTGCATGGGCTCGGCGCACAAGTACCGCGAACCAGTACGCGCGCGCGGTGTGTCCTGTCCCAGGGCTCCCAAAAGTGTTAAAAAGCGCCCTCTCCTGTTGGCGCACAGAGCCCATAACATGAACAACTGCAGATTGCATATTTGGTTACCCCTGCTAACATCCCCCCTACAGATCTGTGTTCATTTATCTGCTGCGATTATATCCCAAATTGAACATCGCCGCATCTTGATGTGTACAGGGGAATTTACAAACTGGTAACTACTAGACGCAGTATAGACAGCACCCTGTGTAAATAGGCCAGTTCGGTATTTCAACTGCGATCTAGGTCACTGGTCATTCAAAATCGAACGCTCCTCTAAAGTGCATGAACGCGCAAGGAGATGATCGCACGACACTCGCACGTTAATTACGCGCAAATGGGCAAATCGAGTACCATCTCGTAACATCGCAAATAACCTTATCCTGAATGACCTCTGACTTGGACTAGTTCATCGAGATACCGAACTGGCTTGAATACTCGGATGCTAGTCCATCATGCTAGGCTCTGGGTTGGGCGGCTGGCTGGCTTCAGTCTGTGGAGGCTGGGGTGCCGGCGGCGTCACACACAGATCACATATCCAGGATCCTACAAGACAGAAAAGAGCACATGAATATACATCATGTATTATTTACAGTCTAATCTGGTAACAACTACAGGAATCCACTTGTGAAGGCATGATGCCACCTCAGGAAATGAATTTGAATGTAACACAACACCATCATGACTCAGACTTGACTGAACAGCCAAGCCACACTGCAAACTGATTGGAGATTATACAGCCTGTCTAAAAAAAAATGGTACAATCGAAAACGATTTTTCTTTCAATATTAAATCTCAACATAAGTAAGTCGTTTTGAGCATCACATTAAAGAAAAAAGACCAGGCTTTCCAATACTTTTTGTTTCATCTCATTTGCTTTTGTCAATCCAGAGATAACTCCAGTTTACTGCGGAACACAAAAATCAAGTTTGTTTCTTTTGGCAAGTTGCAATCTTTTGTGAGCTTCAAGACAGCATGGCACAGTACTCGAAACAACTCTGCCCATGCATAAAAGTGGCACAAAATCGATTTTGGTGTATCGCACTAAATTGATTACGTGTATATCTCTGAATTGACAAAAGCAAATAAGATCAAACAAACACTTGTGGAAAGCCCAGTCTTTGTTCTTTAATATTATTCCAAGTAAGAATGACTTATTTTGAAATTTCATATTTAACCAATTTTTTTTTCTGATTGTACCATTTTTTTGAGACATGCTGAGTGACAAAGTCACGAGGCCTTTTGCACTTTAGTCAGAGTTTCTTATTGAATTCTTTAAAAGCGGAAACATAATGGCATAACACAGTTTAAATGCACATACATGTAGAATTATATCTCAAGAACATGTACATGTGTGGTATGAACTGGGTCAAGCAGATAAAGGTGATGCAACAGTTCGTATGACATGCATCATTTATATAGCATAAATAAAACAAGACTTAAAAAAATATGTAAAGACCTGCAGCCGTTTTCTTGAAACTGTGGGTAACTTACAACATGCGTGGGACTTACAAAATTTGCTGCGCCAAAATTTGGCGTAAGGCCAAAAACAAAAAAATATTCGGTCTCTGGTCAGACCCGAGTTCCGGAATTGACGCGGCTTTTTTTTTTTTTCTTCAAGCTTGGATTGTACAGACAAGGTGGGGTATTATTTTGCTTTTTTTGGTGTCCTCATGTACATTGTCCTCCATAATTTGCCTTGGTGCACTCGATCATTTGCCTTGGTGCAATTTCCCATTCCTTGGTGCTCTTTGGTAAAAAGATTGAGGAGGTGCGGCAACAGAGGGCGCTGTTGGAGCATTTTGAAGAAAAAAAAAGATTGACGCGCATGATTAAAATCGACGCGCACGCTGACCAGAGACCGACTTATTTTTTTTTTGGGCCTAACTGCGTATTTTTTTTTTTTATCAATTTAAACATAATGGACAAAAATAATAACAGCATTTTTGACAGCTGTTTATGTACATGTATGTATGATGTTGTTCGGTCATGAAACACGTCCTCCTTTACAATCTTTTAAAAAAGAACATACCGGTAGTATGTACAGAGAATGAGACATACCTTCTGGTGGGGCGGACATGGGGGGTTTGAGGCAGTACATGTGGTAGCCTCGATCGCAGTCGTCACAAAACAGCAGCTGATCCTGAGAACATTAAAGACAAAACAAAAATACAAATAAACAACTTTGGACTAATTTGGCAAAAGGTTGTCAGCCAGACAGTCTTCTAGCATGCACATATACTGCCAGTTATGCAACACACTCAAACAACAGAACAGCAATATGCAATCAGACAGAATAGGCCTTATTCTGGAACAAATGAGGGCGCTATTACAATGCCATTACGGAGGGTATAAACAGATATGTACCCAAGGTTGCGGACATACATGTAAGTTTAAAGGGTCCATGCGACATATTTTTTTTCTTTTCATGCAGTCCTTTTAAATGCACCTTTGTGTCCCATTTAACCATATTTATAATTGTCATTTTGCCATTTTTAAGGGCATTTTGCTGTCTTTTTGGTTTTTATGCTGATGAAAAATTTGCATAGTCATGAGCTAAAGTGTGATGTCACTTCAGGCAGAAACCTCAATGTTACAGCTATTTCAGCACCAAAATTGCCAGGATTTTGGATATTTTGCCGTCGTAAATGTTCTTTTCTTTGATGATTCATTGTTTCAGTACCTGAAAGTTGGCCAGTGAGCGAAGTTTTCTCCCAAATGTTTTCATTGAGCAAATTTGGGGCTCACAATTTGAACAGACAACCCCTAACCTGAACCGTGTCTTCCTGAAATGACGTCACAGCAACAGCGCCCTCATTAGTCAGGAAAAGCACGGACAGTTTTTAATGTTCAAAGAAGTGCACTTTTCAATAGGATTAACCAAAAAAGGATGTCAAATAGTTTTCATACATTTCAGAGGAGTAGAAAGTTGCAGGAAATTTGTTCCCAAGTAAACTTCATGTCATGACCCCTTTAAATATTGCTACAATCCAAAAAATTACATTTTGTAAAACATTTAATTGGACTAACATGTAGGTAAAAATACAACAAAAACTGCCGTCTCGTTTTTTGGGGTCACCTGCCTTGACCTTTAACCTCTTGACCTCGAATTGGATATCTCTTGACCTCAGTGGAGATTGCAAAAAGGGTATGTTCATGTGATGCCGATCAAGCTTTCAGTGTTGCTTTGTTTTGGCCACAAAAAAAAAACAAATAGGGATGGACGAAAACGGGTGAAGGAAGACAAAATGGATGGTTTGGGGAATAAACTGTACCACCGAAAATACTTTGGGAGAGGCAAGTGGTGAAATGGTTTTGCATGACGCTTTGTTAAATGTGGCCTTTGCCTACAACCAGTTTACCTACATGGGCATGTATGTGTTTTGAATGCTGACAATTCTTTGAATTTCCCAGCGACACACTGGAAGAAATTTCAGGGTTATTTTGGCAGTTGGGATGAAATTACTTGAATTGAATTATTCATAAAATCTCACAGCAATTCTTGTGTGGATAACGCTCCGTTAAATTTGGCCTTTGAGTACAACCAGTTTTACCTACATGTGCATGTATGTGTTTTGAATGCTGACAATTATTTTAATTTCCCAGCGGCACACTGGAAGAAATTTGAGGGTTATTATGGCAATGAGGATGAAATTACTTGAACTGAATTATTCATAAAATTTCACAGCAATTACTGTGTGGATAACTAAAAGAGAAAGCACTTTGTTTTGTCCTTACTTTGTAAAAGACAAATACGTATTGTGAGAGGAAGTTTCACTTGCTCAATAAAAAAACCCTAAATCTTAAGATTGATCAGCTTTATCTAGGAAGGGAACAAGGGTAGACTTACATCATTATCTGATGTACCGCACAAGCCGCAGGACTTGCATTCAATGCACTGCCAACGGTAGCTCTTGACTTTGGCCGTGATGTTTTCAGTGAATTGGAGGCAGGACGGATGGCCTGTGAACAACATGTGAGGGAACAACATGAAGAGGTATAAAGCGAGTGATGATAGACTTTAAAGCCAAGACTGTGACCAAGACTTTGGAACCTCTGGGGGTGAGTGTATGTGCGTATGTTGGGGGAGGGTAGGGGGAGGAGAGGGGGGGAGGCTTGGGTGCGCAAAGGGGTACAGTGCACCTTGCAGTCCTTGGTCATACACGCAAACTGTACTATTTCTTCCAGCATTTGTAGTCGAGTCCATCACCAGTGTTGTAGTCCAGACCCTGCAAGACCATCACAAGACCAACACAAGACCTCCAGTCTCAATTCAAGTCACGAGCTATTCAAATGAGCTGTGACAAAAGGCATTCCTTTGTAATTGTTCATCCACTGTTACTTGTGACTGGTCTTGTGTCTGGTCTTGTGATGGTCTCGACTACAACACTGTCCACCACAGGTCCATCCCAAGTCCTGTCTCAAGCAAAGTCTCAAGCAAAGTCACACGCTATTCAAATGAACTGTGAAAAAAAAAGCATTCCTTTGTCATTGTTCCTCCCCCTTACTTGCGTCTTGACTTGTGAGAGGACTTGTGACTGGAAGTATGGAGGGATTTGTGACTGGACTTTTGAAAAGACTTGTGATGGATTCGACCGCAACAAGGATTTCTTCATGTTCTTGGTTCAACACAGTTCTCATCAGAGGTCTGCCCAAACTGACAGGCATGCAACTGGGAACTTACAACAACAAAAAGAGGAAACTCAAATCTTTCCATGACTTTGTACAGTGTTGTTCTATTTTCAATGGCACACATGGGAAGTCGAAAAAGAGGAAATCAGCTGATCTGAGGAGAAGTTGCATGCCTGGACTGAACATACCCTTTGACAGTTTTCCATCATTTCAATTACAATTTTACCCGAAGTTTGATGCATATTATCAGTTGCACCACAACGTGATGTACCGGTACATGCACGTATTCTTTTGGCTACTGGCAGTTACCACACTACCAACTGACTAATCATGTGTGCAAAGGATATAAATGATATGCCACTTCATGGTACAATGTGCGTGGAAACTATTTGTCTCTAGCAGTGTCACTGACGATAAGCACGTTCCTGGTAAAATTGAAGTCGGATCCAACATTTGCCAACATGCCTTCAAAAAAAGTACAAATATGGTCTTTCAGTTTAAATCTTGCAAAAAAATTATTGCACGCACGGAACAATTGTAGCTGGAGTTGAAACAGTTAACATTTGCCGTGTGTTTGCGCGATGGTCAAGCCATAACTAAAACATGTATCAATTGTCAAATATCTTTAAAAAAAAATCCTTGTCACAATTAAATCAACGTCTTATCTATAAATGTATATACTGTGAATGAGTTAATTGACCTTATCCTTAGTGAGATTTCTGCACAAGGGAATAGACCTCGTCAAATAGTCACTTTGTCACTGCAACAATACTGTACATGTAGGACAGGCATCATGCACATGGTATTCATGTTGGTCACGCATGAATAACATGAGCACAATGTTGTAGCCACACACGACCAGCCAACATTAAGGGGGAAATAAAACTTGGTTACAAAATAATGCCATGCTCACTTCTACCGTACCTCACAACAAATAGAGCTCAGTCAAAAGACTGCTGAAAATGCTTGCATGCATATTACGCTTTTAAGCGATACCCTTACAAAAAGGACGCCCTCTGTTGATTCTAATCTGGCAGCTGGCAGGCAAAAGTGTGTTATGCAGTGACTGATTCATTTCCATATTTACTTTTAATACTGCTGACAGGCAGAAACTTTTAACATGTTAACCTGGTTCGCATAATTACCCAATTTATCTGTTTATCCCAATTTAGCCTGCAGCTTGTGGAGTCACATTCAACAGAGGGCGCTCTTTAAAATCAAGCCAAGACAGTCTAAATAGCACGTTTCACAAGCGGCTTGAAGCGATATCATAAATGCCATAAGAGTTCATTCAAATATTAACACTCGCTACATATGGATGATAAGGCTTCCATTCTGTTTCCCTTTGAACCATTTTGCACAGAATCATGCGCTTTCATTTCCAGTACAGATTGTCCCACAAAAAAACTTAACAATCGAATCAGGCATGTTTTCAGAAAAGTGGGGGTAGTTTTCAACATCGTGTCTAATGTATTGCTGAGTAGAATAATTGGTCTTCCAATTGCTTTGTAGTTGGTTTCATTAGGATGTTTTGTTCAGAAGATACAGCAATCACAATACGGGACTTGAAAAACCATTCTGGCGACTTTTTATATTTATCAAATTTACAGATCGAAGCCGGTAGAATAAGTCGCACATTACTCTTGAACAAAGGAAATAAATCCTTTGTGTGTTTCTCTGACTGCGCTTTCTCACTTTCAAGGAAAGTGGCCCAAGACGATTTTCAACCCTTGAGTTCGATGAAGCATAGCGTTTGTTCCACTGCATCGATTTGAATAAAATAAACTTTGTATGGTACATGTAGACTGGTTATCTGACTTTAAGCGGTAATTTGAAAATATTCCAAAACTCACATGCAATAATAACTTTATTAATTGGTTTTCGACTGTTAGGTTTTTGGTGGGACAACCTGTATCACCTGATAGTTATTCAATGGTGCCATATTATTTTGATTGTTTATTAAGAACTGTTTTAGAGCTACATTTACCAGAAACATATCCCAAACCATCAAATATGTACTTTACTTGTAGATTCCGTGGTCGACAGAACAAAACACAGCAAGCGTTCCATTTGTCGGTTCATAAAATTCTCGATTCACGATTCAAACTGAACCATTACAACACCACTTCAATTATCACAAACACAAAAACCCAAACCTGATGCTGTTACCAGCCGATTGCCTACCTGATCTGCCACAGTCTGCGCAGGATACCAGTTCCTCCTGGGTGCCCTCTTTGTTCCTATAGGTGTCCCCGAGGCAGAAGTCACAGTAGTTGTTGGGCTCGGCAATCCCCTTGATCATTTTCTTCTTGGCTAAAAAAATTCACAAAAACGTTACGGTTTGAGAAGAGTTGAATCAAGTCCTTACATATCACTCACACGTCATCCAGTCGTAAGTAAATCCACAAGCTATTATCAGTCCTTCCTCACTTTGTGTAACCTACATTGTACATGTACGATACTTGTGATTGAAGTCCGATTTAACTTAAAAGATTTTTTTTACTAATAAATTCATAATTATGCACACATTGGTTCTTGGGTGGTTCTTCTCCTAAATACTCCGCTTGGGAGTTTATACAGGAGGCCAGAAACACCGGGGCAAACCCCTTCTCTTAGCGATAAGTGTTTACTGGGTTCTTTTACATGCATTTATGCAACACACGGGACCTACGGCTTAATGTCCCATCCGAAGGACGAAGCAATAATGGTTAAGTGCCTTGCTTAAGAGCACAAGTGTCCGCCGGCGGGCTCGAACCCACGCCACTGCTGCCTCTGAAACACCAGAACATGAGTCCGGTGCTCTTAACCGCTAGGCCATGACACTCAAATGTGGTTCACAGTTAATCTTGAAACTGAAATAAAAAACTGGATAAAAAAAACCAACATGCGCATAAATGGGTCTGGCAGCGAAAAGCAAAAGCAGTCCATTGAAAATGTACAGGGCTACAAACAGTTGGGTCATTTTCTCTCAATTTGTCCAGGATTTTTCACTTTTTTATTTAGAAAAGCCCCTCAAATCATCACACGCCGAAGCACACGTTCACCATTTTCCACTTGTGCGGAAACAAGGGAAAGGAGCCCTGCTGATTTCCTTCGTCCTCGTGTGCACGGGACGTAAGCAATTTCTTTTTTTCCCCCAGTTTTTAATTTCAGTTTCAAGATCAACTGTGAACCACTTTTGGACAATAAATACACATGAGTGTGAAATGGTGGATTGTGATTTAAGCCCAAAGCTACGCCCCTCGTGAACCCTTCCTACAAATCTGCTTTTCAAATTTGTACAAATAAAAATAAATAACATTCTCTTGCTAAGGCCCCCCCCAAAAAAGTCTCCGGTTTCTGGTATGCGCGCGCGTCGCCGTAGCCATGCGCGTCGGCAAAATGAAAAAGTTTTTTTTTTAATGAAAAACCGCCAAACTCACTGGTTTGACTGGAATCCTGCTGCTGCACAATTTTAACGTGTTTTTAGATTGGGTTATGGTCGAGAATAAGCTTTATGGGGCCTCTCTGGACTCCCATATATTTGCACTAAGTTTAGTCGGGCACCATTTGCAGTCATCAGCCGACATTTGAAGCAAAAAAATCAGGTAAAAAAAAAAAAAAAAAAAGCCGCGTCGCCGCACCACTTTTTGGGCAAGCTCCATACCGGAAACCGGAGACTTTTTTTTTTGGCCTAAAGGATGTACCTACACCACCACGATGAATCATGTTCTTTTTTAACTCTTTATATACAGATTAACCCTCCCAGTCTCCTGCACTTCAATCAAGACCCTTCAAGTTTCGCAACACTTTTTTTTTTGCCAAGAGTTACCATCCACACTCTTGAGGTAGCAGTACCTGTAATCTTCTGTGGAGTATGGATAACACTTCAAATCCCTGCACAATTCTTTTGTGTGGTTAAGCTCAGGGCACAAGGGTGGATTCGGTCACGCTTCACTGCTCTCAACAGTGCTGTAATGACTCAGTTACTATAACACTTTATAACCCTTCACCTAAAGGGTCTCAAAGGGTTGACTCTGAATACTGACTCTGAATACCGGTGCTGACTCGTAATGTTGGAGGGTTAAATCAACGTGATTTAATGTTGAATGTGGAGCTGAAGTTTGTTGCTTCAGCAGGTGTCGTTTGAGGCTGGACAAAGATACATATATACAGCTAAATGTAGTTAGTTGAGTAGGTTAGTTATCATATTTGTCATGAGTTAGTACCAGTTACATTTGTAGTACAAGTATTTCCATATAAAGAAATTTGATTAACATGTTTCACTGTTATCAATGTTCCCGTAATATTGATACCAACATCTGCAATACTGCAGGTACTTGTACATGTAGGTGGCATAAGCTCTAAAGGGTAATCTGCTGGCTTTTAATCAAACATGCCTTATCATTCTATTTGGAAAAATAACTTTAAAAAAAATACTGCAAGTTAAACTTGTGCGATCCCCCTGGCATGTTGGCAGTATTTATACAGTCAGTTAGTAAGCACACTTTTCAGAGTACCGAACCAAAACAACAATGACCTCATTTGACCCCTAGATGACCTTTGACTTTGAATGGCTGAAGTTATCTTACATGTCTTAAGTCCACTTACCAAAAGATTATTGTCACCAAGTTTGGTTGAGAGTGAAGTCTGACTTTTCATATGACAGCACTTTTCAGTTTACCTTTCCAAAAACAACAATGACCTCACTTAAGATGACTTGAGACGTTTGAGGTCAAAGGTCATCTAGGGGACCTTTGACCTCAAACGTCTCAAGTCATCTTAAGTCCCCCCTACCCAAAGATTATTGTCACCAAGTTTGGTTGAGATTGAAGTCTGACTTTGCATATGACAGCAAGATCCCCTTTCTTGGCTTAAAAGCCAGGGGGATAAAAATGATGCTTTGTTTTACATTAAACTTACTCTTTCTGTTATTGACTAATATATTAAACCGTCTCCTTGCTCGATTACATGTACATTATATCTGTATACAGCACCACCAGAGGAAAATGTACATGTACATGTACTCTGTTAAAACAGGCTATGAATAAACAATCTCAAGTTATAGTAGAGAATTTGTGTTAGTGCAACAGGCAAGTTAACTACAAATGCAGTCAGAGCAATTAAACATTCTGAACGATGATTATTGGGGAATGTCCGAATGTTATGCAAATACCCACTGACCAAATACTCAGGTCTGAAAGCATGAGATTTTACCCTTGATATTTTGGGTTTACGTGTAGATCTGAAGGTGTCACGTTTGTGAAATGGAATGTGCAAAAGTTTGAGATTAAACCCTGGGTATCCTGGGTGCAAGTCTGAAAGCATGAGATTTAACCCTGGATATACTGAGTGCTGATCTGAAGGTCTGAGATTTTATCCTAGGTATCTTGGGTGCATAGTCTGAAAGCATGAGATTTAACCCTGAATAAAGTGAGTGCTGATCTGAAGGTCTGAGATTTTATCCTAGGTATCTTGGGTGCATAGTCTGAAAGCATGAGATTTAACCCTGGATATACTGAGTGCTGATCTGAAGGTCTGAGATTTTATCCTAGGTATCTTGGGTGCAAGTCTGAAAGCATGAGATTTAACCCAAGATACTGACATGACTGAGTGCTGATCTGAAGCTGAAGGTCTGAGATTTTACCAATGATATCCCAGGGTTCAGGTCTGAAAGCATGAGAGTTAACCCTCGATATTATGGGTTTAAATCTGAAGGTGTGAGATTTTACCCTGGACATCCTTTATTCCTTGGGTGAATATCTGAATGTGTTATATTTAACACTGGTTATCCTGAGTGCAGATCTGAATATATTTAACATAACCCTTGAGTGACCTGATGGCCTTGTTGTGGGTACTCGATTCCAGTCACAGAGTTTCCTAAGGTTATTATTCTTTGTATTTTTGAAGAACCATTAACCCTACATGTAACCCTCCAGGGTATTTTGGCTAGAAACCCTGCCAAACGCAGCAACATGCAACACTTGTCTAAGTGACAAGCCTGCCCAGTGTAGCAAGATCCATCAGGTCAAAAGTCTCGAGGCCAAATTGCCTCAGAGTCTGTGGTCCCCCAACGCAGCAGGATACAACTCGGGCATTGTTCCATGGGACTAGCTCTCAGTGTCTCAGAAGTGGCCGGTTTCTGCACTGGTGTTGGTAGCATTTTCCATCAAAGTGCACCAGACTTTTCCACCTGATGCACTGTGCTGCGTCTGGCAGGGTTAGGGTTAGAAGACCCAAAACGCCAGTTAAACGTGAATATAATTGTTTCTTCTGCACAGAAAAACCATGTTGATGGATTTCCAAGTCAAAATTGCTCTAAACAAAAGGACTAAAAACAACAACACAAAATATTGTAAAAGATAAACAGATTGACAAATAGATAGACCCGGTGAACAAAGTGTGTGGACAGATATACTGTAGAATACCATGCATAGTGATGTGTTCCAAAGACAACCCACATAACCCATGTCTCCCTCGGTGCATCATATTAACATGCATCAAAAGCTACTCAAAAAAAATGAAGAGCATCGAAGGTTAAAGCTATAGTCCATCATTTGCAGCCATCCGAAAAGTAACTGGCGTAATTATTGTTGAAAAACATACTTGGTTGAAAAACATACTTGGTTAAAGATAGTAAGGGGACTAAACTCCCTGTGAAATTATTCTTTCTGGCAAGCTGTCATTTTGAAGTAATCAACGAAAGAAGGCCTTTCCAACGGTGCGTCACCGTAGGAAAATTCAAATTAGTAGTTTGTTTTGTTATTCCGCGAAGAGCGCGCAAGCGTTGGCACGACGCACACGCGCGGTTGCTATAATTCGTTGGATCAGTGCGCGACATCGCGTATAGCTGCAATCGGCTCAGTGAGAACGCGTCTCGAACGCTGAATTCAGACCCAATTCAAAACATGATTCAGCAACTTTTGATTTGAAATTGAGATCCTAGAATGTTGTTTTTCTCGGAATATACAGCTCAAGCTGAGCTGAAACTTCATCAGGTTAGTTGTTCAGCACCCTTCTTTAGATTTTGAACACTTTTGTTACTTCAAACGAACAAAATGCACAAATTACAAATGATGGACTATATCTCTAATACTAAACTCACTACACCAGTTCTGATCCAATTACGTGTTACTGTTAGTGCCCGAGTGCAAATTCAAGTGCAAGTATCTCTCCCATGCAGGTATAAGATGATTAGTGAAAGCTTGCACAAAATCAGCCGCCATCTTGAAACATCATGCCATTAATAAACAAAGCAAAAGTCCAGTCCTGTCAGACAGTGAAGGAATGAATGTGATTTAACAATAGCTGAATATTATAGAAGCTGCCTGCAAGATGATAATAAAAAAAACTAAAAAAAAAAAAAAAAAAGAGGAAAAAATTAAATGATAGCCGTGTGGTTACCCATGGGTGCGATCACAATTAGTGGTGTTTTTAATAAGCAGTTTGTTTAAAAGGAAGTTGGTCTTTTTTTTTGGAATGGTGCGGGTGGCAGCAGCAGTGGTTGTGATGGTGGGCAGACGTTGCTGTTGTTGTTGTTGTTGACTTACGTGGCTCGGTGGGCTCCAACGGGGAGGGTTGGGACTGCTCGTCCGAGCCTGCCTCTACATCCTGATGGTAGTGGCTCATGTGATAACTCAAGCCGGGCCTGTTCTTGTAGCGTTTGCCGCACACTATGCGTTAATGGAAGAAGGGGGGTACGGACAAAACTGATCAGACGGCAAAGCCCAGACTAGGGGGTTTCCTCATCCTCCAAAAAAGTGTTTGGGAGGCTACCTGTATGTTTATTGTGGGCACAAGATAACTTCCAGAAGGATCCAGATCCTCCTTAGGGTATCTTACCACTTGACAAAACGATTGACTTGTATATATCAAAGAAAAACAGGTGAAGGTTAACTGTGGGTACCGACTTCTGAAGACAATTGTTAAAGGTAATGTTCACAACATTTATAGTTGCTGTAATTTTCAGAAATGGATGGATTTGGGGTTTAGTACATGTATTTTACAGCAAATATTGTTACACTGACCTGTTTAAAGTTCTGTGTTCATAGATGCTGGAAAAACCAAGAAAAAAGTGCTGCTCTTGTAGTCTTGTTCCCTGACCCTACTTCCATGACTTCAGACGAAACAGAGCAATTTATCGACATCTGGCAATTGTCAGGTCAGGGAACCAAACAAGCTGGCTCGCATCCACTCCCGGATTGTGTAACCGATTGCAAATAAAATGTGGACTGACTAAATTTGGTAAATTGGGGCAGTATTTGAAAAAAACAGGGTTTTTTTTCAAACGATGGCCGACCCACCAAATTGATACAGAAATTCCAGTTTTCTTGAAACTGACAGCACAGCAGGGGTGCCATGATTTCACAGGATGCTTGAGACTATGATTCGTGTACAATCAAGTAAGGTACTGCATACTAATTTGGTAGTTTTCATTTTTTAATATTGGCAAATGCTGTATAATCAGCAGTCTACCATTGTGAAGTTTGTATATTTCAACATGTTCAAGATTTTAAAAATATTACTACAGTACAGACTTAACAAAATCAAGAGTTGCTTAACCTAACAGCCAGCAAGCGTGTCTCTACCTCGGGCAGCTATTAGTACCTGAAGATAACGTGAGGGTACCACCACTTCCATGTGTGTGAACAAAACTCTTTCGGAATGCAATAGATATCAAATTCTTGTCTCATGCAAAACAGATTATGTGCTGGAATTCCAGCTGCAGTGTATGTCTAGATGGTCCGAAAAAAGAAAAAAAAAAGAAAAAAAAAACTACTCATGTTAGCTCTCAATTTCATTGCAGGTACATCTACAAGTACATGTGCGTAGACGACATCATCCACAAATTAGGGAAAACCATTACGTAAAAAATGTGACGTAAATTTCATCATAGAAGATCTTGGGGAAAAAAACAGACACAGCTGCACTGGGTCCATCAGACCCGATTCCAGCACCCAGAGCCAGGTCCACCTGCGCCCACAGCTTCAATGCGACTCATCACACAGGAGCCGAGCTTGCTCAGCTGGACTTGTCACTTGTCAACGGTGCATTTGCGCACGCGCATACGCAATCGCACGTACATGTAATCGCATTAACTCTAACCGCCCTAAATCCTTCAAAATCCTCTTAGCCAAAGTGGAGGAATTTGGAGGATTGAGGTTACATTGAAAAAGTGCGTTACTGATTTCGTAGGATGCACTTTGTCGAGGTCTTGGGCCGGACCTTGTGTTGTTTTTGCTCAGCCATGCATAAATATAGGCCTGGCTTATGCTTGAAATCCTCTGTACTGCTCCAGGATGTCACTGGCCAAGCCTCAACATATTGACAATCACTGTCGCAGGATTTTGCAGGATTCAGGCAGCGGTCACTCCTCCACAGACCATATTCAAGAAATAATGGAGGAATTAGCAGGATTGAGGCTATGTTTTTCCCATGAGGCCAAGTGGAGGATTTTGCAGCATTGAGGCTACATCCTAACAAAAAGGCTTAGGGAGTTAAGGTTAATAATAAATGCTACAAATGTAACTTTGCTTTTTTATAACACGATCTCCATAGTTTCACAGGAAAAAGGACACACAACTGAAGCCATATATGTAATGGAATAACATGTATTGCACATCGAAAATACCGAGTACCACATGATTGAGGCGCTACAGAGCATGAACTTCACAAGGCGACACCATTTCCGTTTTACAAGCAATTTCAAGGGCTTAACTGATTTTCATGGAATTTCCCTAAAGCCGGTTCCGACTCGGAGCCATTTAAAAAAAAGAAAGAAACTGCATCGCAACCGCATACCAGTGTACCCGACCGCTGATGTCAGGAACTGGTTCCAGATTATGGGATCGGGTACCCGTAACCAACTTTACAAATTACTTAGTAACTTCTCAGACAATGAAAAAGAAAGGTTTTGAATGTCATTTGTGTGGAATTTTCAAAACGAAAACCAGGCTACATCACGGAAAACCAAAAGAGATTTCACACTTATCTGCATTTTGACGTGCGACAGATGATGCTCGAGAAAGTTGCAGTTTACACCGTAAAGCTATAAAGCCCTTCAGACAACTTCCGGGATTTAAATTTAGGGGTTGGGTTTCTTTTACAGGTACCCGGGTTTTACTTCAATAGGGTACCCGGTGCCCGTACTACCTGTAAATACACACCAATACATTGTACATGGAACCGGAACCGGCTCCAAATATTCTGGAACCGCCCAACTCTAATGTACATGTACTATGTATCCTTTATGTAACCAGAGGTATTGGAATTGAAGGTCATTAAGTCACCCTACTACTGTTCTTCACTTTGTTGATTCCTGGCACACACCACTGGCTTTTCGTATTGTTTGTGTTTACATGAATTCATGTTTTGTAATGTCAAACAAACCGACAATATTAACATCAACAAGAGCGGTTAACCATGGTTGGATATCTTTTATCAGAGGCACACTAATGTCACTAGTCTATGTTCCGGTTCTTTTCAGAACCACACATACTCACAAAAGAGATTTATTCACATGGTGCTACCGCAAACTTATCTTGTCTTAGTATCTTTCCACCATGCAAACCTTCAAATCTCATAGCCTATGTTCTATCAAAGTTTAACAATGAGAGTTGGATTGGTCTCACTGACTCGCTATAGAAATTGGTCTCATTTCTGACACTTTAGCTCCGGGAGTATAACAGTGTTCAACAGTGAGCCAGGACCCGTTCTGCGATAATAATAACATTTGCCACAAACTTTGACCATGCTTCAACAAGAGCCTGTTCACGCTTCAGATATTAACCCTTGTACTTTTGGTGTAGTTTATTGCATGTGAGTTTGTGCATACCAATGCACTCCAGCAGAAGTGCATCTTGGAGGATTCTTTGACTCAAAAGCCAAGCGATTTTACCACAGACATGACAGACTTGTTTAGTTTGGTCTCATTGTTTATTGCTGACCAAAGAGTTTCCTCACAGCATGGCCAAGCTTTCTGTCAATACCCTTTGGCAGTTCTTGCAGTGTACTGTGGTTCACCCCCAAAGTACAGTGGCAGATATTGGAGGGCTGTGCTAAAAAAAACATGGGCGAGTCACTTTTGTTTCAAATACTGAAGTGTGAAGTGATTTGGAGGATCAGGTACAGCAAGGGTACAACACTGATCAAACCACAGGTTAACAAAGTCATCATGATCATTCATGTACATGTACATATGTATAAGGGTACAGAACTTATATTTTAGGGATCTGTGCGCAAAACGAAGACACAAGTAGTTTTGTTTTCAGATGACGGAAAGATTCACAGCACTGCAACACAACCGGCATAATGTATGTATCATGGTATTCCGATAATCAAGTGACATTGATATACCTTTGCAGCCAAACGGTTTCTCCTTGTCCTCAGCTTGCAAGGTGGGCATCTCCGTGTCTAGTGGAGCTGCCTTCTTCCGACCACCTCCTCGACCCTGGAATGTACATGTAAGGGCCAAGCCAAAGTAACGTATTCCATTCAACAAAAACAACTTTCGAAACCTCAAAATTCCTACTAGCAAACTCACTTCTTTAAACTTAAGAAAGGTCCACCACAAAGTTTTATTCTACCATGCATCAATCAAAGGTCAAATCACAAGTCCGGTCACAAGTGAACACGGGATGAATAGTATACAAATAATGAATGTTTATGAGTACAATGGTAAGAATAATTACATGAGGTGACAGATGGACTGTTCCATTCCACGAGGGGAAGCCGAGCGGAATGAAACATACCATCTGTCACCGAATGAAATTATTCTTTACAAAATCTTGCTCACAACACAGCCAGACTGACTGAGTGGAGAGATAAGGAAAAACTCGAATACCAAGTGATTTTATTTACCTATTAAACTAGTTCTAAAAAAGCACATATCACTGTAAGGTATTTGTGAGTTTCCTACGAGGTTCCTATGAGGTTCCTATGAGGTTCCTATGAAGTTCCTATGAGGTTCCTATGAGGTTCCTATGAGGTTCCTGTCAGGTTCCTGTCAGGCTCCTATGAGATTCCTTTGAGCTTCCAATCAGGTCCCTATCAGGTTCATATACATGTACCTTACGCCCTCGTCTCTTGCGTGCGGAGACCTCAAAATCTTCATCGCTCTCGTCCGAGTGATTTCTCTCAATCTCTCCGGCATCTGGGATGTGGTCCACAGCCTCCATCTCGCGGAACAGCTCTTCTTGCTCCCTGTCTGCCAAGGACATGCTGGATGCCTCGGGATGCTGATCCGTCTCGCTAAACACGCCTTGTACAGTTTCGGGGACTTCAATCCCATCTGTTTGATTTTGAATACATTTTGTAAACCACAAACCAAACCGACTATTTCAACCCTCCTACGCAAACATACCAGTTCAATCTGTGCAAACTTGTCCTTTTAGTCAACATCAATCAAGTGACTGTTTTTACCAGCCAAGAGCTCCCAGCACGCATATTAGCAGGATTGACTGGCTGTGACTGTTTATATAACTCGATGCAGCTACGCTTTGACTGTAGGTGATTGATAAGCCAGCTGTGCTTTAACGCCTGCTTTTATCTGTTGACTAAATTAACCTACTCACAGTGCTTGCTTGAAATATGATCCGACTGTTGGTGACTAGCCTGTGTAAAAGGCATGGCAGGGAAGAAGATCGAATTTTGACTGTCTGTGACTGCTCAGACAGCAGGACGTCATGCTTTGTTTGTGGGAGTCAGGTGGGGACAAGAGACATCAAGGTCCTGCACATGTAGCAAAGGCATACCTAAATAAAGCGTGATGTCAATGTTATGTCTCACAAATGTCTCACATCTATTCAAAACTGATTTCAAAGGTTAACTGGGTTCACCCTGGATTGAGTTCAACCCTGGTGGACAGGCTCTAGTGTGAAAAGGCCTTATGGGGACTCTCCCAGGGATTCACAACAATGGATGTGCCCTACTGTTCAACATACAATAGTTTCAAATTTGGGTTATGTTACGCCCCAACCATAGCACTTTCCCAACTATAGTCGAGACGATCCCAACCATATTTGGGACGGTCCCCACTACGTTATTTGAGGCCATGACTACAGGGTGAGTAAAAAAAACCCCAAACCCAAATGTTGGGACCATTGTTTTAGGGAAGTTCGGCATGTAGAATTTTCAAATCTAGGATATGAAAGCCCAATTCATAAGCTTTCTTTTAGTACAAGAATCATTCAAATCACTCATGTTCTTTCAGCAAAACGAAAACAAATCACATAGGGATGTGTGTGAATTGTTTTTCGTTTTGCTAAAAGAACGCACACTTTTTTTTGTGATCCGTGGACAGAACCTTAAAACGGTGGTTGTGTTTAAAATCCCGTAACTTGAAAAGTACATAAGTGATTTGAATGATTTTTGTACTCAAAGAAAGCTTATGAATTGGGCTTTCATATCCTAGATTTTTAAAGTGCTACATGCAGACCTTCAATAAAACAATAGTCTCGATATTTGGGATTCGTTTTTTTTTACTCACTCTGTATAGTTGGGGCACAACAGTTACGTATGGGACTGCAACTTGCCTGCCTCACCCTGTGGGACTGGGTCGTACAAGTTGCTGGAGTCGGCCAGAGGTGCATGATGGGGCTTCCTCTTCTTCCTCCATCTCCTGGACGGGTAGGTGTAGAGCTGGCCCTCGTGGCGGCCAGGAAAGCGGTGCCTCTTCTGCATCCAGAGGAAGCAGTTGTTCTGGGCGACCCCGGTCTGCGAGTCCAAGAACGGTAGCCTCATTTTCCTTTCGGCCACCAGGCGTGTGTTGAATGAGGCAGCATTTTCCGTCGCCTCGCGGTAAAACTGCTCATAGTCGCTGAGTAATCCATAGCAAATAAAGATACACGCACACAAAGCAAACAATTAATTTGTTGTTTCAAATAAACACAACCATGACAACTACTGAACAAGGGCCCCCTATCACCCTCCCCCAAAGGAAGGGCCCAAAACCTGCCTATGGCTTACTCAACAGAATGATCCTGGATTCATGTAGATAGTGCCATTGGATGAAAGTTTGGAGACTATCGCTTTTGTACGCAAGGACATGAATATGATTACGAAGGGGTGATTCATAAAACTTACATGTACATGTACCCACTCACAGACATAAGTACATGTACATACATGTACATACATGTACATACAATGGATGTACATACATGTACACTGCAGGCCTACATGTAACTGAAATTGAATGCAATGTGAATATTAAACGCAGTGGCTATTGTTACGACAGTCGTAACATGATTTTCAACTCCTGCATATGTACATGTATCTTGATGGCATTGCAAATACACCATAACTGCCCTTCCAACCAGGGTGCTTTGGTAGCTGGATTAGTTAAACGCTTAACCACCATGGGAAGGTCCCAGGATCAAATCCGGCTTTTTCTTCTGGTTTTGTTTTGTTTTCTTTTCAAACTTTCAGTTACTTTTAATGTTTTTAATCAATCCTACATTTTATTGCAGTAGGCCTAGGCTTAGACGTCATAAAATTCTTATCTTTTCTATTTTAAAGGAAATAAAGTCCGAGAACCATTTGGTTGCTAGTTCGGTTGTCACATTGGCATGCGTGGCACTGCGAATATTAACACAGTTACATGAACAATGTAGCTTAAAAAAGGTTCACCTAAATTAAGTTCCTACTTTGTACATACGTACGTGTACGTGTACGTGTACACTTGTCTTTATACTTCAGGAGAATGTTGCAACCTGACACCACTTTTTTTATTTATCATCTCACTAAAGCCGTAAAGGTCAGTCATTGCAAACATGTTGAAAAGACATATTGAATCTATGGAAAAAATGTTGCAACCTGATGCCACTTCCGTGATTGTGTACAAATTAAGTCTACATGTATGGAGAGTCAAGACAATTTTATATGGGGAGTCAAGAACATTTTCTAAGTATTTCCTAACAAACATTGTGACAAAATTGGGAATGGGCCTATATCTCAGTGCCAGATTCATGTCTTATCATGCTTATCATCATTTTTGTAATGATTGACCTTCATTGGGATGACACACATGTATACATGTATGAAGAAAAAAGTGGCGTCAGGTTTCAACATTTTTTCGGTATCTATTTCTATAGTAAAATATAATTCTAGAACTAGGCCCTAAGTAAGAAACATAGGCCTAATTAAAACGCAGTGGCTATTGTTACGGCAGCCGTAACGCATTTCCCATTTTCTATCGTTACGGTAGTACTGCAACTTTTATAAAAACATGAGAAGAAAATATAAAATTAGAAGGAAAAAAGTGAATTTGAACGTTATGAAATTCGGACTTTATTTCCCTTTTCAAAAAAATCCTACAAAGCCTCAGGTTAGAAAAGGAAAAAAAATCGAGTGCGAAACCGAAATACGAACCCGCAACCTCGCGGTGCAAAATCCTACCCTCTATCATGTCTATCAACTGAGCTGTCGCACTGCTCGCTCAAACATGTTGAAACAAATAATTATATACCTGCGTGCGTACCAAAAAAGTATCGTAGAGGGCGCTAAACAAGGCTGCCGTAACGATAGCCACTTCGTAATTAAAAATTTAAATTCCAATTTTGTTAAGGAAATAATAATTAATATTCAAATATTTTTAGAAAATGTTCTTGACTCTCCATAGACTTTGTACGCAACCGCTGAAGTGGCGTTGCATCTGTTACTCTGGCTACTACATTTTTTCCACCAACATGACCACAAACACAAAGACATGAAAGAAAGATGATCATCTTTTGTAATACCATAACTGGTCAAGGTATTTTTATGCATAAAGCATGAACAAAAAACACTCAACCCCCAGTTTATGATAATTGATAGGCCTATGCATTTGGTTTAAGGAATTAAAAACAATCAATGGTACGTGAGAGCAGGGAAACAGATACAGAAGGAGTATAATTTTCTGTATTTGTCCTTCAAGGTTGATAAATAGACGATATCTTACCTATTTTTGCGAGCAAGGCCTGACATTTTCAGGCGCAAGGAACTCGTCTTTGTTCCAATCGATGTAGACTGGCACTATACCCATTGGCTAACGTACACATAATCTTGCGTCGCTGGGAACCAGACCTTGTTGTATTTGCGCATGCGCACATATCGTTGATTATTAATATTTTTAAAATTTTACCGCGGACCCGTGTTCGAAGTGGCCGACGTCGTCGACGATTTATTTTCACTCAAAATATGGTTCTGTAATCATTTAGTTTTAATCTAACGTAAAAGCTCTAAACTGAAAACAACAATGAATCCTTCCGATGAGTGGGAACTTAGTAAGGAGAACGTTCAGCCGCTGAAACACGGGCGGAAAGTGACCAGTTTAACGACCGCTTTGCAGCCGCACAACGTTGATCAACATCAGCAGCTGATCCTGCAACGACAGTAAGTTGGCCAAGTCTACATGCAAAAATGTACATCGGGTTGCACATCATGACATACTGTACAATAAAACAAAGTTAGTACATGTACAAGTTTACCCATGTATACATTGTCATTGACTCCTCCTTTTTAAGGCATATGCCGTTATCGTGTAAGCTACATGTACATTTAAATACAGAAATATGGCTATTTAGTTTTTTGCTAATTCTCAACTGGAGTGTTTTTTTTTCATGGTAATTTTATGTCTTTTATCTTGCAACGAAACTTTTTTAATTGGGGGGGGGGGTTTGACATTTTTCTCATGCCTTTTGTTTAATTGTTTTGCTTATTTTTTTTTAATATTTGTTTCTTGCTAATTATCTATTTTATTTTGTTTCATTAAGGTAATTTCATGTCTTATTTTATGTCTTATTTCGTGCATTGAACATCTTAAAACTTTTGTTCTAGTTAACTTTTTAATGTACAATGTCAGAATGTGGACATCCACAATAATTGGGTCTTTGAACTATAAAAGTATAATGGGGGGACATTTTTTACCCCTTCTTTTTGCTGAACTAGGCCTATTTTTTTTTTTTTCATTTTGTTTGTTCTCATCGTGGTATTTTGATGTTATTAATTTTGGGGATAATCGTATCTATTTTTTGTTTACATGGTTTAACGGGGACGATAACTTTTTTAGCATTTATACCTCTGCCATTTTTAATATATGTGTTTATTGTTAATAATTTTTTATAGATTTGTATAGATGTATATCTTTGTGTAGCTAGAGGTATTGGAATTGAAGGCCTTCGGGCCACAGTTTTTACATACGTGTAGGTAAACCTTTTTAATTCCGGGCATATGCCTCTGGCTTTTGTCTTTGTTTTCTTGGTTTTTGTTTTTTTTATTTTGTGAATGTTTGTTGTTTGTATGTGTTTTTAATGCCAAATAAATAATGATTATAATGTTACAATTTTTCTTTTGTTTAGCCTATTTTTATACGGCTATACATGTACATTTTACGTTTTGTTCAGGTACTGTATGTACAGATATTAAAATGTACATGTAATAATTCCCTTTTTCTTTTCACCACAGAAGCAAGGAAGCTGCCTTACGCAGCTACACAGGAGAGGACCCCTTAGAACCCTGGGATGATTACATCAAGTGGACAGAGCAGGCCTACCCCAACGGAGGCAAGGACAGTAACTTCCAAGTCCTCCTGGAGAAGTGCCTGAGCAAGTTCAAGGATGAGGCGCGCTACAAGAACGACATCCGCTATGTCAGCTGCTGGATTAAACTGGTACGAGGGGGGAATATGGAATAGTGTATTATCGGCTATCGTGTAGTTACGGACCCCTCATTAGTTTCGACCTAATTAGAGTCAAGGGTGTTTTTTTATCTTTCAAGAATGGCCTTTTCAACCTAAATCAGAATTCTCTCAATTCTAATGGCACCTTTTAATGATTTTGAACAGGTTTTTTTGGGAGGTAGAAATTACTATTTTTTTGCACGGTGTACGGTTGGTGCCATGCAATTCAGTGCGCCTTGCGTGTTCACGGTACATCGCGGTGATTGCCATCTTTATTTTCGTGTTGCGTTTTGTCGTCATCATCATTTTACCCCAAATTTCCCTTAAATTTTCAAAGCCCTGCTCTCTATCTATGACATACCTGCATGTTTATGTCGCCAACTAGTTTGGTGAGTCAAATAAATGAAATGTGGATTTTGTTCTCTTGTAGGGAACCGGGCCCATAACTACACAATCGCTGTACTATCCTGACAACCAATTTCTCATCCTACATTTGTACATATATAGAATGTATTTGTTTCTCAGTTTGTATGTGCAACCTTTCGTCTGAACACTTTATTAAATTTCTCATAAAGATAGTTGCTCATCAAGGTTTTTTGGGAAAAAAAGGAGGAGTCGGCCTGTTTGTGTTTCTTTCATTTATTTTCTTTTTCAAAATGGCATATTTTCCAAGAGAATTTTCTTGACTCTTGCTGATATTTTTGTGTCCAAAAGGAGCCGTCACGCTTCTTCCCGATTTTCAGCTACATACATGTACATGTACATGTACATGTACATAGCTACAGTTTTACAGGAAACACATTTATATAAACACAAATATATTGCAAACGTATATTTTTGTATGATTGAAAAAAAACCCAGTAATATAAATTAAATTTAAAAGGCAGCCACGAAAATGGACGGGGACAAGATACTGGTACGTTAAGGATGTACATGTAAAAGTACAATGTAGGCCCCTACCTTGTACGAGTGTTTATTCACCAAGAGCAGACAACACGTCACCAACACCACGAAGTAACACTCTACCGTGTTAAAGCATATTTTTTCCGATTTTCAGTTTTTTTGATTTTTAAACATTATTCATCAAGGCCGACCATTTCACGAAGTTTCAAAGCTTCAAGAGCTTTACTTGAATAATTACGCTAAGTATCCATGGCAACTTTTGCGCAAAAGTGACAATTTTCGTGTTCACGAAGTAACACTCAAGTTCCATTTTCCATTGCAATGCATGGCGCGCACTCTGCTCATAAGTGAGCAAAAACGTTTTCACGAAGTAACACTCTTCTTGTAACAAGTTGTATGAGCGCGCGCGCGCTGACCTGAAGTTGCACTTTCCTCGTGTTAGATACATTGAAGAGTGTTACTTCGTGAAAACGAAAATTTACAGTTTCGCAACTTTTTCGGTTTCACGAACTAACACTCATCTTTTTTCTCTCATTTCTTGTTTATTTAATACACAAACGAGTGAAAAACCGCAGATTTAATAAATTCAATTCATCAAGTTGTCCACAACGAGAAACCCAACTGAAAATACTCTGTCGTTTTGACGCAAAGTGTTGTTTTAGAAGGCGTTCAACTTTAGTTGCCGTTTTCTCCGATTGCTAGTTTTTACTGGTATGTAGATGGGTGTTACTTCGTGGTGTCAGTGACGAACAGTTGACAGGATAAGTTTCAATGTCATCTGTGATTGCACCCAACAGGCCAACCACTTCTTCAACAACCCCCTGGAGATATTCCAGTTCATGCGGGACCAGTCCATCGGCACCGAGCTGAGCATCTTCTACGAGGCGTGGTCCTCGGAGCTTGAGCAGCATGGGAACACCAAGAAAGCTGACGCTGTGTACAGGGAGGGGCTCGCCTGCCACGCCCAGCCCAGGGATAGGCTGGAAGCGGCACACAGGTAGGAGACTGGGACCATTTTGGGCACAATTGCAGAATACCCCGCCACTCGATCTATCCACCTCGTAGCCGGCTACGAGGTCACGGTTGATTGACCTCAATAAACATTCTCAGCACTACTTGTATGTACTATGCGTCATGCTCCATTATACTCCCACTTCGTGACCGCGTAGCCGCCAACAGGGTAGTTGGTTTGGACTTAGAATTTTTTCAGCAACTCCCATTCCTTTTGTGTTGCTTCGTTCTCAAGCATATTCAAGGGGACTCCCACTCCGTAGCCTCGTAGCCGCCAACAGGGTGGTTGGTTTGGACTTAGAATTTTTTCAGGAACTCCCATTCATTTTGTGTTGCTTCGTTCTCAAATAATGGACCCCCACTCAGTATCCGCGTAGCTGGCAATGGACTTGAAGTTGAATTGTTTCTTTTGCAGTGATTCCAACCTCGTAGCCAGTGATTTTAGGGGTGTATTTCCGAGTGGCGGGGTATTCTGCAATTACTCCCCATTTTGTCGCGGCAGTGCAACAACGTCGTAACTCCATTCTACAACAGAGTCGTATCTCGCGCGAATACGCTCCGTGCAACAAGGTCGTATCTCGACGTCCATTGACTTTGTGTGTACATCCGGGTTATTTTAAGTGAGATGCGACCTTTTGACATGCTGGCGTTTCACGTACGGCCCATTTTAGGAGATACTACCTTGTTGCACGGACACGACGATTTGTGTCAAGAAACTAATCCTTGGAGGATGAGCCATATCTTGTGGAACAAATTCTGCCCAGAAAAAAATGAACAAGTACAATTAAACAAACAAACAAAATTATTGGGCCACGCCAACTGCGCACTTAATTTGGAAACAACATGCTGGCTTTCCAGTGACCAAATTGCATATTTTATACGTGCACATCATTGTCTCCGTGAGATTTCCAACGAAGGTCGGCCGGCCGACCATCGTTGGAAATTGATACAAAAATTTCACTTTTCTTGAACATGACAGCACACCAGTTGTCGTGATTTCACAGGATGCTTGAGACTATTATTCACCTGCTGTCAAGTACCAGATATTTTGTGATAATTTTGTAGTCTTGTCTTTTGACGTTTGCAAATGTTGTAATAAACTGCGCCCTGCCAAATGCAACAAAATGCACCTTGGCTGAAATAGGAGCCCTGCTAAATGCAACAAATTGCTATGGTGGATTCCGTTGCATTGTGCAGTGAACCAAGTGCATACCAGCCTTGGCACCAAGCCGTCAAATGAAACCAAATGCAACGGTGGATTTTGTTATATTGCCTTGGGAATACGAGCATATGAACACTATTGAGACCTGATTATCGTGTTGTCTGTGCCAGTTCGTCTGTGTTGGCATCTTCCATCAAATTCTTTCCATCCGCTCCAGATATCCACGCTATACTGGGAACTCCCTGTAACTGACTCCAGGTCCAGTCTACATATACCAATGGAAAGTATTCTGTTACACTGCCATGTTTGAAAGTTTCTTGCTATTGTTTTTGCTTGACAATCACATTCACTTGAGCTACGAAGAGCTTTAAAGTCTGTGTCCACATTGCTTGCAAAAAGTTACAAGTAAATTTTGCAGAATTACGTTTTCATTTGTTAGAGAGTTCCAGTCGCGTGTTGCCAGGGCAACAATGAGCAAGATCCAGGAGGGAGCAGAAGCCGCAGGGATTCAAGGCGAGCAACGAGAGCAGCTGGGTGAGCTGAAGGCCAAAGGTCGCCACCAGAAGGTCAACAGTCAGAGAGTGGGGTCAGCAAAGCAAGGTACAGTCCAAGAAATATTCAGTCAAGTGACGGTTTTCAACTGGTAGGATTTCTGCACGTGTGGTTTATGCATTTGGGCAATTCCAGCATTATACATGTTATGAAAGAAAATGTAATGTCCGTGACAGAGCCACTGAACTATTATACAGGGTGTTAAAAAAAAAAAGGAAACCCAACTTCAAAGAATGAGTATGGACAGACGATATGTTTACTGGCTATAAAACTGGTGTCATCTGAAAGCGTAATCTCTATGCTTTTTTATGATACCATGTTTAGGTTTTCTGAGTCATGTATCAGTGAGCATCTTTGTCTTTTAAAAACTGGATGCAAAAATGCAGTCGGTTCTCTTTCATAAAAAAAATCCACTGGCATGACTGGGCTCGGTGTGCCTTTCGTTATGAAAATGTCTGTGAAATGACTTGAATGTTAAACCTCATGAACACCATGCCTGTTGTGTTTGACATGAAAGTGAACCAACTGCAATTTTGCATCAAAATCTCATGACAGTGGCGCTCAGTGATGCATGACCCTGGAAATGTAAACAAGGTATTGAAAAGCACAGAGATTATGCTTTCAGATGATAACAGTTTTATAGCCAGTAAACATTTAGTTTGTCCATACTGGTTCTTCAAAGTTGGGTTTCCTTTTTATTGAAACACCCTGTACATGTATCTAAGTAATGATCCAAAACTTTAAGTCTGTGATCTCCTTGACCTTTACTACATGTAGATGATTGATGTACAACATTTGAAAAATACATGTACATGTTTTTCACAAAGTTAACAGTAACAAGCCGTGTCACTGAGATATGGGATGTGCCCTTGGGTCCAGTGGTTTGGAGTTTGCTGAATCTGAATGAGAGTCGCGTAACTGTACATTTGAATTCCCACGTTTTCTGTCCATCCACAGTAAACAAAGGGGGACTCGGCATTGCACCGCCGACACAGCAAATTGGCCGGTCCTTCGCAGTGTTCTGCGACGATGAGTCATCGCAGTCTGGTGCCAGCGTCGGTCAGTCCTCGCTACCGGCCCCGACTGGAGAATGGGAACACATACCGGTCCACAGAGAAACACAGAAGGAGAATGTGCGAGAGGCAGGCCCCTGGGCTGGCCAGAAGGTAGGTGTACAAGCATTGACTGCTTTGAATTTTGAAGTAAAACAGTTGACGATGTGTCCATCAGGGTCGCATAAAAATATTCCAGCAGCAGAATCATTGTACAATCACAGGGGTACTGCAGCCATGGCTATTGTTCAGAAATTACTGCGTTTTTTTTGGTGGTTGTTGTTTTCTACTGTAGCTGGCACAATGCTCCTGAAATTACTTTGGACTCTTTGCGTTTTGAGTATACTATTTATCAAATTGGGCTTTCCAGCTCTGTTAATGATAGCTTGTTCAGCTCAATTCGTCTATACCTGAGACAGTTTCACCCATTCCTATTGGTTGAGAGCCCACCACGTGGGTGGTTTTAAACCACCGGTAGAACACCGCTGCATTCTACGCCACATACATGTACATTCTACACCTGGTCGTGGAAAACGTCCCTCGTCTTCGGCTCGGGCCATTATCCGCGGCCAGGCCCCTAGCCGGTTTAAAACGTACTTGTTTAAAACCGGCCAAGCACATATTTATTCCCTTATTAATCTCTTTAATCCTTTAAAAATAGCAATGGCACTAAACTCCATGTGAAATCATTCCTTCTGGCATGCTGTCATTTTGAAGAAAACAATAAAAGAAGGTTATTTCCAAAGATGAGTCAAGTGAAGCATTTTTGGAAATTTCTGGTTTCACACACGCGCGGTTGCTGTTATTCTTCGGTGCAGTGGATGACATTACATAGCTGCAATTAGCTGAACTCTACTAAGTGAGAATCAGGCATGCAACTTTTCCTCGGATCAGCTGATTTCCTCTTTTTTTACTTCCCATGTGTGCCATTGAAAATAGAAAAAACACTGTACAAAGTCTGGGAAAAATTTGAATTTCCTCTTTTTTTGTGATTTCCCAGTTGCATGCCTGGAGAATATGTTCTGGATGCTGATTTTGGGCGCAATTCAAAATATGACTCGGAAACTTTTGAATTGAAATCTAGATACTAGAATATTGTTTTCTCGGAATATACAGCATTCTCATAACTAAAAAATCATCAGGTTAGTTGCTGAGCACCCGTCTTTTGATTTTGGGCACTTTTGTTGCTTCAAACGAAACAAATGCACAAATGACAAATGATCTACCCTACTTTAACTGAGGGTTCTGTAAACCGAAGTATATGCATTGTACCTCTTAAACTCCAATGCATGTACATGTACTCTATTTGGATAATTTCTTGACCAGGTTCGTCAGCAAAGGAGCGGTGGGATTGGGGTCAGCCAGCTAGCCGCCTTTGCCCAGCCGTCATTCAAAGTTCACGTGGATGAGACGGCCCCAGAGATCACGTGAGTTGAACAAATTCTTGCTGTCTTATATCACTTCTGTTGTATGGAGTCTGTGCCCAAGTACCCCATTGCTTGGTTTCAAAAAGAGAGAATATACATTGTCAGATTGTGTTCTCCGGTGTTAATTGGTTAAATGATAGGATGGGGGTCTCCAAAACTGTCTACACGGAGTCTGAAAGACAGGCAGACACACCGGCAGAAAATTTGAATGATGCTTACATTTATAACTTCATTGGGATCCT